>CM031613.1:1306529-1311529 GCA_018398815.1 Conus ventricosus
AAAACACCTGTCAGCCTACTGCTTTGCTAACCAGAGATCAAACTTCAGAAAGTGGTATGGGTCTTGGTTACTCATGTATTATTATGCAATAAAACTTCAGAAAGTGGTATGGGTCTTGGTTACTCATGTATTATTATGCAATAAAACTCAGAAAGTGGTATGGGTCTTGGTTACTCATGTATTATTATGCAATAAAACTTCAGAAAGTGGTATGGGTCTTGGTTACTCATGTATTATTATGCAATAAAACTTCAGAAAGTGGTATGGGTCTTGGTTACTCATGTATTATTATGCAATCAACGTAAAGAAAAAGTAGGTGCAATAAAAAAGAGTCATGTATTATTATGCAATCAACGTAAAGAAAAAGTAGGTGCAATAAAAAAAAGAGTCATGCATTATTATGCAATCAACGTAAAGAAAAAGTAGGTGCAATAAAAAAGAGTCATGCATTATTATGCAATCAACGTAAAGAAAAAGTAGGTGCAATAAAAAAAGAGTCATGCATTATTATGCAATCAACGTAAAGAAAAAGTAGGTGCAATAAAAAAAGAGTCATGTACTATTATGCAATCAACGTAAAGAAAAAGTAGGTGCAATAAAAAAAGAGTCATGCATTATTATGCAATCAACGTAAAGAAAAAGTAGGTGCAATAAAAAAAAGAGTCATGTATTATTATGCAATCAACGTAAAGAAAAAGTAGGTGCAATAAAAAAAGAGTCATGCATTATTATGCAATCAACGTAAAGAAAAAGTAGGTGCAATAAAAAAAAGAGTCATGCATTATTATGCAATCAACGTAAAGAAAAAGTAGGTGCAATAAAAAAAGAGTCATGCATTATTATGCAATCAACGTAAAGAAAAAGTAGGTGCAATAAAAAAAAGAGTCATGCATTATTATGCAATCAACGTAAAGAAAAAGTAGGTGCAATAAAAAAAAAGAGTCATGCATTATTATGCAATCAACGTAAAGAAAAAGTAGGTGCAATAAAAAAAAGAGTCATGCATTATTATGCAATCAACGTAAAGAAAAAGTAGGTGCAATAAAAAAAAGAGTCATGTATTATTATGCAATCAACGTAAAGAAAAAGTAGGTGCATTAAAAAATGAGTCATGCATTATTATGCAATCAACGTAAAGAAAAAGTAGGTGCAATAAAAAAAAGAGTCATGCATTATTATGCAATCAACGTAAAGAAAAAGTAGGTGCAATAAAAAAAGAGTCATGTATTATTATGCAATCAACGTAAAGAAAAAGTAGGTGCAATAAAAAAAGAGTCATGCATTATTATGCAATCAACGTAAAGAAAAAGTAGGTGCAATAAAAAAGAGTCATGCATTATTATGCAATCAACGTAAAGAAAAAGTAGGTGCAATAAAAAAAGAGTCATGCATTATTATGCAATCAACGTAAAGAAAAAGTAGGTGCAATAAAAAAAGAGTCAAGGAAAGCAAACGAACATGGCCAGTAAAAAAAACAACAATCATTTTAAATATCTTGTAATAGACATTCGCTGTTAAGTTTTGGTTTCATTTTAGATTATCATACAGATAGATAGATAAATAGATAGACAGATATATCGATAGATCGATCGATCGATCGATCGATTGATCGATCGATAGATAGATAGATAGGTAGATCGATAGATGGATAGATAGATATATATGCTAAGTTTTGAAACCACTCTGTGGATGATTTAAAGCAGATGGATAAATATACTAACGACTAAGGTGAGAAACTTAAAGAACATGGTCTTGTGGCTACGACAGGGTTTCTTTTTATTTAACCCTGAAACGAGCAGATCAGGCGATCGTCCAAGAAGGAAAAATACAGTTCATACAAGAGACGAATGTTCTAATGTGACCTTGAGTTTCCTCATGTGGCCTGACCTGAAGGATGTTCAGACAGGACAGTCGTACATGGTATTCAGGTCGCAACGTTAGGAAACACGCGCCAAGGATGTCTGGGAACACACTGCCTGTAACTGGTTGGCCTGCTGGAATGCTTTTCATCTCTAACAAAGCGGCAGAAGACGTTTAGTGAAAAAATGAACACAATGTCACGCACACTCTCTCTCTCTCTCTCTCTCTCTCTCTCTCTCTCTCTCTCTCTCTCTCTCTCTCTCTCTCTCTCTCTCTCTCTCTCTCTCTCTCTCTCTCTCTCTCTTCTCTCTCTCTCTGTGCATACGTGCGTGCGTGCGTGCGTGCCTGCTTGTCTGCCTGCGCGCGCGCACACGCACGCGCGCGTGTGTGTGTCTGTGTGTGTGTTTGTGTGTGTGTGTGTGTGTGTGTGTGTGTGTGTGTGTGTGTGTGTGTGTGTGTGTGTGTGTGTGTGTGTGTGTGTGTGTGTGTGTGTGTGTGTGTGTGAGTTTGTGTGTGTGTGTGTGTGTGTGTGTGTGTGTCTATACGTGAATTCCATTTGAATACATCTCTCTCTCTCTCTCTCTCTCTCTCTCTCTCTCTCTCTCTCTCTCTCTCTCTCTCTCTCTCTCTCTCTCTGAAGCTGTTGCACATTTCTTACTTTGTGACAAGTTCATTTATTTCTTAAGATATTCATTTTCGGTTTGGTTCCACCTTAGCTGCAAGTGTCCATAAGCTAGTTTGGAGCCCCTGATCAATGGACTCCATGACAACGAGTTTGGAGCCCCTGATCAATGGACTCTATGACAACGAGTTTGGAGCCCTGATCAATGGACTCCATGACAACGAGTTTGGAGCCCCTGATCAATGGACTCCATGACAACAAGTTTGGAGCCCCTGATCAATGGACTCCATGACAACGAGTTTGGAGGCCCTGATCAATGGACTCCATGACAACGAGTTTGGAGCCCCTGATCAATGGACTCCATGACAACACTCAGTCAGGCGCACGTGAAATCTGGTGACAAGACTGGAGAGAGAAAAAGTATGTCATCTTGGGTTTAACATTGCTTGGCTGGCTTATTTCGATTCACTTTCATCTAGCCCAAATGACCGCCTGTAAACATTATGGACATGTGGGGGGTAAAAATAAAACAAACAAAAAAAAAACAAGTAGAGCGAATGCAGTTGAGATTTGGTGGTGTGCGTCTTAAAATTTTTAAAAGGTTATGTCTTCCTTATTAACATTGTATGTGAGAGGCTGAAGGGTAGGACAAAGCTCAAAAGTGTCACGTGCATATGCACGTGCGTATGTGTACAGGAAGGTGAACGACTCAGGTACTGTTTTGCACACACACACACACACACACACACACACACACAGAGAGAGCGAGAGAGAGACAGACAGAGAGACAGAGAGGTGGGGATGGGGATAGGAAGGGGTACAGAACGTGTGCAAGGTATCCCCCACACAGAAACACTGGTTTAAACAGATAATTACACCGATCTTAAGTTCGTAACTTTGCGCTCATTCATCACGAAATACCTGATTTTATTCCTCATTTTTAGCGCTTTCTTGCTCCTTATGTACATCGGTTTCATTCAGGAAAATATTGGTATTACTTGCCTGCCTGCTGAATGTTTTCAATCTTCGGAAATGAAATGAGGTAGGGAACAGTAAACGATAAACAGTAAACAAGTGGGGTATGTTTTGCTCCCATAAAGAAACCTAACACAGAGTAACTTTTATTCAAGACTGGCACAGCCTTTTAAACTTGAATAAAGTCAGACAAAATACATAGACGAACAATCTAATAGTGGGGGAAAAAACAAGCGCAGGCCAACAACTGAACTGTCTGGCAAAGATTTGGACTTGAGGGGAGGGGAGAGGAGAGGGGAGTTTGAAGATGGAGAAACTGGGAAAACGAAATTAAAAAAAAATATATATATATATGTTACAGATATGAAAACTCTTCACTAGCTGCATAAGGGAACCATCGCAATCCCTCTTGAAGGCAGATATATTTTGTAATGCCTGCTCCGAGGCCTTTCGCCCGCTGGATCGGGACTCATTAGGGAGACACGGCTGGTTGTGTCTGCGCTCCCGGCGTCAAATAGAGACACACCACAGTCCATAATACTGTGGTGTTCTCACCACCATGGGTGCAAAAAAGAATCCAATAGCACCCCCAGAGCAGCCAGCGAAGAGTAGTAAATGCAACCAAACGAAAGTGTGGGGAGGAAAAAAAGTTGTTGTAAAACTAAAGACATTATGCAAATAATATAAAATGTAGGGGACAGTCTTTGAGCCTACGCCTGAGGATCCACCCAAAGATGCAAGGGAGATCAAAAGACAAACACACAGACGGACAGAAACAAATACAAATAACCTCAATTTAATCAAAGCAAAATCGGAAATGAAATGAGGTAGGGAACAGTAAACGATAAACAGTAAACAAGTGGGGTATGTTTTGCTCCCATAAGGAAACCTAACTTTTATTCAAGACTGGCACAGCCTTTTAAACTTGAATAAAGTCAGACAAATACATAGACGAACAATCTAATAGTGGGGAAAAACAAGCGCAGGCCAACAACTGACGGGCCAACAACTGACGTCTCTATTTGACGCCGGGAGCGCAGACACAACCAGCCGTGTCTCCCTGATGAGTTCCGATCCAGCGGGCGAAAGGCCTCGGAGCAGGCAATGCAAAATATATCTGCCTTCAAGAGGAATTGCGATGGTTCCCTTATGCAGCTAGTGAAGAGTTTTCAAATCTGTAACATAATTTTTTTTTTTTTTTTTTAAATTTCGTTTTCCCAGTTTCTCCATCTTCAAACTCCCCTCTCCTCTCCCCTCCCCTCAAGTCCAAATCTTTGCCAGACAGTTCAGTTGTTGGCCTGCGCTTGTTTTTCCCCCACTATTAGATTGTTCGTCTATGTATTTTGTCTGACTTTATTCAAGTTTAAAAGGCTGTGCCAGTCTTGAATAAAAGTTACTCTGTGTTAGGTTTCCTTATGGGAGCAAAACATACCCCACTTGTTTACTGTTTTCAATCTTGTCACGTTAATGTTGCTTGCAATGTTGTTGCTTTTATGTGTCCTTAGATTCAGGTTCAACATCTATGCACATCAAAGGGGTAATC
>CM031613.1:1318679-1326179 GCA_018398815.1 Conus ventricosus
TCTCTCTGTCTGTCTGTCTCTGTTTATATATGTCTGTATGTGTGTGTTTGTGTTTATGTGTGTATGTATCGTTCTTTAATTTAATGTCTATCCACTTTACAGTGATCTTAGACAAAAACAAGATACAAACGAACAGGCATACAAACAAACAAAGACAAAACAGAAAAACACATGTAAAAGGGGCCGGGGGTGTGTATGTCGGTGTGTGTGTGTGGGGGGGGGGGGGGGGGGGGGGGGGGGGGGGATACATGTGTGTGTTGTTTTAAAAATGTCATTAAAAGTGTATGGAGTGTGGAGGTAGTGTAGTATACTAAACTTTGCATGCATAGTCTATTTAATTAAAGAGATACCAATAAGTGACTATCACTTTAACCCCATTCTAATCTACCAGCATAACGGTAAACTGCTTTAGCCTGGATTCATATCTGAACATTTTTAAAGAAACCAAACATTTTTAACCATTGAAATAAAAAAAAAAAATCAAACAAATGACTCGAGAATCAAAGTAAATGTCCAACTGGACTCTTAACAATAGCCTAACAACTTCTACAGCCTTCGCTTCGTTCCCAAAATTCGCGATTGATGGGTTCAAACTTAATAACCAAGTAGGTAAATATTTTTTTAGTATTTCTGTAAAGGAAGATGACATGGAATAGTGTAATATTTTGGCCACAAATGCAAGTGACATTTTTACAACATTTTGTTTTGTATGCATCAATTCTGAGTCTAAATATCAGACTCTTCAAAGTCGTTCCTGGTGGAGATTGTGTCCCGTTTTTATATTTTACGAGCTTCTTAAAGAATTTCCCTTGTTGTCCTTTATTATGTTTAGACACTCTTTGTGTCTTCCTATCACCGAATCCCATGATGCTTTACCTAAAACGCTATAATTTTCATACAAGGATAAAGGAATATTTTTTTTTTGTAAAGATCTTTTCCTTGGCTGCACCATTTTGGCTAACCGATCAACCCTTTCATTTGCTGCTAAACCACAATGTGATGGAATCCAACAAAAGTCAATATGAAGAACCACGTAAAGACAAAAAATGAATTAAATGGTATATCTCAGATATCATTTCTCCTCTCACTCTTGTATGAGAATATTTTAAAGCTTGTAAGACAGATTTTGAATCGACACAAAATAATATTTGAATATGGAATATGGAAAACTAAGAAGATAGTTCAGTGCCATAATAATGGCAATTAGCTCTGCTGTGAATACAGAGTATTTTTTTCCAATGTGATACGATTTCTCTATTTTTAATGATGGAATAATGAATACAGCACCTGATAATTGGTTTTCAAGTAGAGAACCGTCTGTATATATTTTAAGATGATTTATATAATTTCGTTTATATGTGCCTTGACATATGTTGGCAGCATGGTCCCATCACTTTTCCTTAAATCTGTATAATTAATATCGAAATTAGCCTTACTAAGCTCCCATTGAGGAACATTACTGTAACTCGTTTGAGGAGCTACTGTTTGGGGTTCAACACCAGCATCTGTAAATAATTGGTACGTATAGGAGCCTATAGTTTTTACAGAGTCAAAACTCTGTGCTCGCTTGGAAAATGTATTTCTGATTTTAAACCAGTTTCCTTGATATATGAATTTTGCGTTGAATGACTCCTTAATATATATTTTGCTGAAGCAAGTTTCATATTTTTCGGTAAAGGGCAAAATTCCTATTTCTGTGTAGGTTTTCAGTGTTGAGGCATGGACAGGGACACCGAGAGCTATCTTATAAGCTTTGCTATCGATGCTTTGCATCTTTGTTATCAAATATTTTGGAGCTGAAAAGAATATTTCCTGAGCGTAAGATAATTTTGATCTCACAAGCGCAGTTGCTAAATGAATAAGTTACCTACTATCTTTTCCCACACGACTGTCGATTTATCATTTTTAATAAATTTAATCCTTTTCGGGTTTTTTGTCAGAATATTTTCCAAATGGTAGTTCCAATTCAATTTAGAAGTCAGGCTTACTCCTAGAAATTTAACAACTTTCTTATATTCAAGTGGCATTACATTTATTTGAAAAGAGGGTAGAGGTTTAGGATCATACCCAGATTGAAGAAAAACCATATGCGATTTTTCATATGAAAGGGTTAGTCCGTTTCAATCATGTATTTGCTGATTTTGTCTAGTTCATTTTGATATACCTTTTTAATATAGTTGATTGATCTAATCGGTGTAAGCTTTTTTAGAGTGACTTTCATCCATATGCAAATTTTCATCCATATTGTGCTAGCTCGACATTGTTTGAGACCACTTTTGGAAGATCATGCATCAAAATGTTGAAAAGGATTGGGGCTATTACACCTCCTTGTGGGATTCCCATCTGTGTACGTCTTTGATTAGAGTAGGCATTACCAACCTTAGTCTGTATTATTCTTTCACTTAAAAATGCCTTTATATAGTTGTACATACAACCTGAAAATACCTATAATCCTAGTTTGTTTAGAAGTTTTGAATGCCAAACTTGGTCATATGCCTTTCTAATGTCAAAAAAAGCGGCAAGTACGTTTTTCCTACGTGAAAACTGATGTTTAATCTGTGTGGTAATTTTGACTAAATGATCAACTGATGATTTACCATTTCTAAAACCCGCCTGTTGTTTTGGTATTATACCATTTTTTCACAGAAATGTTCAAGCCTTTTTAGAATTATTCGTTCCATAAGTTTTCCAACATGTGATGTAAGAGCGACAGGTCTGTAATTATTTTCATCTGATTTTGACTTTCCCTCCTTTGGGGAATAGGGGTAACAGTAGATTGTTTCCATAAAGATGGCTGAATCCCTTCAAACCAACATTTTTGAAAAAATGAACTTAGAAAAAGTTTATATTAACTGGTAAATGCTTTATCATTTCATTGGAAATCGCATCTGGTCCCACTGATTTTTTCTTTGATCCAAGGTTTGAAATTGCATCTTTTGTTTCCTGGAAAGTAATAGGAGCATTTGTATAGTGATTGTTATTGGACTTTTTTCATTGTCTTCGTTTTCGTCCATTTTTTTTCTTAAGCTGTTTTTGTTCTTCTGAGAGGCCTTCGAAGTTACATATTTTGCAAATGCATCTGCAAATGCTTCAGCCTTTTCAAAATTGGAAGGAAATTCGTTGTTTTCCAATTTAAGGGGTACCCAGGAAGACTTATTCCATTTTTCATTTCTTTTATTTTTTTCCCAAGTTTTCGGGAGATCTTTGTGATTTTGAACCTCATTTTCACAGAAATTTGACCAATATTCTTCCTTAGCCTTTTCATTCACTCTATTACTGTGATTGTTTGCTTTGTTTTTTTCAGCAATCTTTTCTGGTCTGTTTTATGTTTTAGATACATTTTATAAGCCTCCATTTTTGTTTCTCTTGCTTCTTCACAGGAAACATTCCACCAAACATTTCCTGTATATTTTCTTGTTTATCAGGATTACATTTAGGGATTGAAAGCTCAGCTGCACGCAAAACAGTATCTACAAATTTCATGTAGCTTGTATCAACATCATCAACCATCATCTCCTCGCAATTGCAAATTGAAAGCATGTTTTCACATCTATCCCAATCAGCTTTGTTGTAGTTAATTTTGGGATTTGATCTTTTGTGAGATCAGAACTAGTTTGTTTCACTTTGATGGAAATAACTATTGGGAAATGATCACTGCCTAGGGAATCTTTAAATGTGTCCCATTCACAACTTGGAGCGATTGCAGCCGACATGAGAGTTAGGTCTATCGCTGAAGCCCGATGATATGAAATATCCGGGATTCGAGTAACACTACCATCATTCAGTATACAGAGTGAAGAGTCTACTACATTTTCAAGGAATCTGTTATGCGTTATGATTTTGCACTCATTATCCCAAAAGGGGGCGTGTGAATTGAAATCACCTGCAATTAGCCATTTATCGTTTTGGTCTTGTAAAGTACGAATCCACTCTGTGTTTTGATTGTCAGGACCTTTTGGCAAATAAACCGACAATATGTTCAGTATCAATGATCCATGGGAAATTTTGCTTTTACTGCACAAGCATTTATGTTTTTAATGTCTTTTGAAAAAGGTGTATCTATTTCGAGGTATTCTACATCTTGTCGAATGTACAATGCAATACCAACCCTTCCCGTTTCATCATTGTTTTGGTATATTGGTGGGTAGTAAAAGTTTTGGATTTTTGGAAGCTTTTGTTCATGTACATTAAGCGATTGTAATACTAATGCTTGGTAGATATTATCTGAGAGATGTTGAATCAGCTCCTGAATATTTGTTGATATTGATCTGCAATTCCATTGCAGTATGTTTACATTTTTTGGTCTTGTCATGTTCTTTATAATTGTATACTATATCCCAGAATTTTAAAAAAAAGAAAAGAAAGTAACAACACTAAATATGCAACAAATTTCAACAAGGATAGATAGTGGAAAAAAGAGGGGAAAAAATGTTTCAGGGATTGTGAAAAATGGCACAAAGTATTGAATGTCAATCTCCAACGATCAAAACATTTTCTGATGCTGAATAAATAACAACTCTACAATCATTGTGCTAGAATAATGTCTTCAGCATGTTAGACTGTTTAAAAGTATTTATTCCCACTGTGTTTACACGTCAAATAGTTCCACCAGGGGCCATGGAAGGGGCGGCCGAGATCCCTAGGATTGTAGTGAAAGGAATCTTCCCATGATGGATACCGTGCGGGGTTGTTTTTTGGGCCTCTTGGGTTTAGACCATAGCATTCTGTTGAGGTGTCTGCCGATGTTACGGGCAACGACGCTGGTTCCCGTCCATGTCAGATGAATGCCCATCACGCTGGGTCCCAGTGGTTTGCCCGAAGAGTGTCGTGACTGACGAAGCTCACGTTTGGGTGGTGTCAAATAGGTCTGCCGTGGTGGTCGCATTGAACAGGTTGCGTTTCATCTCCAACTCTTCGTGTTTAACAGGGGCGATTTTGCTCACAACGATCTTTGAGTGGGGGGTTTCTTTTGAGATCTCCTTGATTGTTTCAGTGAAGGTTTTTGCTCGTCTTGGTAGCATCACTGTTTTTTATTTCGTTTATGCCGCAATGGATTACGATTACTTCTGGGTGTTTGTCTGTGGAGGTTGCTGTTTGCAGGGGCGGTTGGATTTCTTTGGTCGTAAAAGTTTTCATAGATGTTGATTGAAAACCATATGAGGCTCCCAGTCTTTCCCATCCAATCTTTTCAGTACAGGTCGTGTAGAAAAAGAACATTTGGCAAGTCCTGCTTGTTTTCTTTTTTTACTTCCTTCCTTCCAGAGTTCGAATTCGTGACGTCATTCTCTTCTTCTTTGTGTCATTTTTGGAGAACATTTCTGCCGTAGTGGTCGAGTAGTTCGATTTGCCGTTTTTTCTTTATCTTTTGAGCTTTTATTTTGTTTTTCTTTATCAGCATCTTTTTCTGTTGGAAACCGATGCCACCACCTCAGCAAATGTAGGCATACATTTTGAGGGACTCCAACGCGAAGCGGTAGATTTTGGATTGTTGGGTGGTACAGGAGTGTTCCATTTTCGGATCAACTCGTTTTGATTTTCTAAATTTTTTTTTTCGAGGCACAGAAATGCGATCCGACATTTCTTGTTATAAGTGTTTTTAAAACACCAACCTCATTTAAAACAGATCAGGCAGTGCACGAGCGGAGCAGATGTTCTCAGGCCGTTGCTTGGGTTGCTGTGGTTTGGCAGGCCTTGGTTTGAGTTGATCGCTCCGAATTTTCACTTCCAAAATTCAGAGTTGTTGTAGATTTCTTGGGCACCTGCATGCATTTTCTGATTTCGGATTTGACGCGTGACTACACGAAATCTTTGTTCTCCGAGATCTCCTCATGTTAGTTGTAGAGTTTGCAAAAATTCAGCAGAGCATCTTACAGTTATTGTTTTGATGTCGCCATCTTGATCACGTTTCTCAACGTGTGTATGTATGTATTTTATGTATGTATGTTGTATGTATGTATGTTTTATATATATATATATATATATATATATATATATATATATATATATACATATATATATATATATATATAAATATTATATATATATAATATATATATATATATAATATATATATATATATATATGTATTTGTTGTGTGTGTGGTGTGTGTGTGTGTGTGTGTGTGTGTGTGTGTGTGTGTGTGTGTTTGTATGTGTGTGTGTGTGGTGTGTGTTTTGAGAGAGAGAAGAAGAGAGAGAGAGAGAGAGAGGGGAAGACAGAAGCAGACAACAGAGACAGAAGAGGAAGAGAGAAGAGGGAGAGAAAAAGAGAGAAGAGAGCATGGAGTGTGTGTGTGTGTGTGTGTGTGTGGTGTGTGTTTTGGTGTGTGTGTGTGTGGGTGTTGTGTGTGTGTTTGTGTCTGCTGTCTGTCTTTTCTGGTCTTGTGTGTGACTGTGTGATATCATATGCTTTTTTAGAGACATGCTGTATATGATTTTTTTTTTACTTCTAGATTATCTGGGGCATTATTGGGGATTATCATGCAATATACCCTTTGAATTCTGTCCAAGGTGGTCATTTTGCCAGGCACTAGGGATGAGGTCGTTGTCTTTTTTGGGGTGGGGGCGTACACAGGGACTGAGGGCTTTTGTCTTTTTGGGTGAGGGGCATCACTAGGGACTGGGTCTTTGCTTGTTTGGGGAGTGTCAGTCACATAGGGGACTGAGGTCGTTGTCTTTTTGGGGGTAGGGGTCAATCACCAGCTGCTAGTGAGCGGTGCTAAGTGTTTACTGGTTTTGCAAATTTTTGTTGATGAGCTGATCGGATGGTAGTTTTTTGGTTAATTCTTGGGAAAACCATTTAACTAGCCTTTTACTAACCAAGTAATTTTTTTTCGAATTCTTTTGTTATTTGTGGGTTCGTTTTCGTTTGTTTATCTATTAAAGGGTCTTAATCGTGATTAGGTTTTTTTAGTTTACTTTTCACTTTCCCCCGGGGTCAATTGAAGTTTTCAACGAAGAGAAAATTGAATTAGTCGTCTTCTGAAAAACCATCCGGGAATTCAGAGCCTGATTTTATTGGCGGTGATGTTTTTAAAATTTTTTCAGAAATCACAGCAAGCTCCTTCCGAAGGACAAACGAACACGTACGAAAGACGGTTTTAATGTGGAGTATGGCCCCCGTCCTTGAATTGAAAGCAGACCAAAACATGACGACTAACGGGGACAAACGAGCCCCACAAGACAAAAGCGACGCTTTTTGACCTCTTAGATCGCCTCCACAAAAGACACAAACAAATAGGACAATGAAAATGAACGATGGTCCTTATTTGATCTCTTCAGGCAAAGGAGGCGTTGAACGAAAGCGAAGCTGTAAGAAGGGACACATGTTGATTCAAGGTAGTAATATGAAATTTATTATGAAGGAATAATATCATTGTATTCCTTTAGTATTCCTATCAGTAAAAATTATCATCATTTCTACTTTACTCGCATGATCTCCCTTTTTAACGCCTTGTTTCCCTTCAACGCCTACCCTTTCGCTGAAGAGATCAAAGTAATG
>CM031613.1:1341179-1413679 GCA_018398815.1 Conus ventricosus
CAGAATGCATTCAGACGGAAAGGAAACCTGATAGTGTCACGTGATCAGATTGTGTCCCTGCTTCTCCTTCTGTTAAGGTGAGAAAAGGAGTCAATAGATTGGTGGCATGCTGAGAGTGTCAGTGAATGACAGTGAGGGAAGAAGAAGAAGAATGAATGAATAAATGAGTGGATGAATGAATGAATCTTGAATGGGTTGAGAATTAGGCTCATTGAAGGCCCTTTTAAATATGCCCAACAACAACTACAATTTTAAAAAAAGGAAAAAAACTAAGGTAACATCGAATTACAAAATAACATCAATATAACGATTTCATGCTTAAGAATCTTCTCTCTCTCTCTCTCTCTCTCTCTCTCTCTCTTCTTCTCTTTTCTCTTTTCTCTCTCTCTCTCTCTCTCTCTCTCTCTCTCTCTCTCCCCCTCTCTCTCTCTCTCTCTCTCTCACACACACACACACACACACACACACACACACACACAGAGAGAGAGAGAGAGAGAGAGAGAGAGGAGAGAGAGAGAGAGAGAGAGAGAGAGAGAGAGAGAGATGAGACGGGAGAGAGAGAGAGAGAGAGAGAGAGAGAGAGAGAGAGCGTCTTCTATTGTGTCTACCATTATCTGATATCTTCAGATTCTGATTCATTTCGTAATGCTAAACCACATCTTTTCTCTTTTCTTCTGTCGTTTGCCTGGCTGATGTCTTTGTAAACAAGCGATAACCAGACTCCAGTCTGGGTATTGCCTCACGTTTGAAAGAGACGTGCTTGACCACATCAAGTGTCTGTCTGAGATCCTTTGAAAGAGACGTGTTTGACCACATCAAATGTCTGTCTGAGATCCCTGTCTATGCTTGCCTTCAAAGTGATGATTCCAGAGTTGCAAGAACGTGTACAAACATCTTTTCGTTGACAGACTTTTAAACAGTTGTGAAAGAGGGCCACCTCCCTGCGTTGACACACTTTATCTCCGATCTCAGACTTGATGGTACACAACATTGCGTGCGAGGTTCTAGTCTGTAGCTCTCTGTCAACATTCTGAGGGAATAGCTGTTTGCCAGGCAACAGACTGTCCTTTTTAAAGAAATGGTTGTTGCGGTGAGCGTATTATTTGTTTGCCGTCCAAGAAGTCAGAATTTACGTTTCAGTTCATTATGGTAAACCAGTTTGGGTAATAGTTTTATATGATCGATATCCGAAGAAACAAGAAAGTAACAAATTCTGAGGTCCATGTTTCCTTCATACTGACTCTAGTGTCAATCTTTTTTACCACTATGTAGTGATTATAACAGTTAACCTATAAGTTGAAAATCTCAACGCCAAATTCTTTTGCTAAGGCATTTTGCAAAAGGAGTTCTGTTCTCTTGTAAAACGCAATCCATCATTCATTGATATTCCAAACCTTTGCTCAAAAGACACCTTTCAAAAAGCACATCCCATCAGACAATCGAAATCTGCGCGTTAAGAAACCCAAACATGAACAGAGTAAAAATTCCTATAAAGTAACGGTTACATTAATTTAAAAATTGCTGCATTCAAAATGGAATTCGTTTTCCAGTGCCTGAAAAAAGAAGTGGTATATTCCTTAAAAGGACATAGAGGGTGTCCAGTTGCTAAATCTGCGAAAAAAATAATGTAACATGTTTTGGTTATGTGGCATTACATTTTGCATTTTGATTGTGTTTTGTCAGTTTCACCCCGTTTTTTCAACTTCTCCGTCTTTATTCACCTTAATGATCACTTCCCGCGATAAGAATAATTAGATCTTGAAATTAAAAAAAAAAATCAAGCAGATGCTCACCACATCTTAAGAAGTACCAGAATACAAAGATTTTTGCTGAAGAATAACAAAGACATTTTAAAGACTCGAATGAACACACAGAAAAAATTGGCTTCTAATATTTGACGAGAGGAGAGCGAGAGGAAGAGAGAGAGGAGAGAGAGAGAGGAGGAGACGAGAGGGGAGAGAGAGAGAGGAGAGAGGAGAGGGAGACAGTCAGACAGGACAGAAAAGGGCAGGCAGGCAGGCAAGCAGGCAGACAGACAAACAGACAGAACAGACAGAGGGCATAGAAGAAGAAGAAGAAGAAGAGAAGAAAAAGAAGAAGAAGAAGAAGAGAAGAAGAAAGAAGAAGAAGAAGAAGAAAAGAAGAAAAAGGGGGACGTGGACCAATGCCTAATTTCTCAGTGTTTAGTATGTTATTTTTTTTCATTTTATTTTACTTTTTATTTATTTATTTTGGGGGGGGGGGGGTTGAAAAGGGGGGGGGGGGGGGGGGGGGGGGGGTGGACGGAAAAAGCTGGATCGTTTGTTGCAGCATAAAACAGGAAAGAATTTCAGACCTGTTCCCCTGCCTTCCCTGTTAAAGAAAACTGGCAGCTGCATGATTCTAGCGGTGAAACGCGAGTCAGGGAATTTTTATTACCATGGGAGGTATGAACAGAGAAAGAAGAGGGGGAGAGAGGAAGAAGAGAGAGGAGAGGGGAGGAGAGGGGGGAGAAGAGAGGAGAGGGGGAGAGAGAGAGAGAGAGAGAGGGGACAAAACGAACGAACGAAATTTTGTTTATTCAGGGATATGAGTATGCAAAAAGCGTGCTTTTTTTTTACACCGCTCGAGGCTAAACAAAAATTCACAACATAGTGCAGAAAGAGATTGTCTATATATGAACAAGATGCAAGAGAGGAAAAGGAGGAGGAGGGGAGGAAAAAGAAAAAGAAAAAGGGAAGAAGAAGAAGAGAAGAAAAGAAGAAAAAAGAAGAAGAAGAAGAAAAGAAGAAGGGAAAAAGAAAAAAAGAAAAAGAAGAAGTGTATGAGAGAGAGAGAGAGAGAGAGAGAAAGGAGAGAGGGGAGAGAGAGAGAGAGAGAGAGAGAGGAGAAGAGGAGAGGAGAGGAGGAGAGAAGAGAGAGGGGAAAGGGCCCTTTTAAAAAGGTCCCGAGGCTCTAGAACGTATGACCTCGGGGGCTTTTTTTTTTCTCGAGGAGGTGTCTTGTAGATTGCAAAATCCCCCAGGGTTGCCATAAGGAAAAAGGGCGTCAGGGAAGCCATATGAAAAAAAAATTTAAAAAATTCAAGATTGAATTGTTTAGATAAAGAATAATTGTGATTAGTTTCTTTTCTTCTTCTTCTTCTTCTTTTCTTCTTCTTCTTCTTTTTTCTCTTCTTCTTTTTCTTCCTTCTTCTTTCAAAAACTTTTTCCCCAGATAGAGTACTCTTGCACGTAGAGGTTTTGCACAAAAAAATGTTCCCCGGGTTTACATACATAGGAAACCCAGTTTTGCGTATCCTCACTCCGGCACTCCATGATCCCACTGTTTTAAAAATTTTTAAATAGAGAGGAGAGAGAGAAGAGAGAGAGAGAGAGAGGGGAGGAAGGGAGGAGGAGAGAGGAGAGAAGATGTTAATGGTCAAAAAGGGTCATGTTTAACCTAATAGCGGTTTATTCAAAATCACATGCCCTAAAATATTTTAAACGCCAATGAATGTTTCCCCACCCCCTTTTAATGAACAGATTGTATCCTAGAAGGAGGAACAAAAAAATCTGTCCCAGACGTAGGCCACAACCCTTGCCCAAACATTACTGTCTCTGAATTGTGTGTGGTGTGTGTGGTGTGTGTGTGGTGCTGCGGCGTGCGGGCGTTTTTTTTGGTGAAAAAAGAAAACCAATTTCGTTTTAATTTGGCACAGGCAAAATCTTGTTTAAATAAGTTAATTTTTTCCTTTTTCATTCGTTTTTTTCCCTTTATTTTTTTTGTCAACCCCTTTTTGGTTCCTTTTTTTTTTTTCTTTCTTTTTCTTTTTTTTTTTTTTTTGTAAGCCAATTGCTTTGAATATTAGATAATATTTGTCAAAGTTGAAAGAAGCAATGCAACTAGAAAAGAAAAAGAAACACCCGAAGGTGCTGGGGAGGACCCAGAGAAGCACTGTCTTCACCTGCCTTTAGAGCAGTCCTGTACCACCCTTGGAGGCTGCGCTGTGTTGACGATGGGTACAGGCACGCACAGGACACTCCATTAAGATATCAAGGGACATAACTGCTCCTGAACAGAGGTAAATTAAACTACAGGATGCAGCTCATAACAGCCTTAAAGTAGCATCCCCATGGGTGTACCAGCCCGTATTTCATGACTGCAGAGCCCACCGGCGAAAAACGCACCCTCCAGCTGCCGGCACACCCCACAGACCCAACCACCCTGCCCACGGACAGATGAAGACAGTGCCACTCCAGACACAGCCAAGCTTTCGCCATACGGTCTTATGTGCCCTCAAGAGAGAATCCAAAGTTGTAGTCTTTCCCACTGTCAGCAGGACTTTCCTGTGGTCAGTGGGTCTTTCCTCACCGTCACTGGACCTTTCTCCATCTCCAGGGTCAGCCTAGTTAAGGCAAAGAAGAAAAAGAAACACCCGAAGGTGCTGGGGAGGACCCAGAGAAGCACTGTCTTCACCTGCCTTTAGAGCAGTCCTGTACCACCCTTGGAGGCCTGCGCTGTGTTGACGAAGGGTACTTTTTTTCTTTTTTTTTTTTCTTTTTTGTAAGCCATAATTGCATTTGAATATTAGATTAATATTTGTCAAAGTTGAAAGAAGCAATACAACTATTATTTAAAGGAAAACAGACTCAGCAAAGATAGCATTTCAGCAGAAAACCTACTGGGATCCAAACGGACCCTACTTGGTCATTTTCGTTGGTAAAATAGCTTCGTCGTTTTAGGGTTAATGGATACAGCTTTTCAATTAGCTTTTTAACACAATCGAGTCGCATCCAAAGCCCTTTATAACTACAAAGTCAGAAAGAAAAAGAAGGAGGAGGAGGAGGAGGAAGAGGAGGAGAAGAAGGGGGAAGAGAAGAAGAAGAAGAAGAAGAAGAAGAAGAAGAAGAAGAGAAGAAGAAGAAAGAAGAAGAAGAGAAGAAGAAGAAGAAGAAGAAGAAACCAAAAACAGTGCTGACATTTGTATGGAGTTTCAACTTACTTCGGGAAAAGGTCAGTTCCAGAGATATATTCTATAGGACGATGCTCTTTCCTACAGAAGCAGACGTCTTTATATAGAAATCCAGCAACAGTTTGTAATCAAAGCGTACGTTTCTGACACCAGATTTCACACACTTTAGTGATGCATCACAAGAGTCTAGTGTCAGCTCCACCTGAGGCCATTCTTCTCCGATCACGTACATTTTTTTACAACGTAACACACATTCAAACGTTGACTGGCCACAAATATGCCTAATTCAGGAATGTAGCAAATGTTCGTGTCGCCTGCCTAGATGGTTTGCAGGTTTGGGGGTAGAATGGACAACAATACCCTCGACAAATCTATCCTGAAGACTTATCGGTGAATCAATATTTTCTCTAAAACTGTCGTTTCTTCAATGTTTTTGGAGGCGATATTCACTTGATCAAACCCAAACTCCTGATAAAATTGTAGCCTCGCCTCTCACACTCCATTGCATATGCTCTCTCTTCCCTGCTCACTCCATTAGTTTTTACATTACTGGCCAGATGAGCGCTGCTTCTTTCTGTCTGAAACTTCATGATGTGTTAGGTGATGGAGAAAATTCTACGTCTAAGAAGAGTCCACACTACAAAGCAGAGAGAGAGAGAGAGAGAGAGAGAGAGAGAGAGAGAGAGAGAGAGAGAGAGAGAGAGAGAGAGAGAGAGAGAGAGAGGAGAGAGACTGTGTGTGTAAGTGTGTCTGTCTGTGAGAATCCGTTCCCAATTCAGAAACGCTTTTCTCTCTCTCTCTCTCTCTCTCTCTCTCTCTCTCTCTCTCTCTCTCTCTCTCTCTCTCTCTCTCTCTCTCTCTCTGACCTATACTCATGATGTGTGCTCTACCTTCCCCCTTTTTTCATTTTCTTGTCTTTAAACCATATTGCATAATTTAGCTTAGCAAAGACTGATTTGAAGTATATAGGCTCTGCTTAAAATCTCAGTCTTGATCGAATAAATGTTTTTTGAGTTCTGAGTTCTCTCTCTCTCTCTCTCTTCTCTCTCTCTCTCTCTCTCTTCTCTCTCTCTCTCTCTCTCTCTCTCTCTCTCTTTTCTTCTCTCTCTCTCTCTCTCTCCTTATTACAATGGTAAGGATTTTGACTGTACCTTACAGGTGCTGGAGCAGTTCATACTATCATTGATGGAATCTGATGATGATGTGTTTTATTTAGTAGGTGGCGATTTGAATTCTCGTATTGGTGATTGGTTCCTAGATTACAGAACTATTGAAAATTTTGATGATGATTTTGATAGTAGTTTTGAAAGAAAGACACAGGATGGTGTTGTAAATAGTTTTGGTAAAACGTTGATTCAGTTTTGTTGTATGTTTCAACTAACGCCTTTAAAGGGTTTTGCTCATGGTGATGATTATGGAAACTTCACCTATTTGTCGGAGAGAGGAAACAGTGTTATTGATTTATTTTTGTCTTCTGCCAATTTTGTACATTATGTGAAACATATGTCGGTTGCTAACCGTATCGAGTCTCAGCATTTGCCTATAGAGCTTACTATAATTACTGTCTTTGAAGATAAGTTAAATGTCACTGAAGAAAAACAAAACATTGAAAAGTTAAAGTGGGACCCAGTGAAATCACAGCTATATTTAGATTATTTAACGTCCAGTGAAGGGAAGCAGGCTGTGGCTAGCGCTGCAAGCGAGATAGAGGCCAATTGCCCAGTGTGCAATGAGCCAGTTTGTGTCGCTGTTGCTTGCAGCGGGCCAGTGCAGGCGTCGCTCGGTCTCCTTTGGAGATAGCACGCAGAGCACGAATCGTTGGTAGGACATGGAATGTCGGAGAATGAAACGAGAAGTGGGCCGTCTTTTGAACGCTACACACGCACGCGTAAAGAAGAAGATGAGCGAGTTTTCCACCAGCAGCGTTCAGCTATCAGTCTGAACTGAATGATAAAAGAAAATCGTACTTCCAAACAATTAGGGATTCTTTACTACAGAACAAAGATGATAGTTTAAAATTCTGGTTAACTGTAAAAAGAGCAAGACCAAGGGCACACAAACCCGTTTCTATCGATATTCGAAGTTGGAAAAATCATTTTGCTAAGGTTTTAGGACATCAGACTACGGAAGTTACAGAAGAAAACGCTTATGTAGGGATAGAGGAAGAAAACACCCAATTCATGTTGCAGAATTAGACAAAAATATAGCAGAGGATGAAGTTAAATCCGCAATCTCAAAATTAAAAATTGGTAAGGCTGCTGGTCTTGACGAAATACCAGGGGAATTTTTGAAGACAGCTGAACCCATAGTTACCCATTTCTTACACAATTATTCACAAACTTTTCGATCAAGGCCTTTTCCAGATGAATGGTCACGCTCGGTTATTTTTCCTTTACTGAAAAAGGCGATGTTAACAACCCTGAAAATTACCGTGGTATATCATTGCTTAGTATCATAAGTAAAGTTTTTACTCAATTCTAAATAAACGTCTCTACACTTGGGCAGAAAAACAGCATAAAATTTGTGAGGAACAAGCTGGGTTCCGTAAAAACTATGAAACAATTGATCATATCTTCACGCTAATATCTATGATAAAACAACGTCTTTCAAGTGACAGAAAATCAAAACTTTATGTTGCTTTTATTGATTACATGAAAGCTTTCGACTCGGTGGATAGAGATCGTCTTTGGTTTGTTCTTAAAAAGACAAAGACATCAACTAAAATGCTTTGCATGCTCCAAGGCATTTATAAATCAGTACAAGCGTGCGTGCGTTGGGGAAATGAAACATTAGATTTCTTTGAATGCCCCGCCGGGGTGAAACAGGGCTGTATGTTGTCTCCCCTGATTTTTTCCCTGCTGATCACTGAAGTTGCGGAACAAGTTACACAACATGGGAAACATGGATTTCAGTTTTTGCCGGGTTTTACCAGAAATATTTTTGTTGTTGTTCGCTGATGACATTTGCTTGATCTCGTCAACTCTCTGCTGGACTTCAAAACCAGATAAATCATTTAGAAAAAGCTTCAAGGATAAGTACCGAGCACCCTTCCAGCAACTTACTTATCCTTGGAATTTATTAGTTTGTTGTATTTTAGTCCCCTTGCGGATTCATTCCAAGAACTGGCCCTCAGCACTTGTGTCTTAGAGGATATCTTTTTATATTTTCTACTTTTCACAAGAAAATGTAGCTTGTTTTGCTCTTTCGTGATTTTCTTTTGCTTCTTAGATGGCACCTTTGGTTGGTTTTTTGAAAACTCAACAAACATATTACGGTATTGCACACCAGCCTTTTCTGGGATTGCATTCTTCTTAAAACTGAAAAGGCAGAGGAGTCCAATTACCACTTTCCGCGGTCACTGAGGAGAAACAACCAAGTTTCGAAATATCGGTATATGACCAGGAGTTATATGTTAGTGAGTTTCCCTCCCTATTGGAGGATGTCTCCCCCTTGGAGAATATAAGCTTCCTGAAGGCTCATTTTGAGAAGCATTTATTTTATTTTTTCCCATTCACCCACTCAAGCACATACTGTTAATTAGGTAGAATCATCTACCACTACAGATATGAATGCGTATGTCCCCCTATTTCTTCAATCTAAGACATAAGAGCAAGCTTTGTTTATAATTCAATATTTCTTGCAGTCATTGCAACACCAAGCTGCTCTGTAAGTTGCTGGAACGGTGCTCGGTACTTATCCTTGGAATTTATTAGTTTGTTGTATTTTAGTCCCTTGCGGATTCATTCCAAGAACTGGCCCTCAGCTCTTGTGTCTTAGAGGATATCGTTTTATATTTTCTACTTTTCACAAGAAAATGTAGCTTGTTTTGCTCTTTCATGATTTTCTTTTGCTTCTTAGATGGCACCTTTGGTTGTTTTTTTGAAAACTCAACAAACATATTACGGTATTGCACACCAGCCTTTTTGGGATTGCATTCTTCTTAAAACTGAAAAGGCAGAGGAGTCAAATTACCACTTTCCGCGGTCACTGAGGAGAAACAACCAAGTTTCGAAATATCGGTATATGACCAGGAGTTATATGTTAGTGAGTTTCCCTCCCTATTGGAGGATGTCTCCCCCTTGGAGAATATAAGTTTGCTGAAGGCTCATTTTGAGAAGCATTTATTATATTTTTTCCCATTCACCCACTCAAGCACATACTGTTAGTTAGGTAGAATCATCTACCACTACAGATATGAATGCGTATCTCCCCTATTTCTTCAATCTAAGACATAAGAGTGTGTGTGTGTGTGTGTGTGTGTGTGTGTGTGTGTGTGTGTGTGTGTGTCTGTGCGTGTTTTTAATCTTACTACTAGCGTCTACTAGCGTCTAAATAAAGAAGCGACAATCTGACTCCTGACCAAATCTTCCATTTTTCAGAGAGAGAGAGAGAGAGAGAGAGAGAGAGAGAGAGAAGAGATGTTTGACTACATCAACTATTGTCTATCCGCGATGTCTCCCTCCCTCTCTCTCTCTCTCTCTCTGTTTCTCTCTCTCTCTCTCTCTCTCTCTCTCTCTCTCTCTCTCTCTCTCTCTCTCTCTCTCTCTGCTGGCGCTGAAGTTGAGGATTCCACAGTTGAGAGAGTGTCCAGATTTTCTCTTTGTTGACAGGCGTTTTAACAGTTGAGAAAGTGGGCAAACCTCCCGGCGTTGTCGGGCGTGTTTATGTCCTGTCACAGACTTGAAGGCACACAACTTGGCGTTTGAGCTTTCAGCGTGTTAGCCTCAGTCAGTACTCTGAGGGAATGGCTGTTTCAAGACAAGGGAATGTCTTTTTTTGTAAGAAATGCTATAGCTTTCTTTTTTGTGATTTTATTATTTGTTTGGCTCTTCACAAACTACCACTTTGTGTATGGTCTGTATAACAATCGTGTTGCAATTTTTGGTCTATGATAGAGTTATATTTGTTTTCAAAAAACTCAAACACAAGTCCATTAAAGTTTGAATAACAGATTGCACGACAAATACCAAAGATCAACGAACAGAAAGATGGTTTTTATTTTATTTATTTTTTTTAGTCATCCTCGTCTTCAGCATCAGTTTGTCTTGCAAGACAGTTGTATGCCTCATCTTCCCTTCCTTGAACTTTAGAAGTTTCTCCTATGGTAGACCAGTTTGAGAGGTGAAAAAAGTATGTGTTTCGTCAACTTTCAATGGACACAGCTTTTCAGTTAGCTTTCACACTAGCGAAATGCATCCAAATGTCCTTTACAACTGTGATGTCAAGAAGAAGAAGAAGAAGAAGAAGAAGAAGAAGAAGAAGAAGAAGAAGAAGAAGAAGAAGAAGAAGAAAGATGTACAGTGTTGACATTTATAAGGAACTTTCAACTTACTTTGGGGAAAAGGTCAATACTAGAGATATATTCTATAGGGTGATGCTCTTTCCTACAAGAACAAACGCTTTTTCAGAAAACCAGCGACACATTTTATAACCAAAGAGTAAGTGGGGTTTTTTTTACATCAAATTTCACACACAGCAGTGATGCATAACAAAAAACTAATGTCAGCTCCTCCTGAGGCCAATCTGCACCAGTCAAAACGTGGAATCGGTTTTACATAATGCCAGATGCATTTCTGCAGCTGAAGGTTGTCTATGTTGTTTGAAAGTTAACTTTCTGTTGTGTCGCCTGGAGTCATATTTCCCCATTGTCCTCCCAAAAATCGCTGTTGTGAAGCCCTCAAACCCCCTTCAAGGCTGGCTGTTCATTCTCATCTGGATGCCACGCACTTTCTCAGACATTTAGTTACCACGTAAGCCGGAAAACACTTTGAAACCGTAATGTAAGCACCATGCTCCATATCCATGCAGCCTACTAGTTTATGTGCAATTGTGGGCAGATGGACAACAATACCTTTGACAAAAACATGTCCTCACGGACATTTTGGCGAAAACAATGTTCTTTTTGTTTCTTCAAAACTGACGTTTCTTCCAGATTTTGTTTGTAAACCATGATCACTTGATTACCCCCCACCCACACACACCCACACACTCACACACACCAAAAAACAATGGTGTTTGAGGTAATGGAGTGAATTATAGGGAGATCGTATAAGAAGACGCACGACTAAAAGTTAAAGTGAGAGGACAGAGGATGAGAGAGAGAGAGAGAGAGACGAGAGAGAGAGGGAGGAGAGACAGGACAGAATACAGCAGGACAGAGAGAGAGACTTTGGACACTTTGAGTTTATTGTCTTACAATGAGGTCTTTTAACAAGAGGCGGAGGGTAAACAGAAAATAGCACCGTCCCTCTTTCTTTCTGCAAACAAAATAGTACACATTCCTTCCTAGTGTGTATCAAAACAAGTTAACAAACTCTAAATAAATAGATTCATTCGTAACGTTTACTTATGTCCTCCACGCACAGTAGTAATGCAGTAAAGGTTAAAAAAAACATAAAAGAATTAATAATATAATATATTATATTGAATTATCTAAACAAAAGCTTGCACTTATGCTTGATTGAAGAAAACTAGGGGAGATAAGCATTCAAAAATTGCGTGGTAGATGATTCTGCTAACTAAACAGTATCTTGCTTGAGTGGGATGAATGGGGAAAAAAAAAGGGCTTCTCACAAGTACCATCAGAAGGCTTATAGTCTCAAGGGTGGACACCCTCCAATTAGAGGAGGGAAACTCCTAACCATTTTAACTCTCGGTCCATTATACCGTATTCGAAATGGGTGGTTTCTCCTCAGTGACCGTGGAAAGTGGTAAATTTGACTCCTCTGCCTTTTCACGTTTTAAGAAGAATGCAATCCCAGCAAAAAGGTCTTGGTGTGCAATTACCGTAGTTTGTTTGTTGAGTTTTCAAAAAACTAACTAAGGTGCCACTAAGAAGCAAAGAAAATCATGAAGAGCAAAACAAGAGCTTCATTTTCTTGTGAAAAAGTAGGAAAATATAAATGATATTCTCTTAAGACACAAGTGCTGAGGGCCAGTACTGGAATGAATCCGCAAGGGAACTAAACATTACAAACAATCTAAATAAATTCAAGGATAAGTCGAGACCGTTTCCACCACTTACAGAGCAGCTTGGTGTTGCAATGACAGCAGAAATATTGGAAATATAACAAAGCTTGCTTAATGTCTTAGATGATGAATAGGGGGAGATAAGCATTCATATCTGCATGGTAGATGATTTGCTAACAACAGTATGTGCTTGAGTGGGTGAATGGGAAAAAAAAATACCCCGTGAAAATATAAACACAAGATAACCTCTTTTAGACACAAGTGCTGAGAGCAGCTAATCAGGTTTCGAAATTACTGGTATCTCGATCAGGAGTTATTTGTTAGTGAGTTTCCTCCCACAAACATCCATTGGCCACTATTGTTCACAGCATGAATTACAGTGTACCTCCAGAAAAATCCAGTGCGCATGTTGTTCACAGCATGATGACAGTGTACCTCCAGAAACCACCAGTGGGCACTGTTGTTGACAGGAATGAATCATGGTCTGACCTATTCCCGGATCTCAGGAAATGCACAGAGCCTGACACAAGGACCACCAGTATGTCTGTATTGTGAGGTACGTCAGGAAATGCACGAGCTGTCACAAGGACCAACAGTTTGTCTGTATTGTGAGGTACGCTCAGGAAAATGCACAGAGCTGTCACAAGGCACCACAGTATGTCTGTACTTGTGAGGTATAGAAAAAACGAATCATGTAGATATCTATGATTTCACCTCCTATGCAGACTGGAAAGTGACACCGTCCTGCCACAGAACTACCCTCATCGGCGCACTTCTTCCCCTCACACATACACATTATCAAACGAACGCTATCAATTCGAAGAAGTCATCCGAAACCAATCTCACCACTTTTATTTTAGTAGATCATCAACAAACACAACAGCTGACCACACAATATGAGTTATTTCATCAATCAACAAGGGAAATATAAAGCCAAGACTACTAAAACCCAAACAAAACACACACACAACCACACCCACACACACACAACACACCCCCCCCCCCACACAACACACACACACACACCCACACACAACACACACTCACACACACTACACACACACACACCCACACACCACACACACACACAACACACACACACACACACACACACAAACACACACACACACACACACACACCCACACACCCACACACACACACACACACAAACACACACTCTCAACACACACTCACACACACACACACACACACACACACACACCCACACACAACATTCACCCACCCACAGACACACACACCACACACACACATCAATAAAGTTCACCCAAAGAGAATGTAAAATATACGGGTTAAGCTCACATATCTTATTTTGCCGATCCCCCTTTTCACATAGAAATAACGTCCTTCTCTCATCCGTTCGTTTTGGCAAAAATTAACACCTGTTTTTACAAAAAAATTAACACCTCAAAACTCCAAATATGAGTATCTGCAAATGAAACGGGGCTTGCGTGCTAGATTTAAGATATGGTTGATCGTGAACAACATATTTACAGTCTCTCTGAGAACTAAAAATTTAAATGTTTTGACAGTACGCTCTGACTGACTTCAGCCTTGCTACTATAAACTTAAGAAACTAACTAGTACTTACTTAGGAACATAACAAAGAACCTAACTAGTATAACAAACGAACTAAGAGAAACGGCATTTTCCAATCCTGACTCACTTCGTCCTCACAGTTTTGGGCCGGAAAGTGAACCCAGAATGAAGGTTTTCCTGGTTCTCTGCCAAGTAAACTTCAATAACGAATATCTACAAAACTTTTCAGAGGAGTAACGTAGGGGAACAGCAGCAGGGGATGAAAACTCCCCATAGAGTAACGTAGGGAAAAGCAGCCGCGACTGACCGCGCCCGTATACAAAGGGGTGGGGAGCCTCTTTAATTGCTTCTAATCCGATTACTGCAGAGCGACCGGTATGGTCGGCACTGAATACTTACAACGTGACTAGACATAACGATTCGAATAGTCTTTGTGTTGCGGCAATCTAGACACAGGCTGCCTCGAGTCGATGGGCGATGTCACAGCTGACTCACATTTCTCTCACTGACTGCTTACCGGGACAAGACGCGTTTTCTGTGGTTGGCGGTGTATTTTAACAATGGATCTACTGTGACTTGGGTTGTTATTTTAACAATGGATAAAAAGGTTTTTACCTATAACTGCATGTTAGGAGTAATTTGTTTTAAAAAAAAAAGGGCCGAAGCAATACAATTTTTTTTGAATCATAAAAAATAGCATAAAACCCCCCTCATGTGCATGGCGATGTTGAATTTATTTTATTCGCAGGCGTCACTTTGTGTCGACCAACTGCGTTCAGGTGGGGAAGGTAAACCCAGGAGTATGTTTGCTGGGATTTTTTGGGTGGTGGTGGATGGCCCTCTGAGTCTGGAATGGCTGGACGGTCTTCATTCTGGATGGGGTGTGTGAACGTGACCACCAAGACTCTGGTCTCAGCTCGAAACTCGTAACTGTGTGACCAACTAATGAGGGAAGTGCAGCCATGAACTCAGCAAACTCCAAACTCAGAAAGGTGTGACGCTGCGTGTGGCCAACGACCAACAATCGGAGTAGTTGAATTTTATATTTAAGATACTTTTGCGTGGTGGTGCACTCCCCGTGTACAGGGAGACCACTCCATTACTACTTTTCGGGATGCAATTCGATAAAAGTGCAGTGCGCGGCCTCTAGACAGGTCGGCGTTGAGTGCGGCGCAAATGTGCGTGTCGTTAGGTTAGCAGGCTTGTGCGCAGTAAGTATGTGTGTGTGCTGTGTGTAAGTGTGTGTGTGAATGCGCACGCGTACGGTAGTGTGTGTGTGTGTGTGTGTTGTGAAGGCAACGGCCACGGGCCTTAACGCTCACCCGGTACCGATCCGTGGCTGTTTGATCTGCTTAAAGCTGAAAACACCAACCACGGTACATTAGCCGTAAAGGTAAAGCCTGATACACACCCACACACATACACACAGCGTTGCTTGCCGTTTGCGTGTAAATTATATGCTCCTGTCAACTACCGTTCATTCTCACCTGTCGTTTCTCTTTCACTCTCTTCTCTTTGTGTGTGTGTGTGGGTCTGGCACTGGTGGCCCCGTAGTAAGTAATCGGATTGTGCGTAGTCCTATCACATGATCCGTGAACTGGCGGCCGCCGTACATGTGTACATGGTGTGGGCATTGTGTGTGTTGTGAGTGTGTGTGCTGTGTGTGTGTGCGTCGCTGTGTGCAGGCGCGTGCGTGCGGTGTGTGTGTTGTTGGTTCTTTGAATTAACGTCTTTTCACTTTAAAGGATATTAGGACAGTGTAACGTGCTGTGTGAGTGCGTGTGTGATGACACACTGTCACCCAGCCCGACTAAACACAGGCTTACACATAATGAGACGCGCCAAGTTCACAATAGGCACTGAAGTAACTCGTTCTAACATCCCCAAGCATAGTCCTTACTGCGCTTATTTCCTTGGTTCATTTTATGGTAGAGTTTCCTGGTTACCCACTTTTGACCGACTTGGGTGGTAAAGGTTAATTAAGTTACTCTAAAGTTCTTAGTTAAGTTTTTAATTAAGCTCCCCCAAGTTCTTAACCCCAAGTCACTCCAAGTTTCTTATTAAGTCCACTCTAAGTTTTTTCTTACTTAAAGTTACCCCAAGTTCTTATTAAGTTTTCTAATTAAGTTACTTCAAGTTCCTAATAAGTTCTTTGATTGTTTTTAATTAAGTTCTTAATAAGTTCTTGATCAAGTTCTTGATTAAGTTTCATCCTCTAAGTACAACCAAAGGTATTATTTAAGTTATCTTATAATTATCAAAAATACAATCCATTGTTTGTATCTTAAATAGTAAATGTGTCAATATATGAGTACACCACTAGCCTCAAAAAAACGCGTCATCGTGAGGATGTCTTGCTTAGCGTTTCTGCATAGTCTTAATGAAGTTCATACATACCTAAGCAAACCCTCATTGTTAACAATTCTGGTCTATGGTAAAGGTCTTTTATAGCCTTCATTGTCTTTATTTATTGCACTTTATCATTTTATAATACGCCATGAATCTATTTTTATTAAAAAAATTAAAATTATAAGTTCTTAAAAGATTATTCCATCTGATGGATCAAAATGTTCTTTTTGTTGTTGACGGTTCTGGCGTGCTGTTGTTTTCTGTATTTCGTGGTTCAGATTTTTTGATTGCTTTTTGTTTTGGCTGCCCTTCTTTATATAATTTATACCAGTAATAACCGCAACCAGCAGCCAGCAAGGGCGCAAAAATGGCAACAGTTTTAAGTTCAATATTCCATGATGACTTTGGCTGCTGTTAGGCCTTGAATCACATGGGTTTTTATAGATGGCATTGAATCAAACTTGTTTCTGGCGTGGCGGTGTTATGTTTTCATTATGAGTTATATTCAAGTAACATTAATTTTTTTTGTATGTTCCACTCTGCCTAATTTTCTTCCTGCTTCAAACACGCCCAGGATGAGGATGCTTTTCAAATGGTCTTCACCTGATTCAGTGTTTTTGCTGATTTTCTGGCTTGGTAACTTTCTCCACCTGATTCAGTGTTTTCTGTTTTTGCTGATTTTCTGCTCAGTCCTTTGAAGGGAAATAATTCTATTTGATTACAAGTTATTAATCCCATGATTAATGGCGAGATAATCAATGTCCCAAATCTATAGTATAAATCACAATCTAGAGACTCTAATGACTTTGTTAAAACTGGATATTGCGTTAAATCATACGTAGTCTTGTTTCAGAAATCAATGGGAGAAAAATCTACTGATAGTTTAGGTGTACAAACATAAGAACGTTTGCCAACGCTTTTCAACCCATTCTAGACCCAGCTGCGCTTATACCTGTTATGATACTTTAAAATGTCTGCGGGAAAACTGTTGAATCTGTTCAATGATGAATTCAGTTCCGAGGAACTGTTTTGTTTTCACCACGCTGCTAAGAATACAGCCTCTCCTTTTTGGGCATAATAGCTTGGTCATCAACTTGGACATTCAAAGTTCACGGAAGGTTTAGGCCACCTCTGTAGCTGTAGTAGATCATCACTGTTCATGTTTTTTTAATAATTATAAATTAATTTTATTTTCTAAAAATGAGCACCGAAAAAATATTACCAACCTTGATACTATTTGCTGTTATTGGAGGTATAAGTGTAGGATAACTCATGTTGGTAAAGATTGTTGAAATTAAAGCCAGCCGATTTGGCAAAACTGACTTTGAGGAGTCAGCAAAGATAATTGTATCATTGCAGCTTCGTTTTGCTACGAAGATTTCTAGATAAGCAAGGAATAATTCCGGACAATATAAATATGTAAGAAAAAAATCATTAATAAAAAAGGCTTCACTCGCTAATCAGATGTTAGGCGCGCAGTGGTTAATGCGACTCGCTTTTATGTGGACAGGAATTACGCATTTGTAAACTGCGAGATGAAGGCGAGAGAAAAAGACTAAACAAAGCTGTGCGAGCAACTAGTGCAGCACAGATATGCTTTGAAAAGCAGCGAATTGAGCAGTTAGATTTATTAATGATACTCTGAAAAAACAGGGCCATGCTGTTACACATTTAAAGATGTTGAATCAAAGCAATAAAACATTATTAATCTAGTAACAGGCCAAACCAATCGAGCATTGCCCCACAAAATTTAGCGTTTTTTCATCCATCAGAAAACAAAGATGCAAGAAATTGCGCTTATTGCCTTGGTTATGACCGTTGTGTATTTGTTGCGCATAATATTGCAGAATAAAAAAATGAACAAAATCTATTATTCGCCCAAAAGGAATATTGGAGGGCATCATCACAGGCAATTAAAAAGGCTAAGCCACTCAGCTGGAGTCAGTGAACAAACAGCATAAGAATGGTTATCTAAACAAGCGATTTGGCAATTTATTTACCTGCGCCCCCAAACGAATACAAGAGCACACTTTGTGAACACAATCCAAACGACCCACCCATCAAATGGACCTTCTATATTTACCCTCTGGCTACGATTAGACGAAAAAGATTTAAGACGCACTTACAGTCATTGACATAGCTTCAAGATACAAAGCTGCGGAACCATTAACACAATGAGTGCTTCTGCTGTTGCTGTTGCCATACAACTAATTACCAACGAGTCCCGCTAACTTACCCTAGCATCGACTCAAGTTGATGATGGAAAAGAATTTAAAGGGCACAGTGAATCAATTGTTGATAAAAAACATAGAGTTACCATTAGAAAGAGCATTCCAGGAGTTCACAGATCACAGGCTTAGTCGACAACTTTAACAAAAGTTATCGAAGACTTTTTTCCTCCAGTATCACTGGAGAGCTTATTGACAATTCTAGCAACACAGAATGGGTTAGACGAACTGCCCTCAGTTTTGCGCGCACTGGAATAATGAGAATTTAAAGGGCTAACTAAAACCAGTAAAAGCAATCAAAAAAGAAAAAACAATTATGTTGTTGAAGGAGAGTCTTATCCGGCAAACTATTACCATTTTGGTTTGAAAGTAAGGTACCTATATTACCGGGGGACGCAGAAGGGGGAAACACGCATCAGGGCACCAGATCCAGTTGGCGTGTTGATCCATATGACAATAAAAACAATTGTAAAAACTGAATCCGCCCGTGTATTATATTTACGAGAAACTGACACAACAAAACATACCAGCTCCTCAAAGCTCTTTTGCAGACAAGAACAATATCAGAAAACTGAGATAATCCCACCAGGCCATGTTACGCTTTAATTAATTTACGTAAATATATTGCAGTTTAAAAATGGAAGTCGAAGGAAGTGCAGAACGAACAAGATGGTAATGGAGAGACCTTGAAATGATACGGGAATCATTTCATGCGTGTAATGCTATTAAGGAAACATTTTCGGGGATAAATCATTGCTTGCTAAAATCATCCAGATCACTACAACTTAAAAACCCCCAAATTGGGGAAAAGAATATTGGAAATAATAAAAAATAATTCGAACGCGTCAAGCAAACATCGAGAAAAGATTTAAATGAATTGGCTGAGCTATGATCGATCTTATAACAAAAGTTGATGAAAAATATAAACCCCCCTGTGTATGCGGTCCTCCAGTGCCCGATTGCATATGAAAACTCTGGATTAACAAATAACGTTTTGTGTTTGTTTCTATCTAACACTTCTTTGTTTTACAACTGTTGTGTGGATCTCATGTGATTAGATCGCAGTTTTACGTTGTCATGTGAAAAAGTCTTATTGGCAAACAATGCTTTCTTTGTAGTTGTCATGTGAATGCCTTTGACTGCACAACGCTGCGAGATATTCCTTTGCTTTCTTAATGATTTTCTCCTGGCTCGAAATACGGTACATTACTGACCTGAAACCAACAAATCCATTGAATAACCTTTCAGATAATTCATCCTTCCTCTTTCCTAAAACCTTCTTGTTAGCTAATTGATGTAAAGGCGACTCTTTAGGGTCAATCGGATGTGTCGTACCAACCCACTCGTCCTTTAGTACTTCGGTTTCCATGTCTTTATAGATGTATTCGTAGGGATATCTATAACTAAAACTATCTGTATCTGCTGTATAGTACTCTGGACTCAGGATACGAGGGCTTAAAGAAGTCATAAAGTAATTCTAACATCAAAAGCTTGATAATCTAACACAGTAAACCCAATTAAAACGGGGGGGGCTAGATCCCCAATCTTGACTCTTCTTTTTTTTCATAATTATGCAAAAAAGGTGATCATGAAAATCTTCTGAAGTCTGATAATTAGGTCTTGAAGTCAGCTAATTGCTTCGTTCTCTTTGGTGACTATCTGACAATCCTTTGCGTTGTGCGGATTCTCCATAGTCATTCCCCCACCAACCAACTGTTGTTCATCACTTGAAAAAGTCTTTTCAGAAGCATCTGCGGATTTCAGTTTCTGAGATCAGTGTACTTCATGATGTATATGTTGTGTCGTGAATGTTTTGATCAAAAGCAATTATACGATGATAACAGTTGTCCAACTTCAAAACAGGCTTAAGTAAAAGTGTAGAAGTCTTGTAACGACAGACATAATTTTTTTTGCCTCGAAGATTAGGCACAAGTGAGGCGCTCTCTTGGTTCCATCTTTAGACTTTCTGCTGCTAATGGTAGTCATATGCAGGTCATGTAGTTCATGAGGAAATTTTAAATCAAACTACTAGAATGTAAACCACGCTGCTGATCAGGCGTTTTTAACTGCCCAACCACTTTACTGCCTTTTGAATATTATTCGGATCGCCGCCTGTTGTACTTTTAAAGTTTTGCGCTAACGCGAATTGATTGCTCCATTGCCATCATACAGATTGTCTTGCAACTAATACATACAGATAGTTAGACTTTTTCTCGGATCATAGTCGTTCCAAGTATTTGTTGTTTGCCTTTACAGTTAAGATGCGACGCCATACTAATTCCTCCACGCATCCGTTTTCAAATCATCTGAATCATTGGTAAATCAGACAATCAACTCAATCTGTACTTCAGTAAAACTTTAAGAAAGCATCCCAACTCATCCCGGGGCCAGAATATATTGCGCTTGGATCCAGGATGTTAATGTTTCATGCAGGTCTTTATTAATTTTCAAAGACGATCCGCCAACAAACCAAACGTCAGCCCTCAAGTAGGGGAGTTCATGATAGTCTCCCATTGTTTGTACACTCTACTTCGGCCACGGCATATTGAGCATGATGGTAATCAGTAATCACTGATGTCCTTTCCTCTAAGGACTAGAAATGAACGCGCCTTTAGGTGGAAGTGTCTATTCGACAAACCTTTCCCAACAGCTCATGTACTATAAGGGTAACACCTTTCTAACCAAGCGTGGGTCAAACTATTCTTCGTTATTGGCAGACTTTAAGGGACCATAGCCAGTGACTCTACTGAAACCATCATGTGCTGCATTGAAGTTCATTAAAAGACATGTTATTTAAAGTGCAACACATGTACTATTCTGATGACTGTTCGGATGCCATGACACCTAAAGGCATCGTCTACTGCTTTCTTTATAAGGTGAGAGTCGTAACCTCGCTAGTTATGAATGAATTACAGGCGGCCTTCCAGTCTTAGGTCAACCTTTACGTTGAGAAGATTGCATTTGTTATGGCGCGCTCCTTGAACTTTCGCTAATGTGATCATTGTCTTCTTACTGTTGGATTCTCTGCGTTTGATGCGAGACCCTCAAACCGCAAATCCAACAATGTGTGGCCATGAGTCTACTGTTGTTGGTCTTAAGGAGTCCATTATGATTCTGTAAGTTTTGTTATTAGAACAGTCATTACGCCCTTTCTGTTGCGTACTAAGAAGTATTTTGACAGCATTAGGCCTCTATATAATTCTGGCTTCTGAATGAAAAGCCATCCGACCTGACAACGATGCAAAGCAAATGAACAAAATTTGATGATTACTCATATAAGACTGTTTTTCGAAGTTTTAGGTGGCGCTGGCCCTTATAAGGAACAATGAGTGATTCAAGTATGCGTAAACAACATATTGGGGAATTTTGCATTCCGCTTCCAGTTCTTAAAACTAACTTTAGATTCCGGTGGGGCGTCGTCGTAATTAGTTCTGTATTACAGTCAAACGGGACCACTATGTGTTTCTTATGTTCGCTCGCAGCTTGAACAGATGGCTCATTCTGTTGTAAACATTTATCTACAGAATTCATGTTTGTGCCCATCTTTTTGAAGTATGCGCATTAGTTTATCATTGTTCGTATTATGTGGTACTGCGGTAGCCCCGCTGGTGAAAAACATCAGTAGAAAGTCAAATTGATTTTGTCTGTTCGCCAAATTGTTGGGATGTCTTAGACACTTTATCGGGAGTAGATTGTTTCTCATCCCATGCTGTATACATTAACAGTTATTGGTTTGTTTTGTTCTTCAAACGGATCAATTTGGGTTACATAAAACCAGGAAAGGACACCCACTAAAGATTAGATCATTGATGTAAGGACGAAGTTAGCACTCTCTCTGCGTTTTTGCGGATATCAATGCAGCGCTTGCGAGAACCACACCCCATAAAACATTTGTTGTCTGTAGTCCTTATGTTTTGACTGCTCTTTCGCTCCCTATGCTGGAAGGTCGCGGAATGTAAAGCTTGCCAACAATCAGGCGCATACTTTAGACTGTTTTAAATCTGATCTCTATCAGACTCTCACCCTCTGACCAACCAGAGCTCTCTTTTGGGCTTCTTCAGTCGGCCACATCAAACTGTGTAAGCAGTTCGGCTGCCCAACCGGGTGTGTAGTTTCGCTAAGACCTGAACTAATTACTATGAAATGACAGACAGAATTTACAGCCTAATTGTCGCTTACAAAACAGATCTAGACTGCTGAACGAAGATTACCACTCACACAAACATTTAATATATCTTTCGACCGTTACTATGAATGAAACATTTTCCCGACATAAACAAACGTCAACCTTCCACCTTAATCAATCCCTTTCACACAACATCACATGCCCCAACAAACCACTCGCTATTTACACTCAATCCACTGCATCCAACCTGACACCAGCTCCATCCCCTGCAGCCGCCAGTACCTAGGCAACACTACATAGGTATGGGCACATGACACATATCATCAATCTAAGTAAATACCAGTGCCAAAGTACAAACCCCGAAAGGAACTTCAATGAACCCCAGGACACTACATGGCTTATGGGGCACCAGGGGACACGTATCATCAATACATGGAATACAGCCACGGTTCCAACGTCAACACCTGAAAGGAATTCCAATTGGCCCCAAGCCTCTGGAGGACACCACATGGGTCATAGGGCACATGACACGTATACAAACTACAATGCATACCACGCCGTCGGTCAACGACCACTCTGGGCAATACTAATTATTTATGAGGAACATATACGGCCACTTGGACACTATCATAGCACAATGCATACAGCACAGTGTTACCAAACTCAACCTGAAAGGAAACTTCAATGGCTCCGCACCTGGAAAACACCACATGGGTCATTAGGGCACAGACACACATCATCAATACATGCATTTATACAATTGTCAACGTCACCTTGCAAAGACTTCAATAGACCAGAAGCATGGAACATACCCAGGCCACAATCCACGCTGCCCCTATTAATTATTTATGTGACACATTTTACACAGTACACAGGTTTTCACACGACTCACCACCGTCCACGACCCCAACCACTATCACCTGAGCGTCTGATACGTGCTGTTCCTCACTACTGTTCAGTGAGCCCGAAGCACTTCGCAAGCGCACGTCTGTCCAATCACATCACCAGACATCGGACCCTCACCGTCGGACTCGTCGATGCTCCCTGCCATACAGACCACTGGCCACACAAGTCCACTGGCACACAAGTCCACTGGCCACAAAGTCCAAGCGGCACACAACACAGCGTCCAGGACGCCCTCACCGCAAACACTAGTACCTCCGCAGATTCTCCTGGCGAAGTCCCAAAGGGTCAGCAATGTGCTCAGTCCCAGTCTGTCCCGGTCGCCACCGGTGCAGGCCGAGGAGGTGCCCCCCAGCTGCCCACAGTGGCCAGCATCGCTCAAGCTGCTGCGCGAGCAGGGCGGGGACAAGGATCAGGGACAAGGAGGGGGAAGTTGGATGGTCAATTGGACATTCGTCTGGAAGTGGACCAAGGACGCCCCGGGTTACCAGCTTGACAGTGGCAAAGGGCATCGGAATGGGGCGGGATAGGGTCGAGAGACGCAAGACGCACGTTCACCACATGACGGATGACCGGGTAATCCGCCTGACCGAGAGGAAACGTGACCTCGGGGACGACAGGGTGATAGCAGGTTCACTCGATGAAGCCCACAGGAGCTTCCCGCAAGGGTTGTGCTGCGCCCGGACACCGGATCCCGACGTACCACCAGTGGGGTCCTTGGCACGGTCAATCAGAGAAAGAGCACATATCCTTAGTCTAAAATCCGTCTTTATCCCGATTGACTAAACACTTAGTCTATAAGTCAGATCAGTGCACGAATCCACCTCATACAAACCCCGGACCGCTCATAGCATACGATGCTAGTCAGCAAAAGCATTTCTACATGGCTCTCACACGTACCCAAGGCATCACCCACCATGAGCACTAGCCCCCCCTGAGCAAGTGGACCAGACACAACCCATACCATAAAACACAACCAAAATACTCATCCAAACCCGTAGCAATTAATAGCAACTACACCAAAACTCCTCTCATACTAAATCAATCTCTCAATCCTCTCGAGCGCTGTGACCAGAATCAACAGAGGTTCAAAAGCATAAGGTTTTACAAGCATTGTCAAAATTTCCACTAATGAACCCTGCGACGCCTAGAACACACCCTGCGGTAAACTACCACATTGCAATTCACTCACGAAGAGCCCCAACCATTCCGCTTACTGCATTTACCAAGTCGAACAGGCACTATACATCACTCTCTGCCACTCACAGTGACAAACACACAATACGTCGACACACGATGTCAACTCATAATGCAGTCCTCACATCGTACACCACCTCTATACTAATAATTCATAGTTCAAAACCCTAGTGCCCTATACCTTCCTGCATAATACATTCGAGCGCCTGTCCTGAAATGAATGTGAAATCTCCATAATAACTCCAACATCCCCAATGAAACACCTCTATCCCCCTCAGATAAACACCTCACACCACACATAGAACCATTCATACCACATGCCACGAACCAATATATCCCAAACTACCCAGACGAACAGAATACGCAAACCACACCTACCACCCAAACAGCAACCAGTCAGACGTAACGCCACGCGCCGACAAACAGCCACTTCGCAGCGCCAGACGGACACACCGCAAAAGGATCAGTCAGCCGCTCACGCAGCTGAGGCCCCCCGTGCGGTTTACTTAACAACTCATACTCGACTCACTTCATTTCTGAACCTCTAAAACAGTACAACTAACGGTATCGCGGCCACCTCTTCCCGCTAACACGTAGAACAGGGGATACACGGGATTACTTAGACTCGTAGGCAATACGCCACAAGACACTAGTGTGCTAATCTTTTGGTGAACAAATCCACGTAAGAAAAGCTATATGGCCAGACCGCACTCCTGCAGTCTTGCCAGGCCAACCCGAAGAACTCACGATGACGCCGATTCGGCGGCAGACGTACTCTAAATCTGCCCACCTGTTGAGAAAACCTGAGAGAACCCCCTTGAAACGGAAACCACACACACACAACGGCCAGAGTTCAGAAACGCTGACTCGCTTCTCGGGTCTAATAATAGACTAAAGGCGTTGAGTAGGCCCAACCACAAACTAGGGTTTATCCCTACCGGTTTAAAACAATAACCTTCCTATTGAACTACCTCGGTCGCGATGTAAAAAACACCACAAAACTGTCACCCAACACAGATGACTGCTGATGAACAGAGTGCGACCGATGCGCGTCGCTCGTGACCGTGTGACCATGGTAACGATGACTGGACCAGGAAGGCTCCAGATCTGCCACACCCTCCCCCAAGATTCAACTCTCGTTTAATCTGACAACATCGAACGCCACCAGGCAGTGGAGTGTCAAACCGTAACGTTCACAGCCCTATCAGGAAATCAGCTGCTCATTCCTGCTTCGGGAATAGCTTCCACGAAACTGTATGGCTGAAGCTGGAGTGCCACCTGTGACTCTTCATTGCTGATCTGACTCGATCTAGGTACTGCAAACCCGGTGAGTGGTCTACTGAACCACGAAGGCAGTACATACAGGTAAGTGAGGCAATTGTCACCACCCCCGACAAGCGCAAGACACTCTTTCTCGGGGAATTTTGGGAAACAGGGTAATCGTTCAGCAGGAAGCAGCTTCTTGCTCGCGAAAGCCACAGGATGCACTCCTCCATGCTGCTCCTGCAGGAGAAATAGCCCAATTCCTGTGTTCGATGCGTCAGTCTGTCAGGATGAAGCCACCTCTGGAATATGGTAACCTGTCATACTGGAGGGGTACAAACTTTGGCTTTGAGCATAGATGAATGCCTCCTCGCACTCAGGCTCCCACGACCTTCTGGCTCGCCACCCTTTGTCAGGTTGTCCAATGGCAGGGCAATCTCAGCAAAAACGAGACACAAAGGCGATAGTAGCCCACCCAACCAGCGGAAACTGCGCACCCACCTTCTTCGTCTCCGGCCTTGGTGCATCCGGATCCTGGCCATCTGGTCCCTCACGGGAGAAATACAAGCCTTGCCCCCCTTGTGACCAGGTAATCGACTCATGGCACCCCAACTTCGCACTTGGATGGTTTTGCCGCAATCGAGCACTCTCTGAGTCTCCTGAACAGATGTCGCAGCCCTCCAGATGTCCTCCTGGGTCTCTGTCGCTCGAGATGTAGTCAATAAAGTTGTCATACCTGGTCAGATCCCAACGGTAACCAACTACTTCCTCTCTCTCGAAAAAACTGCCCGGACGTGCACAACCGAATGGCATGACCTTCCACTGCATAGCAACCCTGCGGCGAAACAACGCCCTGTCTTGGGCCGGTAATCCTCAGCCACAGGTTTCTGCCAATAACCCCTTGGCTATCCTATCTTGTTAGTACTTGCTTCTCAACCTAACTTAGCAAACAGAAACTCGATGACCGGCATAGGTTCCGAGTCGAACTCATCCACCTTATTGAGCTTGCGGTAATCCACGCAGAACCTTATTTTCCCGTCCTTCTTTTGACCAGAACAAATTGGTGAGGCGTAGGGCGACGTGGATGGTATCGATCACCCCATCCTCAACATGGCCTCAATTACCCGCCTTGATCGTGTCCCTCTGCGCGTAAGGAAACGGGGTAAGCTCAAGACCTAATGGGTAGACCATCCGTGAGCTTGATGTGGCACACCTCCAAACTGGTACCGCTTCGGTAGGTCCTGTGAGAACGTCAGCAAACTCCTCTGCCGCGCCTCAGTCGCGCCTGCAAACGCTGGTTCCACGAGTTCCCAACTTCACATCAGCAGCACCCTCGGCGATTTCCACACGGGATCACAGGGATGTGTACTGGTCACCATCGTGACTCCTCCTCCTCCACTTCCTGTGTTATCCACTGCTTCACGAGAAACCCTCGCCTCCTTGGTAGCACCTCTCTCTCTTCACAACCATTCTTCAGGAGGTTGGCGTGAACTAATTAGTCTCGCGCTCGGAGCTGTACTTGTAGTATACTTTCCCACGTCTTTCGTGTCGGAGTAAGGTACCTTCCAATGAGTTCCAGCGTGTTCTGCCTTGGTAGGGTCCTGAGCACCAGACTCGGTTCTCTGGCATGAACTCGCGCTTCATCACGCCTCTTGGATCATTACTGTCTCTTCTGCTGTTTGCTCGTCTTGACTCAGGGCTTCCTTCGCCATCTCACAAGAGTCAGCAATACGTTCCGCAGTCATCCACATATCGGCAGCGGTGCGCACCTCTGGCTGATCTGGCGCGTCCAGTTCTCCTTCAGCAATCTCAGGGGACCCCCGACCGTTCCTCCCGTACAGGAGCTCAACGGCGAGAAGCCTGTGCTGGCCTGGGGTACCTCCGGTAGGCAAACAAAGCCGCAGGGATCCCCCCGCCCGATCCCCCCTCCTTGGGCTGTTCATAGCAAAACGCTTGATCATCTTCTTAAGGGTGCTGTTAAACCTTTCCACGTGGCCATTGCATTGAGCGTGGTAAGGCGTATTAGTGTGCAGTCCTTGACTGCGAGAAGTCGATGCACCTCCCATAATGGCGCTGGTGAATGTGTGCCCTGTTGACAGCACCTATCGGGGAATCCTGTGCGCGTCCACATTGTAAAACAGTGCCTCAGCCACAGAGACTGCCGTCAATATTTCGGAGGGTACGGCTCTGGGTATCTGCGTCGCGTAGTAAACCATTACCAGCACAAACGGTTTCCCTGACTTGACATCGGCATTATGGGTCCACGAGGTCCACACCCACCTTCTCGAACGGCTCCTCTGGCACTTCCGTCTGACCAGCGGCATCTGGATCACTCCCTTTGTCGGTCGTCTTTGGCTATCGCACACATGACCTACAGTATGCGGCAAATATCTTGGCACATTCCGGGCAGTTAGAATTGCTGGGAGCTCTTTGCTTGGATTCTGGGTACCCAGATGACCCGCTGAGGCACATCATGAGCTAGCTCAAGACCCTTGCGCAGATCCTGTGGGACACACACCTGCGACAAAGTTTCATCCTGGGCTGGAACCTCCTCATGAGACCGTCCCTGACGAGCTAGGAACCACACCCTACCCTACAAGAAAACGTTCCCCAGTACTCAGCAGCACGTCGAGCCGCAGCAAGCGTGGGATCCCTTTCTTGCAACTCACGCATCCTCGATGGGTCACATCGAGAACCTGTTATCTTAGGTAGCCTGGACGGCGGTTCGGCAAGCGCGTTTGCTGGGCCCTGTTCTGTCCTGCAGCCGCACGGTAGGATTTGCATAGCCGGCACCTTGGTAGCCTCTCCGTCAGATCGGCACTGCCACGTTTCCGAAGAGCACAATCCTCTACGGTTTTTTCATTACAGAAAACATCCATGGCCATGAGGAAGGAGATTCTAATTCTCCCTTTGCCACTGGCGTCTATGCCGACTCCGGGACTCTGGCCAAAACTACCGGCTCGCTCTCTCGGTGTATGGCGTTCCAGGCGAGCTAGATCTTTCGGCCACAATGGTGTAATACTTGCAACGTGTGTCTCTCAGCCCCTCCACCCTCTGTGCCATTCACTCTGACCCTACACATAGGAGTGAAATCTTTCCAGTCGCGCACAGTCCAGCACAAAGCCCGGAGTTTGGGAGACCCCCTCGACGCTCGGAGCTTCACTTGACCCGAGCACCACTGCCTGTACCCTTGCAGTTACTTTGCAATGTGCCTGGCTCACCACACTTGTAAACTTTCGATCATGAACCTTGGCCTCCTGATAGGCCCCGCCTTCTGGCCTTCTGCGACGGGGGGTCCCGACTCCTTGCCATCGGGCTTGTCGCTTTCTCCCTTCTTCTCATAGCTCATCTCCAAGGAAAGACCCTTCTTCTCGTTGCGGGCCTCCTTCCAGAACGCCTTGCCTCTGCTACAGTGGTGGCCTCAAGCAGGCAACCATCATCAGCAGTCTTAGGTTCATTCTTTTTTACCTCTACATGGAGGTCTGGTGACAAGCCCTGATACAACTGTTCCTGCAACAGCATGTCGACAACATCTTCCACTTCCCCTATCCTTCCCGGCCATATTCACCACAGCGAGGAAAATCGAACGCATTCTGGCATCAAACTGACAGAAAGTTTCCGAAGTCTCCTTTCTCACATTCCGGAACTTCCGCCTCCCCCCCCCCATATGCATCTGCGTCTAACCGGAAAACCTGCAGCAGGGTCGCTTGACCCTTCTGATAATTCCCCATCTCGGCCACGGGCATCCGCAAACACTGCTTCCCGAGCCTTCCCTTTTTTGCAGTAAAGGACCAACTGGCCGGCACATACGTCCCTCTTCCAATTACACCAAGCTCGGCACCCTCTCAAAAGTGACGGATCCGTATGCATCAACGTCGTCGTCATCTTGAGAGGCGTCAATCTTTATGTGCTTCCGACTCAGCTCGCTGTGCCTTCTGCTCTCTCTCTTTCTTCTCTGCCTCCGCTCTGTCAAACCAACCTGCCTCTCCTGCAGCTCCTCAGTTCCGCATCCTCTCTCGCAATCTTTGCACGCCTAGCCTTTCTCTTCCTAGCTCTTTTGGCTAGGCCGCGTCCGCTTCAGCAGCTTCTTCCCTCTCCTTGCGGTCTTCTCTGCTTGAATCTTATCCTTCACCACAACTGTAATTCCAAAGCCACTCCTTCTCCTTCGGATCCTACTTCCGCTCCCCTTTCCTTCTTCCGCTCTGCTCTTCCTTTTCCTCCTTGTCTTCCGTTCCTCGTCTCTCTGGAATCCTTGACCCCCTGGAGGCATATACGCCACGGTCCAGACCCGTGAAGCCATATTGTCTCCTTCCCAGCCTAAGCCTATCTTTCACTGCTCCTCCGTTTCCTCCCTTAGCTGCCATAACCTTTTTACTCTGCTCTAACGGTCTTAGACCTCTCAACCGTTCAGCACACTCAGCTGTCTAGCCTCTCCGACTACACTCCGATAAGATATGCGTCGGACATACACTAACGGCGGAATGAACTCCACTGCCCAAATACACTACGCTTATCGCCAGCAACGACCCGGCCTAAATACTCACTACCTGATCCTGTCCTGGTCATGCGTCAAGAACTCAATATAGATATTGCAAAACCCTATCACACAGTCCCACATCAAGTGCATCATAAATCCCAATGGAAACAAATAAAACCACAAAAAAAAAAACACATCACCTAAACATCTCGTAACGACTGGCATAAATCACAATCAATGAAACACCGAAAATTGTTCTTAAGCAACCTCGTCCAGCCCACGGTACACCTGGAAATTGCATCAACCCGAAGACAAATAAACTTCTCATCCCATCACTTACATGAAACCATTCAAACCAACAAGGCAGCCAACACTTGTGCCACCCACCAACCCACAGACAATACACCACATACGCTTCACGGTCAATTTAACATTAAAGGCTCCACATCTACACAACAACACAATTACATCGCTTTCGGATCACCCAGCGGCAGCAAAGGTCTTTAACGCCTTGTTGCACGTCTGTCTATATGTGGCCGCCACCCAATAGTCACGCACCCACCAACCACCCACAGTCTTATCCTGCACACGTACTGTTTGAGCGAAAACATACAATCCATTAAACCACCCCGTACCAAACCTATCCCAAATTACCCGCTAATCTAGTCCTCTACTAACTCTACTAACCCGTTTGTGTCTACCCCGGCCATCTCCACCATATGTAGGTTCGCCCCCCCCACCTAAGACCTGACCTAATTACTATAGAATGACGACAGAATTTACAGCTAACTATTCGCTTCCAAACAGATCTAAAGACTGCTGAACAAGACTTAACACTCACCCAACATTATTGACCGTTACTATGACATGAACTATTTTCCCCGACCATATCAAACGAAACCTTCCACCTCTAATCAATCCCTTTCACACCAACAACTCATGCCACACCAAACCACTCGCTCATAAACTCAATCACCACTGCATCCACAAACTGGACACAGCTCCATCCCTGCAGCCGGCAGTACCTAGCAACACTACCTAGGTCATGGGGCACATGAACATTTTCATCCAATATCCAATGGTAAATAACCCAGTGCCAAAGTACAACCCCGAAAGGAACTTCAATGAACCCTGACACTTACCTAAGGCTATGGGGCACATGACCACGTATCATCATAAATGATACGCACGGTGCCAACGTCAACACTTGAAGGAACATTCAATCGGCCCCCTAGCATCTGGAGACACACAGGGGTTCATAGGGCCCATGGAAACGTATTACCAATACAATGAATACCACGCCGTGTTCAACGACCACTCTGGACAAAACTACTAATTATTTCTGAGAAACCATTTTCGGCACTTGACACATATCATCAGCACAATGCATACAGCACAGTGCAAACCTCTCAACCCTGCAAAGGAACTTCAATGGCCTCGCACTGGAAACACCACATGGGTCATAGGACATGACACCATCATCAATACAATGAATATCATAACAATGTCAACGTCAACCCTTGCAAAGAACTTCATTAGGACCCCCAGCAGCATGGAACATACCCCAGGCAACAACCACGATGACCAAAACTATTAATTATTTCTTGAGAATCCAAAAACTTTTAACAGTACACAGGTTTTTCACCACGACTCAACACGTCCACGACCCCACCCCATCACCTGAGCGTCCTCGTTCGTGCTGTTCCTCACTACAGTTCAGTGAGGCCCGAAGCACTTGCATGCGCACGGTCTGTCCATCACATCACCAGGACACTGGACCTCCCGTCGGCCTCGCGATTGCTCCCTGCCATTACCAGACCACTGGCCACACAAGTCCACTGGCCAACCAAGTCCAACTGGCACACAAGTCCACTGGCCACACAACACAGGCGTCCAGGGACGGCCCTCACCGACACTAGTACTCCCGCACGTTCTCTGGCGAAGTCCCCAAGGGTCCAGCATGTGCTCCGTCCCAGTCCTGTCGGTCGCCAAGGTGCAGGCCCGTGTAGTTGCCCCCCCCCAGTGCCCACAGTGGCCAGCATACGCTCCAAGCTGCAGCGGCGCAGGGCGGAGGAAAGGACTGGGACAAGGGAGGGGGAAGTTGGTGGGGCAATTGGACATTCGGTCTGGAGTGGACCAAGGCCGAACCGGGTTACAGCTTGACGGGTCAAGTGGGCATCGGATGGGAGCGGAATAGGGTCGAAGAGACGCAAGACGAGTCCCACCTGTCGGATGCCCGGGTAATCGCCTGACCCGAGAGGACACGTGACCTCGGGACGCACAGGTGACAGCAGGTCACTCGATGAAGCCCACAGGAGCTTCCGCAAGGATGTGCAGAGCCGACACAGGATCCCGTCGTACCCTGGGGGTTTGGCAGGTCAATCAGAGAAAGAGACAGATCCTTGTCTAAATCCCGTATTTACTCCGCTTGACTAAAACTTAGTCAAAGTCAGGATCAGTGCCACGAATCCACCCTCATACAAACCCCGGACGCTCATAGCATACGTGCTTAGTCCCGGCCAACATCATTCACACATGGGCTCCACAGTACCCAAGTCATCACCCACCATGAGCAATTGCCCACTTTTGGAGAAGTGGAACCCAGGACACACCATACCATAATAACAACAAAATATCAATCCAAACCGTCGCAAATAATAGGAACTACCACCAAAACCTCCTCCTCTTTACATATCAATCTCTCAATCCTCTCGAGCGCGTGACCTGATCAACAGAGTTCAATGCATAAGGTTTTACAAGCATTGTCAAAATTTCCACTCTGAACCCTGTTTTGCGAGAGCTAACCACACCCTGCGGTAATACCACATTGCAATCCCATCACGAAGAGCCCCAACCTTCCGCTTACTGCATTTACCAAGTCGACAGCACTATACATCACTCTCTGCCACTCACAGTGTCAACAAATTACGTCGACCCCGATGTAATCAATAATGCAGTCATACATCGAACCACACTATAATAATATTCATAGTTCAAAACCCTATTGCCCTATACAGTCCTGCATAATACATTCCGCGCGCCTGTCCTGAATGAATGTGAACCTCTCCTTAATAACTCCAATCAATGAACACCTATATCCCCCTCTGATAACACTCACTCCACACAACGAACCATTCTACCACTGCAGAACCATATATCCCAAAACTACCAGACGACTGAAACGCAAACAACACCTACCACTCAAAACAGCAACCAGTCGACGTAACGCCTCGCGCCGACACCAGCCACTTCGCTGCGCACCAGACGAGACACACGCAACAGGATCCTGGTCGCCGCTCACGCAGCTGCGGCACGTGAGGTTTATTGTACAAACATACTCGACTCACTTCATTATGACCCTAAAAACAGTACAAACTACCGGTTCGGCAGGGCACTCTTCGCCCTAACACAGTAGAACGTGGATACACGGATATTACTTAGAATAGCTAGGCATTACGCCACAAGACTAGTCTAACTTTCTTGGTGAACAAATCACCGTAAGAAAAGCTATCTGGCCCAGACCCGCATCTGCAGTCCTTGCAACGCCAAAACCGAAAAGAACTCACGATGAACGCCGCTTCGTGCGCAGACGTATCTAACTGCCACCTGTTGAGAAAACCTGAGTGACCCTTCCTTGGACAACGGAAACCCACACAACACACACGGCAGTGTAAGAAAACCGGCACTGATCGATTCTCCTGGTCTAAAAATGACTAAAGGCGTTGAGGAGGCCCCCAACCACAACTAGTTTATCCCTACCGTTTTAAAAATAACCTTCTAATTGAACTACCCTCGGTCGCGCTGTAAAAACCCCAAAACTGTCACCAAACAGATGACTGCTGATGACAGAGTGCGTCCGAATGCGCGTAGCTCGTGACCGTGTGGACCATGGTAACGATGACAGGACCGGAAGGCTCAGATCTGACCAGAGGTGTTAAGTCGATATGAGAAAGAAATAGTGTTGTTTAGTTGGGAGACCCTGACTTCTGATTTTCTTCATTTACTCTGTTTATAGTCGATTTAAAAACAGCTAACATTCACTTTAACTGGCGGGTCTATTGTTAGTTTATTGGAACTTGAGAAATAGCCTGTACACGGCTTGCCCGCCACGTTTGTTGGTCAATGACTTCTAGATCAATATCATTCAGTGCTCTTGATAAACGCTCTCTCTCAAGCATTCCTTCAAACAATTCGTCTTGCCTTCATATATCTTAGCCATGTGAGCTTCTTTTCTAACTCAAAATATTTATTTAAATTAAAAAAAAATAATTAATCAGAATCAATATCAACGGTCTTTTGTGCTTGGACTCATAAACTAAAGTATAAACACCCTTCGATGTTGTTACTGTGAGCTGTTTAGAACAGAGTTTAATGTCTCGTTTACTTTTTTTAAGCATTCCTTTTTTATCTGCTCGGCGTCTGGCTGTTGAGAAAAACTTGTCCTCGCCTTTCTTTGAAGATCAAACTTTTGTCTTTTGTAGTCATCAAAATCGGCCTGTAAACGATTAAATTCTTCATCCGTGATGTTTGAGTCAACAAGCGCTTTATTTATTGTCAGTTTAAACGAACTAAGTTTAGCCGTTATTATTTGAACCATAGATGTGTGCTTTTGGAGTTTAGTTTTTAATTTTTTGCCAGCAGCGCTTACAGCTAATGAACACACGCCGAGAGCTAAAGACAAACCTCCTAGAGGTAAAGCTGCGGGTGCGCCTATGCCCGTTGCTAAAAGGCCAACACTCGTTCCTGCTGATAGGGCGCTTATAGTCGATGTTCCAGTATTAACATATGTAACAGCATTAAAGGCAGCAGAATACCTTCGTTTGGTTTTGCTGTATTTTGAAAGGTCTTGCTCTAGTTTTTGTTGCATTTGCGTAATGTTTGTTAATCTAAAGGTTTTTATGTTAGGGGTTTCTACTATCTCTTCTTTTGGCGGCGCTGTAGGCACATTTGGATAAACCTGAACAGACATGCTTTTTTTTAAACAAAAATAATTTAGTATAGTACACTTTCTAATCTGCTCTTTTTAATATTCAGCTGCGCATCATATAATAAAAACAAATGTACATTAAGCGGTTTATCGGCTTCTTCTTCTTTATCAATTTGAATGTTTATTACGTCTCTAACAGTTCTCCCGCTTCCATGCAACTGATTATCCTCTGTTGACCTTAGGTCAATCCATAAACCGTATTTTGTTGTTAAATAATCATCAAGCCTAACATTGTGAAGATGTAAATCTTTAGACACAAGGTAAAATTTGTTGGATTTCTACCCCCTTTCCCGCCCCCAAACATTTTTTTTTTTTTTACCCAAAATGCCTGAAAAGGTTTAACCCCGTTTAGGGTAGGGGGTTTTGGACTACCCTAAAATCGAAAATTGTACTTTTTTTTTAATTTTGGGATTTAAAAAAATTTTTTCACTTCCTCTTTTGAACGGTTCTTCACCCTTCGCACAAAATAAAAATCCCTTTTTGGGTAATGTGCTGAAAACCAAAAAAACAAAAATTTCCCAATTTAGTGTCTGGCCCTGCTTTTGGGATATGTTAAATTTGAGGGGAACCCCGTTTTTTTTAATATATTATTTTAATTTTCCTGATATTTGTTGCTCAATCAGCTCTGCAAAAGGAAAAGGGTTGTAACAACTTTAAACTCAAACGAGTTTGTCAAAAAATTGCTTTTACTTTGCTTCGGTGTCTGTTGATCTGTTTAACCGTTTGTATTCATTAAAAGGGTTAGTTCATTTTGACAAATCTGTCTTTTTTTGTCCTTGAAAGTATGGGGCATGTTTTTTAAAACAACTCAAAATTCAAAGGGTTTTTAAAAAAAAGCGGATTTCTATACGAAAAATTTACGTTTTGAATCCTTTTTACCGTCTTTAGTTTCTGCGGCGTTTATTCTATTTTTTTGGGGCTTTTCATTTTCAAATTCCCTTTTAAAACGCAAGATCTCCCCCTTTTCATTCCCGGTTAGCCCTTTGCAAAAATGGGTTTTAAAATATGTTGCATTTGAAAAAGAAAATATTTTCCCCTAAAGTTTTATAAATTTTTTTAACGGTTTTTTGCCCGCCCAGATTCTGAAACAACGGCCCTGTTTGGGTCTTTTGGGAACCCGGTTCTATTTTGAAAGAAAGACGCGCGGGGACCCGGGGAAAAATAAAATTCTTCTGCCCCCTTTGGTTGGAAATTTGACAGAAAGGGGAATTTGGGATTGATCAAAGTGGGTTGGATTATTTGGAAAAATTAATTACCCTTTTTTTTTCCCTTCAGGGGCATGGGGCTCTTTCTGTTTTTATGCGGGTCAAGAATCGAGCCTTTATGATTGGGGGCATTTTTTTTTAAAACAAAATAAAAAAGTTAATTTTTTAAAAAAAACATGGCAGGCATTGGGGTTTGAAGATTATATTTTTTAGTTTCCCTGGAGCGACATGAGTAAAAATTGACCCCTTTTGGGTAAACATGGTGGGGGCTCTCTTTGCGGCGTAAAATTAAAAAAAGTAAGGTCGTTTCATTATACCAAAGTTTGGGGGCCAAAAACCCTCCCAAATTTTATAAAACCCAAATTGATTTTGAAGAAAAAGATGCCCATTTGTTTGTGAGGAGGGGCCAAAAGGACAACTTGTTCAGTTTAAACTAAAAAAGACCCCATTAAATTTTTTGCCGGGGGTTCAATTAAAAATTGGGACCCCCTGCGAGCGAAACAAAATCCCCTTTGGGCCCTTTTGTTGGGCCCAAAATTAAGGGCGGAGGCGTTTCTAAACTTAAAAAAACACCTGAAAGGAACCCCCGCCAGAAAACCCAAAAGCAAAACATGGAACTTAAAGAAAAAATCAATCAGCAGGTGAATTAATAATGAAATTAGAAGCAAAATCATTTTTTCAGGAAAGAAACAGCTTTAAAAGGATATACCGACTCCCCGCTCCCCAAAAATCCGAGAAACTAAGGGCCCCTTTGACCCTGCTTTAAAAAACCATAAAAAGGCGAATTTAAACCAAAAAATTTTAGAAAAACTAGGGTATAGATGGCATTAAAAAGAGAAAAAAAAAAAAACTCGCTGAGACTGACGACCGCTTTAGAAAGGGCATGAGATTAAAAAAAGGGGAAAACCAAAGACTAAAAGATCTTGAGCAAAAAAGGTTCAGCAAGAAGAAGTGTAAATACAAACCGGGGACCAATTACGAACTAAAGTGAATAGAATAAGGGGAAAACTACCCGGGAAAAAATTTTTTTTGGGAAGACAAAACACTAGCAAAAAGGGAATTACAAACACTGTTTAGGGGAGAAGGGATTCACATTAGAAAAGCGTTTTTTAAGGGGCTTGGGGTTTTCCCAAAAAAGTCCCTTGGTGTTGGCTATTACGGGCGGCGGTGGTCAAAGTTCATTACCCCCGGGCCGCCATCGCCCCCAAACCGGGATAAATATGGGTAAAAAAAACAGCTTGATCATTTTGCGAGTTTATTTAAAAAATTAGCCGGTTAAAGCTTTTGACCTTTACCGGGTTTATTAGGAAGTATTGTTAGTGGTTTTTGGGGCTACTGCAAGAAAAGTAGTTGGCTTTATGGCCGGCACTTATGGAAATTATTTTCTCTTTTTTATTTTGGGGTTTAATTTTTTAGAAAGTTTAAAGCCCAAAGTAAACCCTTGGCCATTTTAACCCAAAAGAAAAAAACGCTGTTTTTTATTTTTCATGGTATCGCGAACAGGTCCGCGAGCTTTGTGAGCCCTTCTTGGGTTTTTTGGGTTTTGGGCCAGGGGGAAATTGGATGACTTTTTTGGGGGGGGGGGTCATCTTTTTTTTTTACGGGCTTGAAATTTTTATGGTCAAAATTTTATGTCTTTTTGCCCGACCTTTGGTTCTTTTCCCTTTCCCCAACGAGAATTTCATTGTTTTAGTTTTTTATTTTTCCTACCGGGGAGTCTGGGGGTTGAAGGTAGCATGTTTAAACCAGTGCCAACGAAAAAGTCTACTTTCGATCTTGGCGATTGAAAAACTTTTTTGGTTTCCCTTTCTTTAAAAATTGGGAAGGGCAATCAACTGTAAAATTTAAATTGGCCCTCAAAAATTTGTTTAAGTATTGTTTTTTTTTGCATCAAAGCCATTTGAGGGATCAGTTATGTCGTTCTTCCCTGTGTTTGTGAACCAAAGCAAACCCCAAAACGTAAGTACAAAATAGAGTCGTTTATTCGTTCTATTCCCGCTCTAGTTGGGCCCCTTTTAGAAGTGTCAAAGGGTAAATTTTGCCCCATGTTTTTTTTATGCTTTGCTCTAGGCCCGAGGTGAACCCAGTTGTGCCTGAAGAGAAAGATGTGTAAGGGGTTTCCAGTCTTTTTTTAACTTTCTGTGCACGCCCCAATAAAAAAGGGGGTGCCTAAGCCTTTTTAAGTTTCAGCTTTTGTCTAAAGTCGGTTTTGATGTTAATATTGAATTCTTTTATGGATCCTTTAAAAAACCCCTTCTTGTTTTCGGTTGTTTAAAATGGTTTTAAACGGTTTTTTAAATTTGGGTTTAATGGGCTTGCAGTTCAGTCAAAATAGGGCTGAAGGTGTAATAAAAAGGGAAATCTATACACTGCCCCAACCCAAAAAAGGTTTTAGGATGTTTTAAAGTGTTCGCATGGGACATCCACCCCAGTTGATGCACAAAACACGCAAATTTAAAATGGTTCGGGTTTAAAACTGCCGGTGATTTAAACCACACTTTTTGGGTGCGGTCGTTTTTTAATAGGATTTTTAAAGATATCTGTTTAAGGGAAAGTATTCCCCTTTTTTTAAAAGGCGTCATTTCTGGGTCACGGGAAATGTCAAGGGGGGTCTTTGTTATTTTTTTTAAGATTGTAGTGGGGCCCCAAACCCGAATTTTTTTGCTTTCCGGGTTTATTTGAATGCACCCCATTTTTAATTTTTTAAAAAAATGTTTGTAAATAAAAAACTCAAGACCGCCCTTCTTTTTTGAACCCTGCTTTTAATTTAAAGAATGCGGAACCAGAACGGTTTGCGCTCCATGAAATATTTTACAAAGTTGTATGGTTTTAAAATTTAAACAAAGCCCGGGGGAAATAATAAGATTAAAAAAGTTAATAATAGAGGCCAATTAGTTTGCCAGTTACCTTTTCCTGATGGTTATTTTGGGGTTTTTCTCGCTAAAAGAAGCAATGAGTAATTCGACATTGCCCCCAAACTTTATCAATGCGAATCTGAAAACAAAAGTTTGACCTTCAAAAACCGAAAGGGAAAAAGAAGTTGGGTATATTTTTTATAAAAAAGCTAGCTAAAATGTTGGCTTTACAAAAGGCCCCTCGACCCACTCATAGTTTTAGAGTTGCAGCAAACAAAAATACTTTTTGGGGGGAGAAAAAAACCGCTCGATCCCTTTCTTTTCCCCTTTATTTTCCCCTATGTTTTTTGGATGAGCTGAGACTGATGAAAACTTATATGATGGAAGGCCCCCAACTGTTTTAAAAAGGGTCTTCCGTCGGGAAAAATGCCCTATTGCGATTTTGAAATTTTTACCAAAAATTTCCCCAAATTTTCAGTTCAAAGATTTAGTTTTTTTGGGAGGGTCGGGATATTTAATATAAAAACAAAGCAAAGCGGGGGAAAATTGTTTTTTAAAAAGTGATAAAATTTCACATTGTTTTGGAAAAAAAAATAAAAACGTTTCTTTAAAAAAAAATGTTTGCCCTGGGGCCAGAAGAATCAAAGGGGTTTCATTGCGCCTGTGAGGGGGTATAAATTTAGAATTAAAAAAAAACCCTTTCAGATGTTGCGGGCTTTTAACAGGGGGGGTGAGATAGGGGCTTTGTATGGTTTTGAGTACACTTTAAAATGGTGATTATTAAAAGCAAAAGGGTTGGCGGGCAGCAAAAAGTTTTTCCCAAAATAGAAAACTGCGCAATCTAGGAGGAAATAATGTTTTGGGCCCGTATGGGGTTATAAAAAGTTCGAAAACCTTTACCTCAAATTTGGGACTTAGAACCTTTTTTAGAAAGGGGAATTTAAAAATTTTAAATTTTATAAGCCCATTTACCCTAATTTTTTGCCCTCAAAAAAAATTTTAGAAAAAAAAAAAAAAATTAAAAAAAAAAAAAAAAAAAAAAAAAAATTAAAAAAAAAAAAAAAAAAAAAAAAAAAAAAAAAAAGGAAAAAAAAAAGTTTTAAAAACAAAAAAAAAAAAAAAAAAAAAATTTAAAAAAAAAAAAAAAATTTAAAAAACAAAAAAAAAAAAAAATAAAAAAAAAAATTAAAAATAAAAAAACAAATTAAATTTTAAAAAAAACAAAAAAAAAAAAAAAATAAAAAAGTAAAAAAAAAAAAAAAAAAAAAAAATTTTAAAAATTTAAAAAAAAAAAAAAAAAAAAAATTTTAAAAAAAAACAAAAAAACTTTCCAATTGGCCCCTTTACTTTTTAATTTTTGTCCAAAACAAAAGGGAAAGAAATTAAAAATGGGTTTTTGGAAAAATAAAAGTTTAAACCCCCACAAAAAAAAAAGTTTTAAAAAACTTTTTAAAAATTGTTTTTTAAAAACAGAAAATTAGGGGGACCGTTCCCCAAAAAAAATTTTTTTGGGGAAAAACCTTTTCCAAAGTGGTTTGGGGGGATGGGGTTGTGGGGTTTTAGCCAAAAAAGGGTTTTTAAAAGGCTTTTGGAAAATTAAAAACGTTAAAAGGTTTAATTTACCCTGTCGGTTTTTTAAAATTTTGGGGGGGAAAAAGATTTTTAAAAAACCCGGGGGAAAAAAAAAAAAAGGTTTTAAAAGAAAAACTTTAAAAACTGAAATTTTTTAAAATTTTAATTAAAAAAATTTACCCATAGGGTTTTAATAGAACAAATTTTTTTGGGGGGAGTTTTTTTTAAAAAAAAACGGTTTTAAGGCCCCTTTTAAAAACTTTGGGGGGCAAATTAAATTTTAAATCCCCTCATTTTAATTTTTTAACTTTTTGGGAAAAAAATTTTTTTGACTAACTTTTTAAAAACCCCTTTTTTTAATAATTTTGACTTTTGTTCTTTCTTTTAAATTTAAAAGGCAAAGATATTCCCTGAAAAGGTTTTTTATGGCAGGTGGTTATTTGTTTTGCCAAAAGGGGGTTTTTCTTTTAAGGTTTGGGGGCGCGGCCTTTTTTTAGGTTAATTGGGAAAAATTTTAGTTAAAAAAAAAGAAAACACGTCCCCAAACTTGGTTTTTTCAAACAGATTTTGGGAATTTAATTTTGTTTTGGTTTTGCCAGGAAATATCAAATTTTTTTTTTTGCTTTTGGTTTTAAATTTTTTAGCTGTTATTTTACCCTTTGATAAAAGAGGACTTTTTTTGAGAAATTTTTGCGGTAATTTTATTGGGAAAATTGCCGGTTAAAAATTTGCCCACCCCCTCTTTTTTTTAGTAAAATTTTTTTTAAAAAACGATAAATTTTCTAGTAAATTTTTTGTAAAAAGTTAAATTTTTGGTTAATTTGGCTTAAAAATTGTCCCCAAAAAAAGGGGGTTTTAAAAGGGGGAAAAAAAAAAAAAAAAAAAAAAATTTTTTTTTTCCAAAACCCTTTTCCTTTTTAAAGGGAAGTTTCCTTTTTTTTTTTTTTGGAAAAAGGAAAATTGTTTTTAAAACCGGGAAAAATTTTTTTTTTTTTGTTTTTATTAAAGTAAAAATTTAATTTAAAAATTTCCTTTCTTTCCTTGGGAAATTTTTAACCCCCGGGGCGCCCAAAAAAAAACCTTTTTTAATGTGGATTTATGCAGAAATGTTAAAAAGACAGTTAAAGACTTAGTGTTATTTCACATGAAAGACAGAGACTCATTTGAAGAATGTTTGCGCGAAATGATGTTATTGAAAATGACCAGGAAAAACACAGGATTAAGCAAAAACTAAAATCTGAAAAGTTTAGTAAATTAGTATTAAAAACGGATAACCCTACACAGTATGTTTGTTTGTAGATAATCGTTATTTTTTGGTTATTGAGTCTTACTTGTCAGAGAACAGGAAAAGGCGGCTTTTAGGCCACTTTCGCCCAAAAACTTGGGGGAGGAGCAAGTGAGTTAGAATTGGTAAAATGCTGTTCTCTACTTATAATTTACTTACACTTTACTTGTAATTTACTTGCACTTAACTTAAAAAGCACTTTCTATAACTAACTTAACTTGTACTTATCTAGTTCTTAACTTGTACTTTATCTAGTTCTTAAAAACTATTCCATAGAAAATGGATCTACTGCAGGAGGTTGCACTTTTTTTGCAGAAGGCGGCTCTTCTTCTTTACTGGGGGGGCTTGCGGCTTTGTTGTTAGGTATGGTGTTAGGTATTTGTATGCTAAAAACCCACCCCCAGCAACAACAGCAGCTCCCAATACATAATGATACATCTTATCATTTGATTGTGTTGTTGTTAATTGTGTTGTTGTTGGCGGTGGCGATGTTGTATTACTATCTAATAATTTTTTTTTGCTGATTGGTTTGATTTTCTCAGTCTGTTCCATTCAGCCAGTTTACGCCCCACCTCAACACGCCCAGGACATTTAGACTTAGTAACATTACTCACTTGCGGTACATTTACTTGGGGCACATCACTTGCGGTACATTCTGCTCCTGTGGACTGTCCTGCGGCGTCTTCTTCTCCTGATCGCTCATTTTTTTTATTGCGATTAAATTTAATATGATCAAAATTAATATGATTAAAAGTAATTAACCCCATGATGAATGGGCATAACATCGTCCCAAATCTGTAGTACATGTCACATGCTAGAGTTTCTAGAGACTTGTTTAAAACCGGATCTTGTGATAAGTAATATTTTAAATCTTCTTCTGAATCAACTGGCGCCACCTTACTTACTAAACTTAGCATATAGGCTAATCATTGTCTGACCCACTGATCTAACCATTTTTGACCCTAGCTGTGCTTCGTACCTAGCGTAGTACTTCTCAACGTCTGAAGTAGATAGTTGCTGAATCTGTTCAATACTTAGTTCAGTGCCTAAATACTGTCTAGTTTTTCCACACGCAGCCAGAGAATATAATCTTTCTTTATGGCAGTTGTCTACAGAGTAGTCTGCTTGCTCCTCACACTTTAATAGTTCGTCACAATCCTTTTTAAAAAGCAATAAAAAATAATATAATACTTTTAAAAACCATGAGTTTAACGCTGGTTAGTTATGCAGTGCCTATCGTTGGTGTTATATTTTTATTCAACCCTTGCAAAATGTTTGTTAGGAATAAAACCGCCCAACATGGGAAAGATAGAAGATTCGCCAAAACTAGTTGCAACTTTATTTTTAGCTTTACAACAAAAGATTTATGATTAAAAAGCACATAACAGCCTTTCGTATTATGATTATTTTAATTATTTTTTTAGTTAATAAAAAGATGAGTGAAAAAAAGATTATCAATACGATTTACCATTCTGCTGTAATTAGCGGTTTAGTATAGGCTATAGTGTGTTAGCAAAAAACATGTTTAAAATGAAGCCGGGGGATCTAGGAAGGTTAGACATTGAGGACATTGTTAAGGTTATAGTTGTAATTACTGCAGGGATTGCGTCTAAAGACTTTCTTGTTACACAGGGGATTATCCCAGAAAATGTTAGTTCATAGAAAGATTAATATAGAAAATTTTAAATTTTTATAAAAAGTTTGGCGGGAGTAGTTTATGATGGTAGGGGGAGCTATTCTTAATGCATTGGCCTTCTCTGGAAGCAATTATATGTTTAGTAAATTGTGGTCTGATGAAGAGAGAGAACGTCATAACAAGGCAATAGAAAATTTAGCTAAGGCAAGAGACGCTTACGAAAAAAGGGCGAATTGCTCACTTAGACTTTATTAATAAAAATTTAAAGGGGAACAGGGCCATGCAGAGCACACATTTACAGACGTTGATGAGGCAATGAATGAGTATTACTTAGTGACAGGAAAGAAGTTTCTAACAACGCCCCCGCCAGAACTGTCTGACTTTTATGAACCATCAGAAGAACAAAAAATAGCAGAAATTGGTTTTATTGTGGGTGCTATGGGAGCAATCTATATTCTTGCACAAACAATCTAAAAACAATTTAAAATACAATAAAATACAGTCCTTCTTATGGACAATACGAAGTACAAAAACGAAGTACAATACGAAGTACAATACGAAGTACAAATATATTATTCTCCTAAAGGGTATTGGAAAGGAAAGACTGCTATTGAAAAACTGAGTAAAGCTGCTAGAGTGTCTGAATCAGATGCGAAAGACTGGCTTTCAAAACAGGCAATTTGGCAAATATACTTGCCATGCCCCAAAAGAACAATAAGGCCTAGATTTGTTAACTCAGTTCCAAATGACACCCACCAGATGGACTTGCTGTATCTTCCACATGACAAAGTTAGAAGAAAAAAGTTTAAGTATGCTCTAACAGTTGTTGACATGGCTTCAAGATACAAAGACGCTGAACCCTTAACGGATAAAAGCTCAACTGCTGTGGCTGTGCTTTACAACAAATATACATGAGAGGCCCATTAAAGTATCCTGGGCTGATTCAAGTTGATGATGGAAAAGAGTTTAAAGGTTCTGTAAACCAGCTGTTTTTAAAACATCATGTTACAGTTAAGAGAGGGATCCCAGGCAACCATCGATCACAGGCCCTAGTAGAAAACTTTAATAAGAATCTAGCTGAACCCCTGTTTACCTATCAATATCACAGAGAAATTATGGACTCTACGAAGTACGCTACGAAGTACACTACGAAGTACAGAGAACGCAACACAGAATGGGTTAGGAGATTGCCTGCAGTCTTACACGCCATGAACAATGAAGAATTTAAAGCAACAGGTCTTAAACCGGTGAACGCAATCAAATTAAAAAAATTAGCATTACTGAAGACATCCAAGGTAATCAAAAACTCTTACCGTTTGGACTAAAAAGTAAGATACTTGTATGCTCCTGGAGAGGCAGAAGGTGATGTTAGAATTAGAGCCACAGATCCTATATGGAGCGTAAAATGAATATGAAGTTGAAAGAATCATGAAAACAGACCCTCCTGTATATTATTTAAGAGAAACTCTCTCGTCTAAAAGGCCTGCCCCTAAAAGATCCTTTGTTCGCGAAGAGTTGCAAGTTGTCCCGCCAAACACAGTTAGTTAACAAAAAAAATAGTATTTATTTTTTGTTAAACTTATTTATTTGTTAAACTTATTTTTTTGGCCTATTTTGGTTTAACCGATCATGTGTTTGTTTTTCAATGTTTTGTTTAATTGCATCAGTGTCTACCTGCCGTGAAGTAAACGCTCTTTCTCCACTCCTTTTGAAGTTCAATTTTCTGTCATCGCCGTCAGCCATAAGCTTCTGAAATTCTTCGTCCGTAATGTTTTCATCCTGTAATGATTTGCTTATTCTTAATCTTAATGAGCAAAGTTTTGCTGATGCTGGGGCAACAATGGCGGTGTGCTTTTGTAATTTAGGAGTTAATTTTTTAAAACAGCACTTACCACCATAGACATGGCGCCTAACCCTAACCCGAGACCTCCTAATGCTAAAGAGGCTGGCGCACCAACCCCAGTAGCTAAAACAGCAATGCCAGACCCAGCACTTACGCTAGCTACAGCTGATGAGCCAGTAATTACATAAGAAGGAGTATTTAAAGCTTTAGCATATTTCTTTCTAGTAAACTCTATACTTATCCAAGTCGCTTTCTATTTCCTTTTGAAGTTCAGTTATTTGCTTTAACCTAAACTGTTGAACCTCCATTTTTAAATAAGATTATTTTTTAAAATTAATCTTATACATATCTTCTTAGTAATCCTTCTGGCAGTACTTCATCAACAGAGTAAAACGCAATAAAATCAACATACTTAATGAAAATAAAGTCAAGTACTGTTATTTTTGTCTTTGTCAACCATTATAGTAACCTTGTCGGATGATGCAAGGGTGTTTATTTCATCTCCGTTTTAGTAATAACAATAACGAGCTTAAAAGGGGCATCCAAGTTTTCAGCCTTTATTTGTATGCCTCTAATAAACGTATGTTCTGGCAACTAGTATCGCCCTCCCTCGGAGTAATAAATAAGCGAAAAATCATCGTCATTTGCCTAGGCAGTAATTCTAATTTTGGGGTAAATTCTAAGCCTACGGTGTCACCCCCCACTTCAGCTAAGGACTTCTTTCTCTGTAGCACATATTCAGAACCTCGCTTAGTTATTCAATCTGCTTTTTCTGTTGTGTTCCTGGGACAAGGCTAACAGAATGGGCCCAGCATTTAAGGCCTTTCTAAAATTGTTGTTCTTATCATAGTATACATGGGGCTTCGTAGTTCAAACATTAAATTCCAGTCAATTTCAGGAAGCAGCGCCCAAGCATTTTCTCTTTTATGAAGTTTGTATTCACGTTTGCCAAAATCGTTTGCTCTTAAATTTCTTATCTCTTCTAGGGCAGGATGCTGCTGCCGTTTTTTGTCTTCAATTTCTGTTCGTTTGTAAACCCCGTCATCTGTATATTCAAATCCATAAACATTTCCTGGCACTCCTATTAGATCAAACTCAGTTGTGTCTGCTAGGACTTTAGCTCTACTGCAACGCATTTAGGAGCTAGCTGCACTTTTGATTCTGCCCTCGAGACATTCTTTTTATAATATTAAAATTAATAAACAAATTGTTATAAGCAGTCAATAATAAACAATCTACAATAAACAAACGTATTGAACTGGGGGGTCAGTCCGTAAGCATAGCTTAGCGTGCTTAGACTTTCTAACTGCTCTTTTATTTTTTTTAACTCATCTTTGTCCCTTATTATATAATTTCACTTAAACATTCTTCAAAACTATCTTTGTCTTTAGTATAAAATAATACAACCGATTTTAACTGTGATCTAAAGTCTTTTAAGACTGCATTGTATTTTTGAGTTAAGAGCCCACACAGAAACTAGGGCGTGGCGCCCACTAAAGGCTAGCTTTGACAGGGCTTTTTCTTTTTTTAACAATGTCTCGTTCAGCTGAACAGTCATCAATAATAAACAGCGTTTCAGTTCCCTCAAATAGTTTATAGTAATGTTCTAAACAGTCGCTCAGTTTGTCGCTAGGATCAACTAAAAATATATTATCGTCTGTCCAAATAAACTTCCTTTCTTTGTAAGACTTGTTGTGCTTAAGGGTTTTGTGCAGAATATAACAATGTGCTCGTAATGAAACCTGTATATTGTTTGTAACAAATCAAGTACGAAGACAGTTTTCCCACACCCAGTAATCCCGCAGATAAGAGAACAGTGCGGATCTTTAGGAAGAAACTTCAAGCTATCCATCTGTTTTTATTAGAATATTTCTTCTGCATTTTAATGAGCCGCGTCTTTTAGCCTGTTTTCTTCAATGTTTAACTGAGCATCACAAACCATAAAAATGTGCATTGTATTGGGCCTTTTTCCGTCTGCTTTCTTGTGAATATTTTTTTTTTATACCATCTTGCCCTACCCTTTCTCCACTTCCAAACAACCTGTTGTCAAATGTAGATCTAAAATCCAGCCACAGCCCATATTTGTTTATTAAGTAGTCTTCGAGCCTTACATCATAAAGGCGAAGTTTTTTACATACCCGATCAACTGCAGGATCCCTTTGCCTACCTCCAGCAAATAACTTTCTTATTTCATCAAAGTGTTGGTGAGGTAAAAGTCCGCGCCCTGAATACAACTGATCAGACTTGTCATTTATTGCACAGTCAACCTTCTCAATTTTGGATTATAAAACGCTTCTGATTCTCTCTGAAAAGGAGTTGTTTCTTCAGTAAACAATAACAAAATTCCTTTTAAAGACTTTAGAGACTGATTTAGATGTATGTTCCAAAGAGTGTCTCGCTTGTTTTTATTTTCTGTAATGGCGTGTATAACGTTTTTCATAATAAATAACCGTTTTACTTTTATACTGGGTTAAGATTGTTCTAGCCAGTTCGGGGTTAGTAACAACATCAAACTCAAGAGAGATGTCGCTAACTGTGTATTTAGCTAAGGGTCTTCAGACAGAACAACAGAATCGCTAGGATTAAATGTCAGATGATAAGAAAGTTTTTCTTTTAGTGCGCCTTGGTAATATGGCATATGCGTCCTTTAACAGCTCAAAATCCAGAGGGATGCAAAATCTGTTGCCAAATGCTTCTGCTACTGCCTCATCTTTAACATCATTCTTTGCATCCTCCGCTTTAAGCCTGTGCTTGAGACCGTTTGGGCTTGTATTCCCTGATAAACTTTCTCTTTTTCTTCTTTTTAGGCAGCCATAGATCAGATAAAGGGCAAAAATGTCTGCCTCGTCTAGTACAAACACTGCTCTGCCCTCCAGTTTTAATTGCCATATGTTTAAACGATTGCCCTGCCTAAATTAGCAACAACAGTAGCATTAGAATCTATCGATTTAATATCTATTTGGAATGCTAGTTTAGCCGTGCCTGGCATTATAACATCGCCAGCGCCAAGATCCGGGAACATTTAAAATGTTAATGTTTGTTCAGGTGAACTGTTGATGGAGTATTTACACTAGTAACGGTCTGCCTTATACCTCTTACGCGCCATGGGTTCCTTCTCTTTTCTGTAATGGATCGAGGTCACAACCGTATGAGTTCATTTTTTATAAAACAAAAAAGAATATAAATAAAAAAATAGGATGAAGATTTTGACGCGATTGATCCTGTTGGTGGAGGAAGAAGAAGATGAAGAACTAGTCCCCTCATTGCAAGAAGAGCTTGAAGAAGCAGCGGGCCCATTAAGTAAAGGGCCTAAAGGAGAGGGTTCTTCACTCCTTAAAGCTCGTCAAGAACTAGAAGGAGTAGGTTCTTCACTCCCTAAAGCCCGTAAAGAACTATTGCGAGAAAGAATTCAATCATTCTATAAAAGCATAGGACGAGAGCTGCCAGAAGTAGTTGACCCTAACGATTTGAGGAAGATGGGGCATTTGTATATAAGAACTGGTGCAGGAGATCGCGTAAAAGTTACTTCAAAAGCAAAACCCAAACAAGTTTTTAAAACTAAGCACAAATTAGGCTAAAACTCCCTATTGCTAAGGCAGGACACTAAACCTTTTAGAGCTTAGAGCCGAAGTCGTTAGTCTTTTACAGAGCTTTGGACAAGAGCTGCCAACACAATCTAAAATACAAAACATTCCTCTTCAAGATTTAACTCAAGAAGCAGATGAATCAGTTAAAAGAGCAGAAGAACTAATAGCAGAAATTGAAACAAGTTTTAATGAGGAGACGCAGTTAAAAACAATTGACAATTCTCCATTGCCTATGCGTGAAATCCTGGGGCTTAATGAGCTTTACGAACAATAAGGGGCGAACTAACAAACAATTTGGCAAAACTTGGCGAGCTGGATAGAGAAATTGAAGAAGAAAAAATAAACTGGCTGATGCAGATGACAACAAATTTAGGGCAAGAAGAAAAGGCTAGAATACAGCAGAATATACAGGATTTAATGCTACAAAGGTCAGCTAGGTTAGAAGTGCTGTCTACTAACAGAGCGCAGCTAGCAAACACAAACAAGCAGAGTAAGAGAAACTATAAACAGAATACTTTATGAAAATACTACGCTAGCAGAAAGAATAAGGACTCTGTTCAGAGAACAAGGGCAATAAGAGAAGAACTAAGCGCAACACAGCAAACTTAGTAAGCTAGATAGAGAGATAGAAGAAGAAAAAAATAAACTCGCTGATGCAGATGATGAAAAATTTAGGGCAAGAAGAAAAGGCTAAAAACAGCAGAAAATACAGGTTTTAATGGAAAAAGGGAAGGGCATTTAAACGCGATTTCTATTCTCAGAGGAAATCTAGAATCACAAATAACCAGAATCAGAGAAGTTATAAACAAAATACTTCATGAAAACACTACGTTAGCAGAAAGAATAAGGATTCTGTTTAGAGAAGAGGGGATTACAATAGTTAGCATATTAACAGCTGTTGGGTTTGCTATCTCTACACTCGTTTATGCTTTAACAGGTAGTGCGCCAACAGGACCAGTAACGTCTCCAGCGCCTCACCTGGTAAAAGTTGGATTAGAAAAACAATTGCATCATCTAGCAAACTTATTAAAGAAGTTAGCCGCTAAAGCGCTTGATGCTCTGCCTGGCATAATAGGCAGTGTTGTTAGTTGGGTTTTGTCTACTATAGGCAAAATTGCTGGTTATATGGCTGACCATCTGTGGACGTTAGGAGTGCTAGCTTCTGGATTATTTTTAGTGAAATAAAGTACAGCTAATCCAGTAAAAGTTAATAACACAACAAGGGCTGTCTTTTCGCTAGTGTGACTGTCAGTGTAAGGCAGATTAACAGGCGGAGTGCTTTCTGGCTGTGGGGAGCTTTCTGCTGTGGGGCGCTTCTGGCTGTGGGGCGCTTAAAAACTGGATCGCTTTCCTTCAGGGCTAGGTACTTTCTTTAAAATGGATGAAGCGGGTCTTGTGTTTAAGCCTTGATTGTGTCCTAAGTTTTGGTCGTCTCCAGCTAAAGAGGATTTCATTGTTATAATTCTGTATCATACCAATCTGCAGTCTAAGGTCAGAGGGTAGCATGTATAATCCATGGCCTACAACAAAGTCAAACCTTTGACCTAGCGTGGCAAGAACGTCTTGATACTTTGTATGCTGGCAGGCAAATCAACAGCAGAGTTAATAGCATCTTCCAAATTAGCTAGAAATTGTTTTCTAGCATCAAACCCTGTAGACTGATCAGTATGCTAGACTTGGTTGTGCTTGTGCTCCTAATAGACACCAAACATATGTCCGTATGGTGTCGTTAAGTCTTTGCACTCCCGGCATTGTTAGGCCTTTATTTTTATCTAAGATAAATGTTGTCCAGGCATTAGGGTGTTTTTGTTCTATGGACCCCAATCGAACTTGTGTTTTTGGGTGAAAAGAGGTGTGGCCGGGCCAGTAGTCATAAGTATATTCTCTTTTTACACCCCACAAATACAATGTGCCTAACCCATGATTGCGGTCTAACTTTTGTCTAAAATCAGTTGAAGGATCAATGTTAAATTCGTTGCAGATTCTTTCATATGCATTATTGTCCATTGGGCTGTTAAATGGATAAAACGCGTTGTCGTTAGGGAGGGACACTTTTAGTTCAGTTAGTATTCGTTTTGTACTGGTAATAAACATGAAAGTTATATACTGACCTTACTAAAAGATTAGGGTGGTTTAAATGGTTTGCATATGAAACACCGCAGCCAGTAGTTACGCAGTAAATGGCAAAATTTAACTGATTCTGGAAAAAAGCCATAGGGTGGGATGACCATGCTGATGGCACTCTATCATTCTTTATTGGTGGATTTAAATATCTAGTTAGCGGTTTACAAGTCTAACTTGAAAGCCGATAATTCATCTACTGCAATGGTTAGTAAGCTGAAGTCTAAAGATTTGGGGTTATAAAACGCTCCTACATTGTAAGTGGCACTTTCGTTATATTTAAAAGGTTCCATTTTTTAAATTAGTTTTTTAAATAGTTATAAAAAAGATGCGCATCTATATAAACCAACAAACAAACGTGTGCCCTTAACGTACCCAATTGACAATAGGCGCGGTAATTATAGGGTTGCCCTTAGAGAAATTAGGTTTTAAAGTTATGTGGGCTAACATATCTGAAAAGGCTCAAAATAACTGGATTAATGTTAAGGACGAGCAAGGCACTCTATTAAAACAATTAAAAATACCTGATGGCTACTACAACTTTTGTTCTTTAAGGGAAGTATTTAGAAATTTTAACATTATGTTAAAACTTAATGAAGCAAATCTTATAATTACTATGAATTTTCCAGAACTTAAAGAAAAAAGGGAGTACGTTTTCCCTAGAAGCCTTGCTCGAATTTTGGGCTTTTATAATAGTGGCGAAACACATAGCTTCAGCACAACACGGCCTTGTAGAATGGGGCATTTATGAGTTTTAAAGGTAATAGACCGTCTGATTTTCTCGTGAACCCAATGTTGTATGTCCATTTACAACAGTTAAAAACATGTGCTAATTTGTTTGCCGGGTCTCCATCTACAGTTCTAAAGGTTTTGCTACCACTAGGGCAGGGTTTTGCGATTATCAGTTATATACGTTTGACGGAGACAGCCAATTTAAAGAATTAATTGACTTAGATATAAATTCATTGGATGTAAAAATAACCAATCAAGACGGAAGCCAGTTGTTTGTTCTGATTTATTGATAGAGCTGGAAGTAGAAGATCGTAATTTGAAAAGTAGTAAGGGCCCAGTCCCGCGGGCGTTAATAGTGCTGGAAGTAGTTAGTCGAGTTAATCTTTTAAAGTTCTCCAATGTCCTACAGCATATGAACGCTCAGAACTAACGTAAATTCTCTTGTTATTGTTAGAGACAAGTGATTTTTTGTTAACAGCAGTTGTGTTTACTTGATGAAGAGTAGAGCGAAGATTAACATTTGTGTGATAAAATACTTTGTTTTCAAAGAGAGCTTGCTTGTAGTTATCGTGAGTTATATTTTTTTTGACAACTTCTTTACTTATGCCTTTAGCCTTCTTCACGAGTTTGTCGCGAGGCCTACGACGTTCGACCCACCTAGGGTGGGGGAATTACTTATTTGTTTATTGTCGTTGCTGTTGTTGTGTATCCGTCCCTTAGGGTGGCTTGTGGTGCAGTTGCACCTTGGTGTGGTTCAGCTCAACTTTCGGTTTGCTTTCTCTCTCTCTCTCTCTAATTCCACCGCCCGTGCTATTCATCCTGCAAGTTCACGGGGGGCCCCGGTACCTTTCTCTCGAACTTTCTGTCTATCGGCCTCTCGCCTGTCTTTTTACCTGTCGCACGTGCTTCGTTTCTTTTAGTTTGAAGTATGCTCACTCTGTGACGCAGCATGGCATGTTGGCCGCCATTGCTGAGGGAGGTTAGCTCTTCACTCGAGCGGAAGATGTCTCTGGGAGCGCCTGCTCCAGTCTCGGTTCCTTACCGTATCATCGAGAGTACAGTCAGTACTTTCAATTCCTGCAGTCGGCCTGTAGGAGAGGGACATCGCTTCTTCTGTTTCCGCATCTTCGCCTCTGTCCTCTCGACTGGACAGAGGGTAGAGAGAGTCCTTGACCCGCCTCTTCGGGTCACCCCACGGGTAGCTGGTAAGCATCAGTTTCGTGGGTCTGTTTGTTTTGGTTTGTTGTTGTTAGCCGGCTAGTCTTCGCTTTTGCGCAATTTTCTTTTGTTTTCGAAATTGTAAGAGAAATATTGTGTGAGACCTTTTCTCTGGTTAATTCCACCTTTAACCTGGCCATTCAAAAATTATATTCCAAAATTCTTTCTCCTGTTTATGTGTCTGGTGATGCGGTAGTCGGTGGGGAAGGGAGAGAACCTGGTGATTCAGGGTTGGAACTTGCTTGGTCTCGCTCGTCCGCCCCTGTCACATTCTCCGGACTTTTATCCTTCGGCCACCGTCTGTTTGTGTGTGCAAGGAGAACGAGTTTTAGTTCACGAGCGTGCGTACGCATGATTTGTCGTTCGGATGCGTGGTTGGAATTTGTGTTATTTTGAAATGTGTTTATAAAATGCGACAGTTGTGCCATTGAATTATTATTTGCAAATGTGGTGGCAGTTATTAAGCGATGGTCGCTGTGTTGATTTATTTCCTAAGGAAGGAAAACGTTAAGCGTGAGTGAGAGAAGGGTGGAGATAATTCATATTTGTTTTAAAACCCTGTTGATTTAATGCAGTCTTTTACCTGCATCGTGTGAGAAGACTTAATCAATGGATTTACTGTTTTGCGTTGAATACATTCCCCTCGCCCATCATGCGAGTGGCTAAGACTTGACAGCAATGGTCAGACGGTACTGACGGCAGGGTTCCAGTACCCTTCTTCCTTCTTCCTTCTTCCTTCTTCCTTCCTCCTTCCTTCTTCTTTCCCTCCTTTTCGACTCTCCTCCCAGCTACGTCTCCCCCCCCTCCCGGGGGCTTCACCTGGAGCACGATCTGGATGGTGCCACGTACTGGTCGAGGCCACGTTCTGGTTGAGACCACGGACGGGATGGTGCCCCCACGCTGATCGAGGCCACGCCTTGGTCGGGACCGAGGGTGGTAGAGACGCCCCCGTCTTGACTGGCCGGCCTGGACCCCGTCCAGGACCTCCAGTAACAGCTACGTCCCCCCCCCCCCGGGACACGCTCTTCACTGCCCGCTTGGAAGTCGAGGGTGTCGGCTTTGAGCGACTCCCTGCGAGAACCAACCGGCTCGGAGCCCCTTTAGTGCGACAGGGTGCTCCAGCAGACTCGACAGGGGCAGGGATGTGGACGCACCCCATGGTGTGAGAAAGGGACGATGCTGGAAATATTTCCTTATAATTGTGTATTTGTCATATGTGCTGGAATGCTGTAAGTGTGATCATGTGGGGTTTCGTATGGCGAAATACTTATTTATAATCGTGCATGTTGTGGGTGCGGGAGTGCTTGATTGTGATTGTGCATGTTGTGTGCGTTGGAGTGCTTGATCGTGATTGTGCATGTTGTGTGCGTTGGAGTGCTTGATCGTGATTGTGCATGTTGTGTGCGTTGGAGTGCTTTATTGTGATCGTGCATGGTGCGTGTGTTGGAATGTTTATTTTGCTGGTGTGAATAAATGGGGTGTTGTATCGTAATCTTTATTGTGTGGTCTCTTGCGGAGCGTGTGAGGTCAGTCACTCCCTTCACTCCCACCTAGACCGATCCTGTCAGGGCAGACCTCCAGGGGTCGGTCGTGACAATTGTGGGGGCTCGTCCGGGATGTGAAGGGCTCTGGCTGTCTCTCTCTCGTTTCGCAGAGTACCTGTTTAGTTTTGTCTGTTTGTATATGTTTAGTCAGTTTGTCGTGTTTGTTCGTGGGGTGGTTGGCTGGGTGACTCTAGTGTGAAGGAGTCTTGTTGTGGCCTGAGGGAACATCCGGCGTGACTCGGGAGTCGAGGTGGGGACCGAGGGGAGTCGACCGCGCCCAGGCCTCCTTCCGCCGGGTACCTCACGCAGGTACGGCCGTAAGTCTTGCCCTTCTGTTGCCGCTCAGTCTTCCATTCCTGTTTTGTATTTAGCCAATTCTTGTTTTTTTTTTTTTTTTCTCTCTACCGGGTTGTTGAGTACAGGGGGTTGTATCGGACGCTAGTGTTTTTTTTTTTCCTCTCGGATTTCGTCTGCTAGGTTTTTGTTTTTTTTTTTTTTTTCGGCCAGCCCACCGCACTTTTTGCTCGTGCTGTAGAGCGCGGTGTTGCCAGAGTGGGGGCAGCCGGACATAGTTTTGTTTTGTTTTTTTTTTCGGTGAGCCCCACCGCACTGTTGCTCGTGCTGTAGAGCGCGGTGTTGCCAGAGTGGGAGCAGCTGGAACTTGTCCGCACACACGCACACACACACATACACACATATACACACCCCCCTAAAATATTTGTTTTTTTTTGCTAGTGGAATTGTTTTTCCCTGTATTTGGAAAACTGTAGGATATTGTTGTCATGGCGACGTCCGGCGCTGGTGGTGTGGCGACGCGTGCGTCGAAGAAGAAGGGTATTCAAAATGTTACTGTAGTCCTACTATTAGTACCAGTACTTCGACTACGGTAACTTCTACCTATTCCAGTGCTGTAGCAGGTAGCCCAGTGAGTACTTTTACTACCTCTTCGCTGGGGGGTCCCCCTGTCGAGACCCGACTGGCACTTCCGCTCGGAAGCGTCAGAGTATAGCGAAGCAACTGTGGGCTTCTGTTGAGTCGCAGAGACCGAAACCGTCTCCTCTCCAGGCTTCCCTCGTAAGGGGCATGCCCCAGAAGACTTTCCTTATGGGAAAGTCGAGACCCAAGGGACGGGTCAGACGGATCATCCTCCGTGTCGGGAGTGGTGAACCCCGCTCAGGATATCACCTCTGTCCTTATGTTTCTGGAGCGACAGCGACGGGAGGATGAGGCCCAACGTAGGGAAGAGCGTAGGGAAGAGGCCGCTAGGCAGGAAGCTCTGCGTAGGGAAGAGCGCAGAGAGGAGGCTGCTCTGCGCAGAGAGGAGACTGACAGACAGGAGGTTATGCATAGGGAAGAGGCTATTCAGCGTAGGGAGGAGGCTGCTAAGCAGGAGGCTCAGCGTAGGGAGGAGGCTGCTAGACAGGAGGCTCAGCGTAGAGAGGAGGCTGCCTGACAGGAGGATCGGCGTAGGGAAGAGGCTGATCAGCGTAGGGAGGAGGCTGCCCTCCGTAGGGAAGAATAGACAGGATGGAGGCTCTGCGTAGGGAGGAGATGGAACAACTTCTTTCGCGGTCTCCCGCATCTGTAAGTCAGGGGTTTAATCACCAGGCAGGTGATAGAGTTAGAGGCCCAAAGTTAAAGCTTCCAGAGTTCAGACCTAGTGAGGACATTGACATGTTCTTAGAGCATTTCGACAAGGTTGCTTGTTCATACCAATTGTTGAGGAGCAAAGGCTATGCACCTTTTTTCTGGATTATCTGGTGCTGCAAGGGAGTGTGTGCTCACTCTAAATGAAGGTGCGTCTTATGCAGACATGCAGTTGGCTCTGCGTAAGCGTTTCCACCTTACCCCAGAGACGTACAGGAGGAAGTTCAGGTCCATGAAGAAGAATAATGACGAGACCTTCGTGCAGTTTGGTGATAGGCTGCGCAAGACGCTAGGGTACTGGCGTCAGTTAGCTAAGTTGGAGCTGGAGGATCTGATCCTCATTGAACAGCTCACCAACACTGTGTCCCCAGAGTTGAGGATCCGGATAGGCGAGACAGCACCTCAGGATTTCGCGGCTGCGATTCACACAGCTGAGGTGTTTGCTGAAGCTCGCAGGGCTTATGGGCATCGCCCAGATACGGAGAGGAAGCCCTCCACAGGATTTAGTAGCAATAAGGCGCCGACAACTGCTAGTGGGGTGAACAAGGCAGGCAGTTCATCGGGGACCTCAGCACCTCGATTTTGTTTTCTTTGTGGTCGTCCTGGCCACATAAGGAAAGATTGCCCTAGAGCCGCTGGTAGTCATGGGGCTAGTGCTTTCCAGCATCCTCGCGCCTCGGCTAACGTGGGGTCCATCCAAGCTTCTGGTGGTACAGAGTGCCCTGTGTTTCTTTCTGTTGTTGGTTCATCCTTGGTCGACACCATCAGGGATTCGGGAGCATCAACACTCTTTGTGGATAAGGATTTAGTTTCCCCTAAGGCCCGGCGGGGCGCCAGTTACGATGTGTGCGGGTTGGAGGCTGGTTTTACCTCCCCCCGTCCTTCAGTACTCGTTTCTATCTCCCCCCCCTACTTCTGTGCGAAGTGTGGGCCATCGCGGTGGAGCGACCTCTGTATTCCTTATCATAGGGAATACTATCACCTTCGCAGACGGACGCAGTCAGTCCGTGTCTACGGATCTGCCCGTACAGGCGTGTGTGGGAGTCACCACACGCGCCAAAGCTAAGAAGCAGGAACAGGAATTGCGTCCCGTTCTTCAGCCGATCTCTAACGAGGTTCTGGCAAGGGCCGATCCTGCTAGCATTATCCGTCTTCAGGCCAGGGACTTGGATGTCCAACGCCTACGACAACTTGTGGATCGTCCCACTCAGTCGGCCCGACACGCCAAGGTGAGCTTCAAGCTCCCCAAGGGGATCCTTTTTAGGGTTTTCACCCAGGCAGATCGTGTGGCCAAGCAGCTTGTGGTTCCCCAAAGCCTGAGAGAGTCTGTCCTCCGGCAGGCCCACGATTCCCCCATGGCAGGTCATATGGGCTCCAAGCGGACTCTCGAGCGAGTTAGGCAGGATTTCTTCTGGCCAGGGATGAACTCACAGGTTAGGCAGTACTGCCGCAGTTGCGATGTCTGCCAGCGGACAACGCCTAAGGGTCGCTTGAAGCGTGTTCCCCTAGGGTCAGTGCCACGGGTTGGGGAGGCATTCAGCAAGGTTGGGGTTGACCTGGTGGGACCCATTAATCCTCCATCCGATCGCGGTCACCGCTACACTTCGGTAGTGGTAGAGTCTGCGAGTCGAAAACCAGAGGCTGTCCCGCTTAGGACTATCGTTTGCCCCTACTGTTGCTGAATCTCTCAGGCAGATTTGGACGCGCACTGGCGTGCCAAGAAGAAGTACGGCCGGAAGTTTGTACTGGAGAGCGATCATCATCCTCTCCAGTGCCTGGACCGGATCCGGCCAGTCAGTCATCGACTCATGAGTTAGGCGGGTGGAACTGCAGAGTCATGCGTTCACTTTCCGTCATATCAAGGGTTCCTGTAATACGGATGCTGACTATCTTAGCCGAGCTCCGTAGTTAGCATATTGGAAAATCAGTCAGAGGGACACCTCCCCTCAACCAGGGTTATATCCTTTTTGGTCTCTGTATCAAGTGTAGTGACAGTTGTCACTTCAGTGAGGTTAACGGTAGTGAATCACCAATGGTTCGGATTGTTACTTTCATGGTTGGAAGGTTTTGCTTAGTTGTTTGATAAATGTTAGTATTATGTATTCCTCGGTGTGATTCTATCGTGGAATGTTTTGTATTGGATTTTTCGTACTCTGTCGATCACAGAGAGTTGGGTTCGGTCCCATTGTTGTGAAGTTGCACATGCGACAAGGTTCAAAGGAGCACTGTATCTCAGAGAAACAGATGCTTTTAGAAGGGGGGTTTGTCACGAGTTTGTCGCGAGGCCTACGACGTTCGACCCACCTAGGGTGGCGGAATTACTTATTTGTTTATTGTCGTTGCTGTTGTTGTGTATCCGTCCCTTAGGGTGGCTTGTGGTGCAGTTGCACCTTGGTGTGGTTCAGCTCAACTTCGGTTGCTTTCTCTCTCTCTCTCTCTAATTCCACCGCCCGTGCTATTCATCCCGCAAGTTCACGGGTGGCCGGTACCTTTCTCTCGAACTTTCTGTCTATCGGCCTCTCGCCTGTCTTTTTACCTGTCGCACGTGCTTCGTTTCTTTTAGTTTGAAGTATGCTCACTCTGTGACGCAGCATGGCATGTTGGCCGCCATTGCTGAGGGAGGTTAGCTCTTCACTCGAGCGGAAGATGTCTCTGGGAGCGCCTGCTCCAGTCTCGGTTCCTTACCGTATCATCGAGAGTACAGTCAGTACTTTCAATTCCTGCAGTCGGCCTGTAGGAGAGGGACATCGCTTCTTCTGTTTCCGCATCTTCGCCTCTGTCCTCTCGACTGGACAGAGGGTAGAGAGAGTCCTTTGACCCGCCTCTTCGGGGTCACCCACGGGTAGCTGGTAAGCATCAGTTTCGTGGTCTGTTTGTTTTGGTTTGTTGTTGTTACCGGCTTAGTCTTCGCTTTTGCGCAATTTTCTTTTGTTTTCGAAATTGTAAGAGAAATATTGTGTGAGACCTTTTCTCTGGTTAATTCCACCCTTTTAACTGGCCATTCTAAATTATTTCCAAAATTCTTTCTCCTGTTTATGTGTCTGGTGATGCGGTAGTCGGTGGGAAGGGAGAGAACCTGGTGATTCAGGGTTGGAACTTGCTTGGTCTCGCTCGTCCGCCCCTGTCACATTCTCCCGGACTTGTTATCCTTCGGCCACCGTCTGTTTGTGTGTGCAAGGAGAACGAGTTTTATGTTCACGAGCGTGCGTACGCATGATTTGTCGTTCGGATGCGTGGTTGGAAATTTGTGTTATTTTGAAATGTGTTTATAAAATGCGACAGTTGTGCCATTGAATTATTATTTGCAATGTGGTGGCGTTATTAAGCGATGGTCGCTGTGTTGATTTATTTCCTAAGGAAAGGAAAAAGTTAAGCGTGAGTGAGAGAAGGGTGGAGATAATTCATATTTGTTTTATAACCTGTTGATTTAATGCAGTCTTTTACCTGCATCGTGTGAGAAGACTTAATTCAATGGATTTACTGTGTGCGTTGAATACACTTCCCTCGCCCATCATGCGAGTGGCTAAGACTTGACAGCAATGGTCAGACGGTACTGACGGCAGGGTTCCAGTACCTTCTTCCTTCTTCCTTCTTCCTTCTTCCTTCCTCCTTCCTTCTTCTTTCCCTCCTTTTCGACTCTCCTCCCAGCTACGTCCTCCCCCCCCTCCCGGGGGCTTCACCTGGAGCACGATCTGGATGGTGCCACGTACTGGTCGAGGCCCCGTTCTGGTTGAGACCACGGACGGGATGGTGCCACACGCTGATCGAGGCCACGCCTTGGTCGGGACCGAGGGCTGGTAGAGACGCCCCCGCCGTCTTGACTGGCCGGCCTGGACCCCGTCCAGGACCTCCAGTAACAGCTACGTCCCCCCCCCCGGGACACGCTCTTCACTGCCCGCTTGGAAGTCGAGGGTTGTCGGCTTTGAGCGACTCCCTGCGAGAACCAACCCGGCTCGGAGCACCTAGTGCGACAGGGTGCTCCCAGCAGATCGACAGGGGCAGGGATGTGGACGCACTCCATGGTGTGAGAAAGGGACGATGCTGGAAATATTTCCTTATAATTGTGTATTTGTCATATGTGCTGGAATGCTGTAAGTGTGATCATGTGCGTCGTATGGCGAAATACTTATTTATAATCGTGCATGTTGTGGGTGCGGGAGTGCTTGATTGTGATTGTGCATGTTGTGTGCGTTGGAGTGCTTGATCGTGATTGTGCATGTTGTGTGCGTTGGAGTGCTTGATCGTGATTGTGCATGTTGTGTGCGTTTGGAGTGCTTTATTGTGATCGTGCATGGTGCGTGTGTTGGAATGTTTTTTTTTGCTGGTGTGAATAAATGGGGTGTTGTATCGTAATCTTTATTGTGTGGTCTCTTGCGGAGCGTGTGAGGTCAGTCACTCCCTTCACTCCCCCCTAGACCGATCCTGTCAGGGCAGACCTCCAGGGGTCGGTCGTGACAACAGAAGTCTGGCTGGCAACGCTGTACATCTTTGACCGCAAACCAACATATTCTTTGATAACTGTCCCATTAAGTTCATCCCTTTATCTTTCCAATCACTTTCTTGTTTACAGTTGAATGTAAAGGACTGCCTTTAGGATAGTCGCATGTGTCGTACCACCCATCAGCCCCTTTAGCTACTTCTGTTTCTAAGTCCTTATAGAAGTCTTCTGTAGGGACGTCTAGAATAAAACTATCGGTGTCTGTGTAAAGGACTCTTGCTTCTGGGTACAGTGGTTTAAAGTAGTCGTACAGAAAATTCTAACATCAATAACTTTGACAACTCTAATACAGTAAAAACCCATAAACACCGGCTTGTCCAACTTAACATCCTTTTTCTTCATCATAATGCCAACCAGGCTGTCGTTAAATCTTCTAAAGTCTTGATAGTTGGGTTTAGAGGCAAACTTAATTGCTTGGTTTTCTTTTGTAACTAATTTAACATCTTTACGATTGTGTACGTTCTCCATGGTTTTGCCAAAACAGCTGTTGTTCATCAGTTTAAAAAGTCTTTTTCTGAAGCATCAGTGGCTTGGGTTCTAAGATCAGTATTCTTCTTGATGTATGGCCTCATAAAAGGCTCTTGGTCAAAAGCAATGATTCTATGAACAGCTGTCAGCTTTAATCCGTGTCTTAAGTAAAACGTAGGAGTCTGTAATGACACACCCTATTTAGTTTTGTGTCTAAGATTAGGCACAGTTTAGGCGGTTCAATGGGACTATCTTTAACCTTTCTGCGGCTAGGGGGTAATCGTTGTGGGAGATCGTGTAATTCTTTAGGATAATCTAATCTACTTCCAAGATTAGTCCTATTGGATTATCAGGCGTAAGCTGTGACAACATGCCTAACACAGTATTAACATTATGAGGCCCTTTTATCATTGTAAAGGTCTCTCAGTGGAAGCGGTTGACTCAGGCCCATCCATACAGATTGTTGGCGTCTAAGTACATTAGATAGTTGGATGGTTTAGTGGGATCATAATCGTCTAAATACTTGTTGTTGGCTTTGCAGTAAGGATGTGAGGCCATGCTAATACCTCCCTCAGCCGTCTTCAATCATCTGAAGTGTGGGTAGATCAGAAATTAAATCAATCTGGATGTTTGTAGACTTTAAGAATGCATCCCAAGATAGCCCTGGGGCAGAGATGTAATGTGATGAGTCTAAGTTGTAATGTTTCATGCATGTAGATCTGTAATTCTGAAAGACGTCTGCTAATAAACACACGTCAGCCAATAAATATTGATCATGATAGTCACCATTGTTTCACAGTGTAATTCTGTCCAGGCTTTCTGTGCGTATTCATTAGTCAGCATCAGTTATGTCTTTGCCTCTAAGACTAGAAAAGAAAGCGCCTTTAGGGGGAAGTGAGTCTTCGTCAAACCTGTCCCACGAGTTCATGTATTCATAAGGGTAAACTCCTTTACGCACTAAAGATGGGTCAAAGTATTGTTTAGTGATTGGAAAGTCTTGTAGCGATCCGCTAACTTATCTAAACTGGCCATCAGATGTTGGGCAGAGTCATAAAAGGATAAAAATGTCAAGAGTAAAAGTCATGTACTTTTCTGAAGACTGTGCAATGCAGGTAACCCTCTTATATTCAGAAGTCACTGCTTGCATGATGAATATGAGAATCGTAGCCTCGTAGGTTATGAAAGAAGATAGGCAGTTTCCATGTCTTAGGATCAACCTAAGCTGAAGATTACAATTGCTGTGCGCAGCCCCTCTGAACTTTCCAGTAATGTGATCGTGGTCTCTTACTGCGTTGCCTAATAATTCTTTATTACATATCCAGCAGTGTGTAGATGGTCATAACGTTCTTGGTCTTCAGGAGTCATAACAATGTCTGAAAGATTTAGTTGGTTGGAGTAGTAATTACGAAGTTGTTTCATCTGCTCTAGAAATCTGCTGGCTGCGTTGGGACCTCTGTAAATCTCGGGTGTTGTGTGTTGACCATCTGACCTAACAACAATAAAACGATAAGAGCAGATCTGATGGTGGGTTAATAAGGTTGTTTTTTGTTCTTGCTGTTGTGGGCCATAGTACTGTGGCAAGAGCGATTCAAAGTCAGCATAAACCACGTATGGGCTCATCTGCATTTTGTGTAAATTCTTAAAACTAACTTTAGACCCTGGTTTAGGTGTGAGGGGTTTGGTTTCACAGTCTACAAAACTTTTACAATGTTCTTATGACTGGCAGCTGCTTCTATAGTTGGGATTCTGACCAAACACCTTCTACAAAGCTCCTGTTTAGATTTATCCTTTGTAGTATAGGCCATAAGTCTGCTTATTGTTCTGATTAATACATAATGACTCTTTGTACTATCTGCAAACAGGATTAGTCTACATGTTTGTTAAGCGGCTCGCCTAAAGTAGGGGCGTTGGGAGAAATCCTTAGAGGGACTAGATCAGCTTCTACAGACCATTTGTATACGTTTACAGTGATTGGTTTGTTTTTGCTCTTCAAACTGAGATATGCTTTCTATGCTTACTGGAAAGGTTATGTTATCAAAGTTCAGCTTTTGCTTATATTGTTCATAATTGGAAACTCTTTCTGCGTTCTTTATGCAGGATGTAAATGCGCTAAAACACACCACATAAACACATGTTGTCAGGATTTTTTATGTTTAAGACTGCTCGTTTTAAAACTAACTCTTTTGGGAGAGGAAGGTAAGAATTGCCAACTATAGGATAGAACTTTGTTTGTCTTAATTTGATTTCAAGGACTGTTCCTTCAGACCACCCAGAACCCCTTAACTTTGCCTCCTCACTTGCATGGTTAAACTGGGTAAGCATGTAGTCAGCCCAGTTAGAGTTAAAGTCGTGATAGCTAATTACTTCTTTCTGTTTAGTTGAAACCCGACTTCCATATTGCTATCATCGGGTGTTATATAATCAATCAGAACGGCCAACAACACTTTTACTGGCGGTTCGCGTTGAAGAGACCTGGAATTTTAGAGATAGCATGTGCCACACTTTCATGAACGTTTGTGGGGTTAATGTGTCCATGTCTACTTCGCTAACATATTGATTAATTGTTTGTCACTACCTTTCACCAGTGCGCTGGCTGGCAGTATTTCAAACTCAGAGTGTTTGTGAGGCTCATTTTTTAACTCAAAATATTTACGTAGATTAAAAAAATAAATGTATATAAAAGTAAATAAAACGCGCTTTATTCTTCGCCCAAGCGTTGTAACACTTCAAGACCCGTTAACCTTACAATAACGCCCGCCAATATTTTAGCTTTTTCCCGAATCACTACAGTCAATGTTCATCCTTTGATTGCTTCGTCAAATAGTTCACTATGATTTTTTTATTAAATTGTTTACATCATTCTCAAAACCCGATTCACTAAAATCAATGTTTAACACTTTCATTGTTTCGTCAAATAGTTCATTACAATGTTTTATTAAAGTCATCAGATCATTCTTTAAATCAGATTCACTGTGTTCGGTCGTCATTTTTAAACCCAAATTTTTAAATGAATAAATTAAATTAAATCTGCAAAACATTCATTTTTGTTAACTTCATCACCACCCCCCAATCAATAGCAGCACTTAACGCTGACAATCAATCCTCCTCCATTGCCTGGCACGCAAAGAATGACATCAATCTTGATCATGTTCGAGAATCACTCTGCAATGCACTCTGCCAACCAATTAATAGAGGCTTCTGTTACCACACTGGGCCGCACACTGCACGCTTAACTGCTCAGTTTCTAGGGAAGATAAACACAGCTATTCTTCTGGCCATCAACCCTTCAATGCGACCCCGCTCTCTGACAACAGTAGTATTGATTGGTTAGCAGGGCTCGTTGCAGATGTCAAGTGGTCCTGCCAGTTCCACTTGACATTCCTGACACCTCCACCACTTTAGCACGCTTGACACCTTTCACCCCAAGTCGCCCCAAGTCACCCCAAAGTCACCCCAAATCACCCCCAAGTCGCCCCAAGTCACCCCAAAGCCTTACTAGAAAGTAGTAAGGGCTCAGTCCCGCGGACGTTAATTGTGTTAAGGATGACAATTCTGTAAACCCGTAATTTTTATGTTCCTGTAGAGAATGTAAATATCTTTGTTCACGATCACCATATCTTATCTAGCACGCAAGCCCCGTTTCAATAAGCAGAATACGTCAATATTTGGCGGTTTTGAGGTGTTAATTTTTTGTAAAATAGGTGTTAATTTTGGCCAAAACTAACATGAGAAGGACGTGATTTCTATGTGAAAAGGGGGGTTATCGTGCAAATAAGATAGGTGAGCTTGAACCGTGTATTTACATTCTCTCACAACGAGTTAAACCCTGCAATATGACATTCTTGTACTTGCATGTTGGCATATCACTCATCAGAACAGACAACAAACGGCTTAGAACTTTTTCTTTTTTAATCCAGTCGAAAATAAAATAAAGTTTGAATGAAAATAAATCCAACACAGAACGAAAACAAACATGAAACAAAAGGAACAAACTGAAATATAGAAAACACTTTTTTAAACAAATATACATGTTACATGTTACGAAACATGATTGAAACGAGACCTGATCACACGCTTCAAAACTTTGATATTGTAAAAAAAAATTGAGGATGGAATGAATGGGGGGGGGGGGGGGGGGGGGGGGGATTTCCTGTTTTCTTTTCTTAAAGAAACAAGACGCATGTTATATCTGCTTTTATTACTGTTTTGTCACATTAACAATTGCGTGAGAGAGAAAGAGAGAGAGAGAGAGAGAGAGAGAGAGGAGAGAGAGAGAGAGAGAGAGAGAGAGAGAGAGAGAGAGAGAGAGAGAGGAGAGAGAGAGAGAGAGAGAGGAGAGGAGAGAGAGAGAGAGAGAGAGAGGAAAGAGAGAAGGAGTGACAGACAGACAGACAGACAGACAGACAGACAGAGATAACACAACTGAACTCAACAGAACAATTGAACACAAGTTTAATGTTTCAGGCCTCCGGCCTATAACAATGTCAGGTGCAGTGCACACATAAAGAGAAAAAAAAAAGAGAAATGACAACAAAAGTATATTTTTCGATGTACTGATAATGCTTCTTTATGAGGGTAACTAATTATTCATGCTGTGTGGGATACGAGTTCTTATCTTTTTTCAGTGCATGATAAATATACACAGCAACATCTTTTGTAATATGCACATTTTCGTTTGCAAGTAATTGTTTTAGTTCAATAGAGCTCACGTTCTGAAATTGTCTGTACTTCAGTATGTATTTTTTCTCTGAAAGGCAAATAAGCATTGCATCTCAATAGAAAGGGGAGTTCGTTCTCAAGCTGGTTACAAAAAGGACATGCTTTGATAGTTTATTTGTATCTGCTATTTATATTCAGGTCGTTTAAGCAAAGACGAAATTTCGTGAAATACATTTTGGATTTGTTAAATCGTTAAATAGGTTAGATGAGAGAGAGAGAGAGAGAGAGAGAGAGAGAGAGAGAGAGAGAGAGAGAGAGAGAGAGAGAGAGAGAGAGAGAGAGAGAGAGAGATGGGAGAGGAGAGAGGAGAAAAGAGAGAGAGAGAGAGAGAGAGAGAGAGAGAGAGAGAGAGAGAGAGAGATAGAGAGAGAGAGATACGGATACGGGTAGTTTATTCAATAATGGGCCCATTGCCCCTATTGAAGGGGGTGCAACAAAAATCGTTCCAAAAGAAATATAATACAATATAAATGATCAAAATTGATGCACTAAGAAACACACACAGAACGTATCTTAAACGCTTTATAAAGATAAATGGACAGATTGTTAGTTGTTCTTTCGTTATTTGATGCTAGAAGTAATCCAAGACGAAAAAGATTCGGATATTTATAGTACTTAAGATGAATATACCTTACTCTTAAATCCTTTAGAACGGGACAGCACAAAACAAAATGCACCTCATCTTCTGTCGCTTGTTTGCACAATGGACAAATTAAATCAACAGGCGTGTGTTGTTTGTAACGAAACTTATGGACAGCGATTTCTGAAACGCCAAGTCTAAATTTTGTCGTAATGATTTTCAGGTGCCTGTCTAAGTTCAATTTCAAATGTGTCTTATCAGCAGCTATTGTGCAAAAAGTATTGTAAAAAACTAAATCTTTCACTGTTCTTGATATGAAAGTCCCATTCTTGCCATCTACAAAGAACCAACCTTTCCTTAAAAGCAGAAAGGAAACTGATTTATTCCCTCTGCACCTTGGTTTAGCCATACATACCCAAAACCAAGTGAATACAGTTTACAACGAATATCGGATACCAGTTGGTTTTATCACGAGAATCCAAATCAAACAACGTACAGTATGCTTTTCGTGGTAATCTTGACTCATCCATTCTTGTAAACTTTAGCCAGTAACGTACACACCTGACTGCAGAATTTATGTAAATGGGGTATCTATTTGTTTCTCCATATATCAAATCATTTGGTGTTTGCATTTGAACACCTAGGAACTTTTTAAGAGCAAACAGGTGTACCTTTTCACAGAGTCGAGCTGCACTACTTAATCCCCACAATTCAGCCCATATTGAACAATTGGTTGCACTTGTGTGTCAAATAATTTAAAATATACAACAAGGGAACTACAATTTAATTTAAATAATTTTTGCAATATACTTAACAACGCATGTTTCGCTCTACTGGCAAGATTTTGACACGACACAGTAAAACTCAATCTTGTTGAAAAATGAATACCTAAATACTTATAAGCATTAAAAAACAGGTATAGGGATTCCATTGTAAGACCAATGTTCTCTCGCTGTAGGTATCCACCTTTCCTAAAAACGACTATGTTGCTTTTATTCATATTCAGCTTTAGATGGAGTCCTGATGTGCTCTATATAGGCTGTTTAATTGTGTCTGTAACCCAACTATTGTTTCTGACAAGAGAGCCACATCATCTGCCAAAAGTAATACAAATAATTCAAAGTAATCACACGTAAATGTAGCACCATGTTTCCCATTTCTGATTACTTCCAACGCTAATTCATTTATAAATAAAGTGAACAATACTGGACTAGTAACATCGCCTTGTTTTACCCCTCGGGTACAATTTATAAAGTCTGTCAGTTTTGAGCCGGAACGAATTCTAGTTCTGACTGTAACATACATGCTGTTGATACATCGGAAAAGTTTCCCTTTGATACCATTTTTCAAAAGAATAGGCCATAATAAGTTTCTTTCAATAGAGTCAAAAGCTTTTTCAAAATCAATAAAAGCAACGTAGAGTTTGCGGTTAAGACAAAACTGCTTTTGTATTAAAGCTAATAATGTGTACATATGATCAGTAGTAGAGTAACCTCTTTTAAATCCCGCTTGTTGTTCCCCAGTAATATTATGCAACTCAGTCCATTCCTGAATCCTGTTGTTTACAATAGAACTATAGAGTTTACTGCTTGTATCTGATAGCGATATTCCTCTGTAATTATTAGGATCGTCTTTATCACCTTTTTTGAATAAAGGTAGTACAATACTTTCCGTCCACTTATCTGGGAAGATTCCCTTATCAAACAAAGTATTAAAAAGTTTAACAAAGAAGTCAATAACGCGATTCCCAGCGTGCTTTAGCATCTCCCCAATAATTCCGTCTGGACCAGCCGATTTACCATTCTTTAACTTCTTATCGCTAATGACACTTCTTCTCTAGATATTGGGCGGTTCATGGAACCGTCATCGTCATTCTCGTCATTATTATCATTTGCGTCACTAGTATCACTAGCATCATCATCGCAGTTATCAATTATACAAGAATCTTCTGTTTCTAATTTGTTTCCAGTAATTTTTTAAAGTGATTATACCAGTCAACCATTGTTATATTGTTATATGGTTGTTTTCTTTTAAAGGAAACTCTACGCACATTTTCCCAAAACTGTCTTTGATCATTAACTGATGCAATTAGCGATCCTAACAATGAATCATTATGTTGTTTTTTCTTTAATTTTAGAAGATTTTTATACTCTCTCCTGGCTATACAGTAGGCAACGCGATCAGTAGCATCCTTCGTCCGCAGAAATGTACTCAGCATTCCTTTAGCTTTTGATTTACTTATTTTACATCATCATCGTACCAATCACTTTTTTCACTCATTTTGTTCAAACAAATTCGCTTTTTCAGACAACCAGCGTGAGTTTTAAGACATGCAACAAACATATTCAAGGCTTCATTACAATCACGATCAATCATATTTATAGCATCGTCGAGTAATGATAATACTTCAACCGACTGCATTGTATGGACGTACGTTGGTTCAAAAGAAGGGTTCCACACAAACTTTTCAATTACCTCACAATCATTTCAACAGTTAAAGACACAGCGTTAAGTTTAGGCATTCCAAAATGAAATTCGATAGGTAAATGGTCAGATTCTAATCTCTCTGAAACAACTAAATTACAAGAAGGCAAAACAACTGAGAGTAGATTTCGAGAAATCAGAAAATAGTCAATTACACTACACCCCCTGTCTGAAATATATGTACAGTGCCCATCAAGATCACCATTACATACTCCATTTAGTATTACAATCCCAGCGAGGTACACATATTTAACAAACATTTTCCATAATTATTGAGTACATTGTCTGAAGATTTCCTTTCTAAATAATCAGAGCAACTATCAAATTCAAAATTGTAAGTATTATACATGTCAAAAATATCTTGAGAAACATTAGCCGTTCTGCTGTTCAGATCACCAGACAAGATTATATGTACATCATCCAAATCAAGTATACAATCAGTAAGACATTCTTCAAGAGAAAGAATGCCATTATCAACGTCAAAAAAGCATAATATGGTGAACCCTCAGGCGGCACATATGAACAAACATATAACACATCCTCTGTTAAACCAAACAAGTCTTGTCAATCAAAACAAAAAGAGCATTAGAACAATTCATTTGGAGCTCTCTAACATAAGACACAAAATCATTTTTAATCAGACATAACAAGCCCCCTGACCGTCTGCCTTGATTTGAAAACTTGATAGCAGACTTATGAAACACAGTATAACCTGTAAACACGCTAAATTCAAGATTTTCACAAACGTCTCAACGAGACAGATAAAGTCAAGTGAAACAATATGAGAGAAACTTTTTATTGTAAATTTTAGAAAGAATCCCATTTATATTCCAGTGCAAAAATTTAAAGGATTTTGAATATCATTCTTTCCATGAATTTCATCAAAATGCATTTCATCAACATGAATTTCATCAAATGCAGAGCAGGTGCACTTTCATTACAATTTTCATCACCACTTTCGTGTACATAGACTGACGGATTTCTCACATGTACATTAACATTATCAAAAACACACTCAACTTCGTTACAATTGTTCATTTGAGACAGCCCCCTATCTTTATCCTCGTCAGTGCCACGTGCTTCTGTTGATAACTGCCTCTGTTCTAAATATAAAGTGTCCCTGTTTCTGATCGAGGAGTGATCATAATCAACACACAACGGTAACATGTTAATTGTTCACTATCATTAACACAAATCACGTCATGATCAAAGAGATATTATCTGGAAGTTGATTATTGCAATTATTCTCTTCTCTTGTAATACGAAACATCCATCCCCCCGAGCCACGCGGAACCAATGTTTACAATGTCACAACAAAGAGATCGCTCACCGGGGTCGGGTCACTGTCAGTGTCGCACACAACTTGCTCCGCACGGGAAGTTTGCCTGCACCAGTTAAACGCAACCGGTGTCACTGCAGGGCGGCCTCCCCCCTATATAATTTCCCTGAGGCTGGATCCGTCCCCGCCGTCAAGACCGTACTTCTTGCCGTCAATACGCAGGTGATCAAAGACCATGATTGCACGCTTTCCTTCACTTCTGGCTTTTTTCAAATGAGGCGTTAATTTCCTCCTCACCTCTCTCACTCTGAAAGAAAAGTCCTCACCTAAAAACACCTGTGACCCTTTCAGTTTGTATCTTGCTTTCAGAATCCTTTCTTTGTCCTTGAAGAACGTGCAACAACCTATCACTGGAGAGTCGGGTCTCGAATTCAGGCGGTGCACACGATCGAAGGGGAAATCACCAGCAAGCTCCAGAGTGTCTGTAATGAAGTCATGGACCACAGCGTCACACTCTGCTGAGTTTCGTTGGGGTTTTCGAGCAAGTCCGTGAAAAATCAAGTTGTTCCGTTTCGATCGGGCTTCTAAGTCGTCGTCTTCCGTTCCAAAGAATCAATTCTTTTCTTCAGGGCGTCATTGCTGTTTCGGAGGTCTTCGTTTTCCGTCGCAGCTCCGTCACCTCCGTCCCAGGGATTTAAATTCCTCATGCAGTGCAGCGTATCCATCCCGCAAATCCTCATGTCGCCTTTCATCTCGTCAAACTTCGTATTCAGAGTCTGAAGCACGGACATTAAATCAAGATTCGAGGGATGCTGGGTGGTTGACGTAGCTCCCGGTGTGCTGGACGAAGTACGGGACTTGTCCACGCTATCCCTGCGATCACCACTCGACAGATTAGTCTGTCGCAGGGAACTCTTCGGTGGTCCCGGGTTCCGCTCCACGTCACCACACTGCAGTAAAAATTGCCCCAGAACAAGAGCGACAGGAGGGAACCAAAAATGACACCGTCCACAACAGTCTTGAGTCTCACTGTTTTTTCTCTCATGGCGGCTCGATTTTTGGCCCTTTTCAACATAAAAGCCACAAATACCGGCACAAAGGAACCACAACGTGGCCGGAAATCCAGATGTCCAGAAGGCATGGCACTACACAGACTTCTCTACAAAATCTGAAGTCAATACTCGGCCACAACAAGTATTAATTAAGTAATTTGTTGGAGCTTAACCAAAACACAGCCGTACCGAATGAATACAGTTCAACGCCCCCCCGAGAGAGAGAGAGAGAGAGAGGAGAGAGAGAAGAGAGAGAGAGAGAGAGAGAGAGAGGAGAGGTGTTGGTTTGACTAATTTTGCATGATCTAATGCAATGCGCCTTCCATATTTTACTAAAAGCCTCATTTGCCAATTACTTTCATTTGACCATCAATGATTCGTTGTGCGTCAGTGATAGGCTATGAGATACGAGGTCAACATTCTCGCTGAACCCCTCTTTTTCTGTAACCTGACAGCTATTAAATCTGTAGTTTGAATTTCAGTATCATCAAGGAAGCGTCACGGTGTGTGGACTAGTCCTTGTACGCTACACCTATCTATCTAGCTACGGGACCACAGCGCGCAGGGTTTAAAGCTGTACGCTACACTCTGTCTATCTAGCTATGGGACCACAGCGCGCAGGGTTTAAGCTGTACGCTACACTCTGTCCATCTAGCTATGGGACCACAGCGCGCAGGGTTTTAAAGCGGATGGATAAACTGATAACTGTGATGAAAGAATGCAAGGCTTGGGTCTCATAGATAAAAACTGTTGCTGCTTAGCCACAAAACCACTTTAAATCATAATTCATCTGAAAATAAACATGTTTCTTTAAGCAACGAAGCCATCTAAGATCATACTCTGCCGAAAAAAAGCACGTTAAGAACAGAATGAAGAAGAGAAGGGTGTAGAAAATAAAACAGAAAGAGAAACCAAAGAAAGTAAGACGAGGGTGACGGGAAAAAAAGATCGGAGAGATGGATGGAAGGAATCAACCACTGTTATTGACGGAAAACACACACACACACACACACACACACACACCCACACACACACACAACACACACACACACACACACACACACACACACACACACACACACACAAAGAACGTTATTGACCATATAACGGCACAACAACGACGTCGACGACGAAAATGATGATACTGATGAGCAGGAGCAGGAGGTGAAGGAGGAGGACGATGAT
>CM031613.1:1418679-1426179 GCA_018398815.1 Conus ventricosus
TTCCTCTGTGTGTATCTGACTCTCTGAGAATTATACCAGCAATTCCCATTCTTTTGAACGTGGGTTCTATGTCCACCGAAGTGTCAAAAAAAGCTTTTGATTCTTTCTCGTAACATCCGGAAGGAATATGGGAAGGCTGTTAAAAAGAGGGCCAACTAGAAAATGCAGACAACTGTGCAATTTAAAGCTGACTCCAGCCTTTTAGTTGAAGCATGTATGCACTCTGATGTTTTGAAACTGTTGACAGTCGGTGCCTGCTTCGATCAGATAAACTAAAGCTGTATACAAATCAGGAATGCTAGACTGCACACACGGGGTGGGTATCTGACTCTATAGTTCCCCATAATTGAAAGCGTTTGTATGTTGTTGTTTTTTCGGATTGATAAACGGTGTCTGAAATGCTGAGGTATCGTTTTATAAATAAACTCAAGCAGCACTCGGAAGTTCAAAGGAGAATAAGGACGGGGTTTAGGGGGTGGGGACTTATCTGTGATGTCTGGGGATGGGTCGCTGCATATCTCCACCCCCTGTGGTTCATCAGATGGGGTGTGCTACGCTGCTGCAGGCTGCCCCCCTATCACTTCCCCCTTCCAAGAAGCATTTACATCTCCTCTTGCCTGGCTTGTTGTGGTATCAGTCTTCACTGGGATTCCTTCTCTCTTTCATCATTTCTCTCTCTGCAAAAATGAAGTTTTGAACAAACATTGTTGATTTCATTAAAAATGGATTGATAATTTTTCTCTCTATTTTCAAGTGCTGAAATATGTTAAGAATTCTCTCTCTCTCTCTCTCTCTCTCTCTCTTCTCTCTCTCTCTCTCTCTCTCTCTCTCTCCCCTCTCTCTCTCTCTCTCTCTCTCTCTCTCCTCTCTCTCTCTCTCTCTCTTATCTATCTATTCTTCACATTATTTTCTTTTTTCTTCTACATGGCTTCGAGTCCGAACATTAACATTTACGTAATCCGTTACAATCTATGTTTCTCTGCATTACATTTTTTTTCGGCGCTGCAAATATTATTAATGTACACCCCCTTGACTAAAGGCTTTTGTTGGCCATTGTCAATATCTGTAGCGTCTGAAGCTCTCTCTCTGTCCGTCCATCTCCCTGCCTGCCTGCCTCCCTGTCTGTCTGCCTGCCTGCCTGCCTCCCTGTCTGTCTGTCTGCCCCCCCCCCCCCCCCCCCCCCCCCCCCCCCCCTCTCTGTCTGCCTGTCTGGTCTGTCTGACTGTCTGTCTGTTTGTCTCTCTCTCTCTCTCTCTCTCTCTCTCTCTTCTCTCTCTCTCTCTCTCTCTCTCTCCCTCCCTCCCCTCTCTCTCTCTCTCTCTCTCTCTCTCTCTCTCTCTCTCTCTTCTCTCTCTCTCTCTCTCTCTCTCTCTCTCTCTCTCTCTCTCATTCATTCTGTTGTAAGCATGATTTCTTTTTTTCATTCAAATACCAATTCATCAACTGATTAAATGAAGTACCGCTATTTCCCACATCTTCTCGAGATTCTTCCACACGTCCAGCTTTATAAAACTGCAGTCGCATGGAACTGTGGGGGACTGATGGAAGTGTCTGAAAAGGTGGAGGGACCATTTCATCAGAACGGGGAGACGGATGTAGAGGAAGGAGGATGGCGGTTCGAGGGGGGGGGGGGGGGGGGGGGGGGGGATCACTGTCTGTGTTCTGCAGAGACAGAGTGCTTCCTATCGCTATTCCAGTGCTTCATCACATGCAGTTCACTGCTTTTTGTCTGCTTGTTGAATGGATGTGTTCAGTGTCCTGTTGCCATGGCATTGGTGTCATTTGTCTTTCCCTTGGAGTCACCTTTGTCAGAAGGAAGCATTTCCTTTTCGGTTTCCTGCCTTCTCTCACTTTTTGTTCGCCTCCACCCCCCCCCCCCCCTCTCTCTAGTTTCTTTCAGTAATTGTAAACGCACACATACACACGTATAAAGACAGGACTGACAGACACACACCCCACACACCACACACACACACACACACACACACACACACACACCACCCCCACACACATATCACACACTCTCTCTCTTTTTCTCGGTCTCTCTCTCTCTCTCTCTCTATCTCTCTCTCTCTCTCTCTCTCTCTCTCTCTCTCTCTCTCTCTCTCTCTCATTTTGTGCGGCAACACGATTGTTAAACTTTATCTTAGATTGGATCTAGGCAAACTCTTGATGTTTACCATAACCAAATGTAGACTGGGAATTTCAGACATCGCACAACACCGGTATCGTTACAGTAAACATACTGGAATTGATTTTACTTGTCGGCTGAAGCGATCAAAGCTAAGTGAATTTTCGTTGTTTTATTCGTTTATACATCACCTGACGAAGACCTAGAGGTCGAAACGCGTTTTGTGTTTTGTCTTGTGACTCGTTTGTCCACGTTCTCTGGGCGGTTCGCTAACATTTATTTAAGATTTGTTTAGATTTCCGCCTGCAGTCGTCTCACTTTGCAACTAGATCTTGTCGGCTGTGTTATAATGGTAAAGAAGACGAACTGCATTTTGTTTTATGCTGCTCTTAAGTTATCTAGTCTACGTTTGCGTTTTGGGATCTCAGATTGAAAGCATAGTAAGAAATTTCTCAGTTTACTAGTTCAAGGCATTTAGTTTCGATCAGCTATGACTTCGTGAGAGAGACGTCATCCAGTGTTTCTAGTGTTCTGTAAAATGTGCATATTGTTGTTACGTTCTCCATATGCCTTCATAAGGGGAATGACATTTTTTTTTTTAATAAACATTTGAGTTCTGAGTTCTCTCTCTCTCTCTCTCTCTCTCTCTCTCCTCTCTCTCTCTCTCTCTCTCTCTCTCTCTCTCTCTTCTCTCTTCTCTCTCTCTCTCTCTCTCTTGACGAAAGCAACAAGAGCAAGAGGAAGCAATAACAGCATGAATTAAAAAGAAGTAGGGATGAAAAGAAAGACAGGCGCTGAAAACTGGCAGCAAGAAAGAAGAGCTCTGCTTGTTTACATGTGCATACCAGAGGGGCATGTTTCTGCATTTAATAATTGCTCCTTCTCGTCGAAGATCGATATGATTTGGATGTAATATATACACTAAAATGATGACAAGTTTACTGACAAACCAGAGAACGATATACATTAATTATGCAGACAAGTGTTCATTTAGCAAACGTTTTAATCATTTCTGACCTAAGAAGTTCACTGTGCGATACGTTGAGTAAACAGGTAAACAGTGGCAGCTGTCAGAACATGATGGCTGTAAAAAGCTGTCGTCTCCTGTTGTAAAAGCTGTCGTCTCCTGTTGTGAAGTGGGTTAAAATAAACACTTTTTATGGCTAATGCCTTCAAAATATATAAACATATATCTCTCTGCTACTCACAGTGTGTATCATGATGAAATACAATGGATGCCAATATCATGATAGTGGTCAGATAGAATGTTGACGAATGAAGAAAAGAAAAGGAAGACAGAAAAAGAAAACGGAAAAAAAGCACGAAAGGAAAGAAAGAAGAAAGAAAGGAAAATAAAAAGGAAAGAAGAAAAATCCTATAGGGAACAATTGCTCTGTAGGAACGTATAATTTTAATTTAAAAGAGATACACCTCTATCATTTTCTTTACACAATTCAAAGAAATGAATCATCAAGCAGTTGGCAATCTTTACATGACGGACAATGGGTCATCAATGATACTGTAAACATCTTGCAAACAATATTGTTAACATCTTGCATTTTTAGTTTCTTCATTCACTGATATCGTTAGTATTATACAGTGTGAAGAGACACGACCACAATGTACAATTCTCGCTATCATAGTTTGTACACAGTAACATTGAAAACATAGAGTATGACAGAAGGTTGGAGGAGGAACATTGATATGCTTTTCCATTCCATTTAGATGTTTAGCTATGACCACCTCCCCTGTGGTCTTCCTCACCTCTGATCCAAGTTCTAGTCTCTGCAGACTTGTCCTGCTGCTGTGCTGGCTTTATTTATGTCTCTGGCTGGAAACTTTCTTGAGTATCTTCTCCTTCCCTCTCGTGATGGAGTTCGCCTTCAGACGGGTAGACAAGAAGGGGATGGAGTTCCCTTTCAGACGGGTAGACAAGAAGGGGATGGAGTTCACCTTCAGACGGGTAGACAAGAAGGGGATGGAGTTCCCCTTCAGACGGGTAGACAAGAAGGGGATGGAGTTCGCCTTCAGACGGGTAGACAAGAAGGGGATGGAGTTCCCTTCAGACGGGTAGACAAGAAGGGGATGGAGTTCCCCTTCAGACGGGTAGACAAGAAGGGGAGGGAAGGGAGGAAAGGTTGAGGTGCAGAGGAGAAGGATGGGGAATCTTTTATTTTCATCACTGTGGGTGAGAAACAACACACACACACACACACACACACACACACACACACACACACACACCACACACACACACACACCGCACGCACGCACGCAAGCACGAACACACACACACACCACACACACACACACACACACACACACACACACACACACACACACACACACACACACACACACACACACACACACACACACACACACACAAAACGTTCCTCTGGCAACAGATTACGCGTGGTTAGGGGACGATGAGGGAGACGTGAGGAGAATGGGTATAATGGCAAGTTGCGTTTGAATGTCTATGTGGAAGGAAAGGGTGGGGGAGGGGGAGGGAGGGGGGGGGGGGCTGTGGAATGGCTGGTGATAGAATGTATGGTGTTCGGAACAGCGAGAGAAACATGGGCAGGATCACAGGTTTTTGGTGTGTCATGCGGTCAGTGTGGCTAACATTTACGGGAGGGGGAGAGGGAGGGTGGCAGAGAGAAGGAAAGAAAAGAGAAAGAAACAAGATTTGGGGATGGAGATGTTCAGTTTACGACTACGAACGTGAGAGAGAGAGAGAGAGAGAGAGGAGAGAGAGAGAGAGAGAGAAGAGAGAGAGAGAGTGAGGAGGAGAGAGAGAGAGAGAGAGAGGAGAGAGAGAGTGAGAGAGAGAGAGAGTCGAGTTTCCATTCAGCAGTCAAGCCCTTTAAACCAGGGACATAGCAATCGCAATCACCAGTACTGCAAGCAGTTTGCTTGCTGACAAATGTGGCTACTTTTATACTGTGTTACCAGACATAGTAGAAACCATGGGTATTTTGGTTGTCCCTGGTTATGTGTGGTTACTGAATTTGGTGTGAAGTGAATCGTGATGACACCGTACCGTGTTGGTGTGGTTACCAAAAAAAAAATCTCGGTAGTAGTTTATAATGCTTTTTTGGCTCTACCAATAACACTGCATTTACTTATGTTAGACTTGCCCGACACCTAAAGGTAGATCATAGAGTGGGGTTCAAAATCAATCCTAATTCAGCCCCCCCCCACCCCCCACCCCACCCCACCCCCCACACACACGCACACACACACACACACACACACACACACACACACCACACACCACACACACACACACACATACACACACACACACACCACACACACACACACACATACACACACACACACCACACACACACCACACACACACACAACACACACACACACACACCCCACAACCACACACACACACACACACACAAACGATCTTCACCTGTGGAGAAAACACTCAATTATCCAGTATTCCTAGGTGAAGTCCTGTTCGGGTCAGTTTTGTATTGTCAAAGTTATGGGAGCTGTCATTGCATTGATGTGTACCACCCTGAGGAGGGAGAGCTCTCTCACGCTGAGTCAGTAATGAAGCAGTCACAGTCTTCTGTAGGGGCCTTAGTAGGTGGTGTCCTGCGTATGCTGCCTTACAACAGGCATCCCTGAACACCATGGAAGTGACTCTGCAGCAGTACAGCGTCTCCTCTGGTGGGTTGCCTCATGATGACTGGATATTGGCTTCTGCCTGTGGATTGCCAGTTCTAGGGCTCTGGCTCAACAAGCCAAGCTGTGTCTGTGGACGGGGAAACCGGAAGTAGCAGCTTGGGTTTAACGTCAGTGACGTGGCATGGAAAATATGTCCGGAAGGCATATGTCCATGGAGCTTTTATGAATGCAAATTTTGATGAAAAAGAAACTTATCTGAATGTCAGTCACTGATTAGTTTAGAACATGATATTATCCATGCATCATGACTGTTACATCTCTTTTGACTGTTCATTGTTTGACCTGAATATTTCTCTTGTTCCCCATACTCTGTCTTAATCTCTGTATCTTTCTCTCTCTCCCTCCCCCTCCCCCCACATCCCCGTGATTAGAGCATCTCTACGTGTTTTGCATCAGACAAACTTGGCTACCCGCAACGTTACTGTTTATTGTTTCTTTCTTTTTTTGAGAGAAAGATCGCTCTTTATTTAGTCTGTGCCACCACTGTAACATCTTTCAGTCTTGAGTATCCAGAGAATAAAGAAAGAGTTTGAAATCTATAGCCTCTGATCCTTCAATGACACCATCATGTAAAGAAGTTTCATTGACTGGTCGAGTTCAAATTCTTATCCAGTATCCCCCCCCCCCCTTTTTTTTTTTTTACCGTATAAACAATGACCTTACTTTATAAACTGCAACAACGACAAACAGAATTGTTAGTGTATAAACATTGGGCTAACATAATAAACTAGAACTATCACAAACAATTATTTATGTGTAAACAATGAGTTACCATCATAACTGCGACTGTTAAAACACAATTATTACTCTATAAACAACGAGCTAACATAATGACTTCAACAGCTACAAACACAACTTATTACTGTTTTCATCACTTCCGCCTCTGCAGTCGCTGCTGTAAACTTTTCACTAGTACACGTGACTGTTGATAAATCCAACAACAGACTAACCCTTCACTTTCGCCAGAAGTCATCTTTTTTTCCCTCAGCACACCACACAGAGAGTTTATGTCTTGCCAGTCGCCCAACACTTCTCTCCCACCAGATCTTCATGGACATATTAGCTATGTTCTGTTCAATGGCCTCTCGGGTTCACTGACCTAAAGTAATGGAAACAGTGAAACGTGATGTTTCATGACTGTGAAGAATGACAAAGACGTAGAAGAGCGGACTAGCTTCAGTGTAGTTGGGTGAATGTTAGGGCGATGTATACAGAAAGGCGAAATGCTGTTAAATCTCTTCAAATGTTTCACAAATTATGGAGAGAGAGAGAGAGAGAGAGAGAGAGAGAGAGAGAGAGGAGAGAGAGAGAGAGGGAGAGAGGGAGAGAGAAGAGAGAGAAGAGAGAGAGAGAGAGAGAGAGAGAGAGTGAGAGAGAGAGAGAGAGAGAGAGAGAGAGAGAGGAGAGAAGAGAAAGAGAAAGAGAGAGTGAGAGAGAGAGAGATCTGCGTAGATGTTTGTGCGCTTGTGTGCATGCATGAAAGAGTGCGAGAGAGCGAATGAGAGTGGACCAAATGAGAAATAGATGGATAGTTGTTAACACAGGGTATATAGGCAAGCTTAGACCATCGATGTTCTGGGGTTGTTTCCTTGTTTGTTCTGTGTGCTCAGTGTTGTCATTTCTAACAAACGATTTGGTGTCGTAAACAGCTTTTG
>CM031613.1:1431179-1443679 GCA_018398815.1 Conus ventricosus
CATTGGATAGCGATTTGTTTCACCATAAGCAAGGTAATTGGGTGTTCGCCTGTCTACTCCTGAAAATTTTTTTCAAAGCAAATAAATAGACTGATTCACAATGGACAACAGCATTATCTAGGCCCCATAGTTCAGAGCCATATTGCACAAATGGCTGTACCTGAGAGTCAAACAATTTCATGAATAAATTAAAAGAGTTGTTATCTAACATGTATAACCTTTTGAGAACATAAATCAAAGCATTCTAAGCTCTGCTTGCTAGCTCTGCTTGCTAGCTCTGCTTGCTAGCTCTGCTTGCTAACTCTGCTTGCTAGCTCTTTGCATGCAGCAGTGAAGCTAAAAAAAAATCCTTAATATTTATACGCATTAACCACAGACATTCTTTCACCGTTATACAACCATTTTGTTTTCTCTCACACTCAAATATCCACCCTTCCGAAATACGATGATATTGCTTTTAGTCATATTAACTTTAAGTTGAAGAGATGCAGCGGCGTGTTGTAAGCTGCTCAGTTGTGTTTGCAGACCTGTAACTGTTTCTGCCATCCAAACGACATCGTCAGCCAACAATAGAATGAATAATTCGAATGCATCAAGAGAAAATCGAGCGCCATGTCTTCCTTTATTAATTACTTCAACCGCCAGTTCGTTAATAAAAAGAGAGAACAGAACAGGGCTGCAAGCATCTCCTTGCCTTAATCCTGATGTGCAGGCAATGTAATCAGTTAACATAGAACCACGTCGAACTCTGAATTTGACATCATTGTAGATGCTTTTAATGCATCTGAATAATTTACCATTAATACCATTTTTTTAAAATTAAAAAATGGCCAAAGGATAGTTCGATTTATTGTGTCAAAAGCTTTTTCGAAACCAATGAACGCAACATACAATTTTCGATTATTAAAAAAAACTGTTTCTGTACAAGAGCTAGTAAGGACAACATGTGGTCGACTGTTGAATATCCTCTCTTAAATTAAGCTTGATAATCACCTGTGATATTGTGTTCATCCACCCATTCTTGCAGTCTGTTATTTATCACTATACCAAATAATTTGCAACTAACATCGCTCAAGGAAATGAAAGAGAGAGAAGAGAGAGAGAGAGAGAGGAGAGAGAGAGAGAGAGGAGAGAGAGAGAGAGAGAGAGAGAGAGAGAGAGAGAGAGAGAGGAGAGAGAGAGAGAGAGAGAGGAGAGAGAGAGAGAGAGAGAGAGAGAGAGAAATTGGTAAACAGAAAGATGGGTTCCACTAATTTTGTAACCCACTGACAAAAAAAATAAATAAATAAATAAAAAACACCTTCTGCAAAAGAACGTTGCCTGGCAATCCCGTCAGACGTGTTTGATATCAATCAGTCCGGAGCGTCCTGACCATCAGACTTCAGTCCTGAACCAGTGCTCAGTCGTTCAGTGATGCTGTGATGTGGACAATAAGCCAACGAAAACTGCGACAGTCAGGGCAGGGACTTTGTCAGAAGACAGTGGGATGGATCCCATGGCTGTAGCCATGAGTGTGGTCAAGTTCGGCGTGCGAGTCAGGGTAATGCGATCAGAGGTGTTGGCAACGCTTCTGTCTTGGTCGTTACGTTTTAGACTGTTTTAGCGTACTGAAGCCATTTCAAGATTTGTTGACTGGTAGGACACAGAACAACTGACCAATCTTGAGGATTAAAAAAAAAAGAAAATCATTGATTGCAGGGTAATCGTATCTGTCTGAGAGAGAGAGAGAGAGAGAGAGAGAGAGAGAGAGAGAGAGAGAGAAGAGAGAGAGAGAGAGAGGAGAGAGAGAGAGGTAGGGAGAGAGAGCGAGAGAGAGGGGGAAGAGAGGAAAGAGAAAGAGAGAGAGAGGGAGGGAGAGGGGGGTAGGGGTAGGGGGGAGAGGGAGAGAGAGGATGGAGAGAGAGAGATAGAAAGACAGCGACAGAGATTCTGAGTTCAGAATACCGAATTTGTTTTTCCAGACCATGTGTATACATTAACAGTTATTGGTTTGTTTTGTTCTTCAAACTGATCAATTTTGTCCACGCTAACAGGAAAGGATATTCCACTAAAGTTAAGATCATTGATGTAAGGCTGATAGTTAGATACTTTCTCTGCGTTTTTGCGGACGTAATGAAGCCTTGCAAGAACACACCACATAAAACATTTGTTGTCTGAATTCTTTATGTATAGAACTGCTCGTTTTGCTACTAATGCTGGAGGTAGTGGAAAGTAAGACTTGCCAACAATCGGCTCATACTTAGCCTGTTTTAATCTGATCTCTAAGACTTCGCCCTCTGACAACCAGAGCCTCTCATTTTGGCTTCTTCAGCGGCCACATCAAACTGTGTAAGCAGTTCGTCGCCCAACCGGGTGTTAAGTCATTATGAAAGAGAATAACCTGTTGTTTAGTTGAGACCCAGACTTCTAGGTTTTCTTCATTTATTGTTATATAGTCGATTAAAACAGCAAACATTACTTTAACTGGCGGGTCTATTGTTAGTTTACCTGGAACTTGAGAAAAAGCATGAACAACGCTTGCCTGTACGTTTGCAGGATCAATGACTTCTAGATTAATATCATTTAAAGCTTTTGACAAACGCTCTTCCTCGAGCATTCCTTCAAAACATTCATCTGGGCCTTCATATATTTTAGCCATGTTGAGTTGTCTTTTCTAACTCAAAATATTTATTTAATTAAAAAAAATAATTAATCAGAATCAATATCAACGGTCTTTTTGTGCTTGGACTCATAAACTAAAGTATAAACACTCTTTGGCGTTGTTAATGTGAGCTGTTTAGAACAGAGTTTAATGTTTCGTTTACTTTTTTAAACATTCCTTTTTTATCTGCTCAGTGTCTGGCTGTTGAGAAAAACTTGCTCTTGCCTTTCTTTGAAGATCAAACTTTTGTCTTTTATAGTCATCAAAATCAGCCTGTAAACGACTAAAATTCTTCATCCGTGATGTTTGAGTCAGCTAGTGCTTTATTTATTATCAGTTTGAACGAACTAAGTTTAGCTGTTATTAGTTGAACCATAGCTGTGTGCTTTTGGAGTTTAGTTTTTAATTTTTTGCTAGCAGCACCTACAGCTAATGAACACAGGCCAAGAGCTAAAGACAAACCACCTAGAGGTAAAGCTGCGGTCGGCCTATGCCTGTTGCTAAGAGACCAACACTCGTTCCTGCTGATAGAGCACTTATAGTCGATGCTCCAGTATTAACATAGGTAACAGCATTAAAGGCAGCAGAATACCTTCGTTTGGCTTTGCTGTATTTTGAAAGGTCTTGCTCTAGTATTTGCTGCATTTGTGTAATGTTTGTTAATCTGAAGGTTTTTATGTCGGGGGTTTCTATAGCAGCAGAATTGCCTACTGTCTCTTCTTTAGGTACTCTCGGATAATGCTGAACAGACATGCTTTTTTAAAATAAAAATAATTTAGTAATGTATATTTTCTAATCTGTTGTCTTGAATATTCAGCTGCGCATCATATATTAAAAACAAATACACATTAAGTGGTTTATCGGCCTCTTTTTCTTTATCAATTTGAATGTTTATTATGTCTCTAACAGTTCTCCCCGCTTCCATGTAACTGATTATCCTCCGTTGACCTTAGGTCAATCCATAAACGTATTTTGTTGTTAAATAATGATCAAGTCTAACACTGTGAAGATGTAGATCTTTAGACACAAGGTCAACTGTCGGATTTCTACACCTCCCGCCTCCAAACAGTTTTCTTATTTCATCAAAATGCTGATAAGGTTTAAGCCCGCTAGCGTAGATTTGGTTAGGACTACCTCAATTGTACATTGCACTTTTCGTTATTTTAGGATTAACAAAATTTTCAGTTTGTCTTTTGAATGGTTCTTCATTTTCACACAGCAATAAAATACCTTTAAGCGATCTTGCTGTGGCACTAAAACTAAAATTCCATATAGTGTCTGCCTTGCTTTTAGGATATTTAGAATGATGAATCACTCTTTCGTAATATATTGCTAATTTTGACTGATATTGTTGCTGGTCAACCTCGCTAAGTCAGGGTTGCTAACAACGTCAAACTCTAACGAGATGTCAGAAATGCTGTACTTTGCTTCGGTGTCTTCAGATATAATAACATATTTGTGGTCATTAAAGTTAGTTCATATGACAATCTGTCTTTTAATGCTCCTTGAAAGTATGGGCATGCGCTTTTAACAACTCAAAATCTAGGGGTATGAAAAGCGATTTCCATACGCATAACTTACAGCTACAAACCTTTTGCCGTCTTTAGCGTCTGCGGCACCTATCTATGTTTTAGTGCTTCTTCATTTTCGATTCCTTTAAAACGCAAGATCAGCCCTTTCATTCCCGGTTAGCCATAGATCAGAATAGGCTAAAAATATGTCTGCATTATGTAAAGAAAATATTTCTTGCCCCTCAAGTTTTATAGAAATTTTCTTAACGATTGCCCGCCCCAGATTCTGTACAACCGTCCTGTTTGGGTCTGTTGTTGAAGCGAGTTCTATTTTGAAAGTAAGACGTGCAGAGCCTGGCACAATCACTTCATCCGCTCCTAGGTCTGGAAATTTGACAGTAAGAATTTGATCCGCATCAATAGTAGATGGATTATTTGGAACAGTAATATTCCGCTTATTTCCTTCACGCCAAAGGGCTCTTTCAGTCTTCTATGCGGGTCAAGAATCGAGCCATATGCATGTAACATTTTTTTTATAAACAAAATAAAAAAGTTAATTATATAAAAACATGGCAGGCATTGAAGATGAAGATTATGATTTTAATCCTGGAGACGACATGAGTGATTCCCCTTGGGAGCAGCATCGCTCGAGGCTCTCATTTACATGATGAATTAGTAGAAGCGCGGCAAAGGCGTGAATTAACAGAAAGTAAGGTCAGATCATTATACCAATGTTAGGACTAGAACCTCCCGAAACTATATACCCTGATGATTTTGAGTAAAATGACATTTGTATGTAAAAAACAAGCAGGACAACGTGTTCAGCTTACAGATAAACGAGACTCATCAAAGTTTGTAGGCATGAATACAATTAGACAAAGACTTAGGGTGGAAGATCGAAATCGCCTTGGCTTTACTAAACCAAAATTACATGGGGACGCAGTTCCTAAACTTCAAAACACACTACAAGAACTCCCAACAGATAACCAAATACAAACATGGAACTTGAAGATTTAAGTCAAACAGCAGACAAAATAATGCAAGCAGAAACCAGTTTTTCCGAAGAAACAGCATTAAAAAACTATACGCGATCCGCCGTTGCCCATGCGAGAAATAACGGCCCTTGATCATGCTTTGAGAACCATTAGAGGTGAATTAACAAACAATTTAGCAAAACTAGGTGAAATAGATGAGCATATAAAAAGAGAAAAAGAAAAACTCGTTGAGGCTGACGACGCCAACGTAGGACCTGGTGTTAAAGAAAGAATAAACCCGAAGACTACATGATCTTGAACAAGAGAGATCAGCAAGACTAGAAGTTTTGTCTACTAACCGTGAACAATTACGAACTCAAGTGAACAGAATAAGAGTAAACTATCCAAAGAATTTTATATGAAGACACAACACTAGCAGAACGAATCCGAACACTGTTTAGAGAGCAGGGAGTCACATTAGTAAGCGTTATAACAGCCTTAGGATTTGCAATAAGTACATTGGTGTTGGCTATTACAGGCGGCGGTGGAGGTCAAAGCCTAGTGCCTCCATCGCCATCGCCTCCATCACCCCCTGATAAATCATGGGTAAAAAAACAGCTTGATCATCTTGCGAGTTTATAAAAAAATTAGCTAGTAAAGCTATAGACTCTTTACCTGGTATATTAGGAGGTATTGTTAGCTGGCTTTTGTCTACTGCAAGCAAAGTAGTTGGCTTTATGGCAGAGCACCTATGGACATTAGTTCTCTTAATAGTTGGGTTACTCTTTAGTAAAATAAAGAAGGAGTAATCCTAGGCCAGTTAATCCAAAAACAAGCGCTGTCTTTTCTATATTCATGGTCATTATTTTCTTTGGCTTCTTCAACAGTCTTCGGGCTTTGGGCTGCGGGGATTGGATGACTTATTCTTGGGGGTCGATTTGTTGTTTACTGCTTACAATATTACAGGCTCAGAATTTATGTCGTTTTGTCCAACCTTCTGTTCATCTCCTGCAACAAGAATTTCATTATTGTAGTTCATTATTGTTCCTACCTGGGTCTGAGGTCAGAAGTAGCATGTATAAACCAGTGCCAACAGCAAAGTCTACTTTTGATCTTGCAAATTGTAAAACATTTTGGTACCTTTTTATACTTAAGGTAAATCAACTGTAGAATTAATGGCGTCCTCTAAATTTGCTAAGTATTGTTTTTGTGCATCAAACCAGTAGAAGGATCAGTTATGCTCGATCTTGCCTGTGCTTGCGAACATAGCAAACACCAAACGTAAGTACGAATAGAGTCGTTTATTCGTTCTATTCCTGCTTTAGTTAGACCCTTAGAAGTGTCTAAGATAAATGTTGTCCATGCTGTTTTATGCTCTTGCTCTATGGACCCACGATGAACAGCTGTGCCTGTAGAGAAAGATGTGTAAGGAGGATTCCAGTCATAGTTATACTTTCTGTGCCGCCCAAAAAATAAGGGGTGCCTAGACCATGATTAAGATCCGACTTTGTCTAAAGTCTGTCTTAGCCTTAATATTGAATTCGTTACCAGATCCTTTCAAAAGCCTTCATGTCTATTCTGTTGCTGAATGGATTAAACGGTTTGTCATTAGGTAATGGTGCTGCAGTTCAGTCAAAATACGCCTGAAGGTGTAATAGAATGAAATCTGTACACTGACCTCACCAAAGGATCAGGATGATTTAAATGATCAGCATACGACACTCCACACCCAGTTGATGCACAAAACACAGCAAAGTTTAACTGGTTCTGATAAAAACTGCATCGGATGACTGAACCACACTTTCGCAATGTAGTCTTTTTTAATAGGGGGGTTAAGATATCTGTTTAATGGCGTACTCACCTTTACTTGAAAGGTGTCAGTCTGGGTCGCAGAAATGACAAGAGCATCAGTTGTTATATTTTAAGATTGTAGTGCGGCCCAACAGAATATTTTGCATCAGTATATTTGAATGCACTCATTTTTATTTCGTTTAAAAAATGTTTAGTAAAAGTAACAACTCAAGACCGTCCTTCGTTTTTAGAACATGCTATTGATAACAATTGCGGAACCAGAATGGTTGCGCTTCATGAATATTTTACAAAGTCGTATGGTTTAATATAAGTGAATCGAAGAAGAATAATAAGATTAAAAAAATGACAATCAGGGACCAAAGTTAGCCAGTTAACAATACCTGATGGTTATTACGGGTTTTGCTCACTAAAAGAAGCCAATGAGTAACTTTGACATTACTCTCAAACTTAACAATGCGAATCTAAAACAATGTTAACATTCAGCCTGAAGAAGAAGTAGGTTACTATTTTGATGGAGAGCTAGCTAAAATGTTAGGCTTTACAACTGCAACCAGCCCATTCATAGTTTTAGAGTTACACCAAACAAAACTACTTATGAGGGGAAAATCCGCTCGATCTTGCATTACATTCATTACTCTATGTTCATTTGGACGAGCTGAGCACTGATGAAAACTTATATGATGGAGGCCCTCAACTGTTTTAAGAGCTCTTCCATCAGGGAAAGCTGCATATTGCGATTATGAAATTATACAATTCCCTAATTTACAGTTTAAAAGATTAGTTTGTGGGATGGTCGGATCATTTCATATAAAAATCACAGACAAAACAGGGAAAGTCGTAAAATGTGATAACCTGCACATTGTTTTGGAAATAAAATAATACGTTACTAAAAATAATGTCACGTGGGCCAGAAGAATCAGGGGTTACATTGGCGCCTGTAAGGTATATAACCTTAGAATAAAAGACCTTGCAGACGTTGCGGACTTTGAACAGAACGGTGAGATAGGCGCTTTGTATGGTTTTGAGTACACTAAAGATGGTGATTATAAACGCAAAGAGGTTAGCGACAACAAAAGTTTCCTAAACTAGAACAACTACGCAATGTAGAAGCAAATAATGCTGGCCAGTATGAATATAAAATAGTTCGAAACCTGACAGCAAATGGCACTTAGAACCATATTTAGAATGGGAAATAAAATTTTGAATTCATAAGCCCATTTACATTTTTTAGCCGTCAAAAAAGTTTCAGAAAAGCATTCAACTCTGGCCCTTTACATGTAAGTCTTATGCCGGACGACAATAGTCGGAAAGAGATTGAAATAACGCCGTATGGGAAAAACAGTACATCCTCCACAGAAGAGAAAAACGGTTTTTAAAGAAGCTTCTACAAAATTACAGTTCTTTCCCACATAGGAAATTAGGAGACACGTTCACAATGATATTTGAAAATTCTGTCTTAAAAAGATGAGGAGAGGGATGGGTTGTGGGCGTTAGTGACATACTTATAAAAGGAATTAATATTAGCTGGCAAAACTTAGACGTTTAAACATCTTAAGTTACCATAGTCGTTCTTCACAATGGTGAGGATATTAAGACCATAACAACAAGCAACAAAATCGATGTTGACTTAAATAGAAACAATCTTACAGAACTGAATTGGATTAATGTTACACATTTAGGCCTCATAGGATTTTATTATACTGAACAGGTTTGACAGAAAGTATGATAATATAATAAATGGATTAGATTAAATCCTGTTATAAAACTATGGAGCAGTTAAACTTTATGACAAAAACTCCTCATTGTTCATTGATTTGTGGACAAACTGGTTGTGGAAAAACAATATTTGTCCTCGACCTATTACAAACAGTTTATCGCTATAATTTTGATTATATTGTAATTTTCTGTCCAACGCTTGAATGGAACAAAGCATATCATGATAGAAGGTTTATATGGACAGATGATCACATATATTTAGTTGATCCTAGCAATAACTGAGTGAGTGTTTAGAATACTTTTATAGAGCGTTTAAAGGAACGCAAACACTATTTATTATAGATGACTGTTCGGCAGAAAGAGACATAGTTAAAAAGAGAAACACTTTGTCAAAACTGGCTTTCAGTGGAAGACATGCTGCAATAAGTGTGTGGATTTTATGTCAAAAATATAACTCAGTTTTAAAAGACTTTAGAGAGCAGTTAAAGACTGTAGTTTTATTTCACATGAAAGACAGAGATCATTTGACGATGTCTGCGTGAAAATGATGTTATTGAAATGATCAGGAAAAACGCAGGATAAACAAAAACAAAAATCTGAAACGTTAGTAAATTAGTATTGAAAACGGATAATCCTACACAGTATGTATGTTTGTAAAAAAAATCGTTATTTTTTGGTTTATTAAAAAAAATGTGTGATGGATTGTCATGTTTAATTCATTGTTAAAGTGTTACTTGTCAGAGAACAGGAAAATGTTTATTCTAGCTTTTACTGCCGAAATTTATTGAGGGCAGTAAAAGCTAAGAATGAACATTTTCCTGTTCTCTCCAGTTCACCAGTAGCAACACCCACCGCTGAAGAACACGGACGGAGGTCTGTGGAAAGCTCCAAGTAAGTGCTATTCCCAGCTGAGTGACCTGTTTAAATCCGGTAGTCGTTATGTCTACCAAGGAATGGTTGTGTGTTACATGCTAAGTGCACTCACAGATTCTTCCTATTCCCAACGCAACAGAACATAGTTAATTACTTACATAGACTCTGATCTATTTATAACAATTTCCCTGTGCCGCGGGAGACGAAAAGGGAGCAGTGAATACAGAATTAACGGCTATCATGAAAAGGTCAAAGATACGCGGAAATAAACACGGGATGATAAATGCCTGTCAAAAGGTACCAGTTCAAAGCGGTCATTCTATTTATTACGTGTCAAACCTTCCTAGAATCATCATTTTATTCCTTGTCCATTCTATGACGATAAATACAGCTCTGCTGAATATAAAATGCAAAGACCAACAACAACAACAAGCCACCAGGAAGGTGGGTCTTTGATTTAGCTTCGTTGTCCCCCCCCCCCCCCCCCCCCTCCCCCTCCAGTTGTCTGGGAAGACATAGGTAGTCTGGAATATGGCATCACCCCATGAAACTCAAAGAGCGTTTGATGAACAGTCTGGCAGTGAATAAACAGATGTGTTTTTGTTTACAAACTTTAAACAAAACATTGCATCGCTCACAAATAACATGTCAGTATATGCATACACTCCATTTCTTTGTACGCCTGTTCCGTTAGTGTGGTGAACCCAGCTTGTTCTTCTAATATATACTAGTGGTATAGAAACATTATGCAGACGACCTTCGCAAATGACGAGCTATATCTGAATGGCTTTCGCAGTTGCTTCTTCTTCTTCTTCTTCTTCTGAGATCAACCTGGACAGGAATATCCTCAAGAGACATTACACCGACTGGTGAACATCTGCAGTCAATATTGCGGGTGCAAAGTGGTACTGATGTTCGATCCGACCCTCATCCTTCTCTGTCCTCTTACCCTCTCTGACACGCACCTGTTTAGATGGGACAGAAACGGGAAAGGATTTCCCCCACAGATAATGAAAAAGGTTTCCAACCGGAGGAACGAGAACAAGAAACTGAGCAGAGCTGTCAAATCCTTCGGAGACTTCAAATTAGATGACCCTCAGACTTGTCAATGGAGCGCCTGGTTCGGAGTAGCTTGCTTGCAATTTCGGGGACCTCCGTACGCGCCATCAGAGCATATCACTCCTTCATACCATAGTTGCTTTTTGAGTTTTTCATGCCCAGTTTGGAAAATAGGACTTGTGTTTCAAAATAAAAAACTATCGATGTGTGTAAGTTCACGATTTCTCTGCTTTTTTGTTTGTCTACAGCTCAGCAGATCATAAGAACCATAGAAATGTTGCAAATACTGACAAGATTTCTCAATTTCTTTGTTGTCTGTTTAAGAGTTTTACAGAACAAAAAGACCATTGCATTGGAGATACTACGAAAGGAAAGATTCAATTCTATTATCTTTCACAAGAAACAAATAATAAAGAACTCTCTACCCATTCATTAAACTGTTTGAAAGCCCATCAGTCCTCTTTATGCCTATTCATTAAACTGTGTGATAGCCCATCAGTCCTCTTGATGCCTATTCATTAAACTGTGTGATAGCCCATCAGTCCTCTTGATGCCTATTCATTAAACTGTGTGATAGCCCATCAGTCCCGTGATGCCTATTCATTAAACTGTGTGATAGCCCATCAGTCCTCTTGATACATATTCATTAAACTGTGTGATAGCCCATCAGTCCTCTTGATGCCTATTCATTAAACTGTGTGATAGCCCATCAGTCCTCTTGATGCCTATTCATTAAACTGTGTGATAGCCCATCAGTCCCCTTTATGCCTATTCATTAAACTGTGTGATAGCCCATCAGTCCTCTTGGTGCCTATTCATTAAACTGTGTGATAGCCCATCAGTCCCCTTTATGCCTATTCATTAAACTGTGTGATAGCCCATCAGTCCTCTTGATGCCTATTCATTAAACTGTGTGATAGCCCATCAGTCCTCTTGATGCCTATTCATTAAACTGTGTGATAGCCCATCAGTCCTCTTGATGCCTATTCATTACACTGTGTGATAGCCCATCAGTCCTCTTGATGCCTATTCATTAAACTGTGTGATAGCCCATCAGTCCTCTTGATGCCTATTCATTAAGCTGTGTGATAGCCCATCAGTCCTCTTGATGCCTATTCATTAAACTGTGTGATAGCCCATCAGTCCTCTTGATGCCTCTCACTGCTATACAAAGGGAGAGTAGTTCTCAGCAGAGCTGTTGACATCAAGCATGTATGCAAGAATAATAAACACGCCTTGACAGCACACAAGGCTGTGGCAATGATGCTTTCATTGCATGACAGTATGATCCTGTGACTGTAATCAGTGGTCTGACGAAGGCGTCGTCCTGTTTCTCACAACCTTTCCAATGGATCCGGGGAGGCATGGCAATATGATCATGCAACTGTAGCCAGTGGTCTGACGAAGGCGTCGTCCTGTTTCTCACAACCTTTCCAATGGATCCGGGGAGGCATGGCAATATGATCATGTAACTGTAGCCAGTGGTCTGACGAAGGCGTCGTCCTGTTTTTCATAACCTTTCACGTGGATCAGGAGAGTCCTCGCGTCCGTTCTGCCACTTGCACATTTGCCATCAGTCTGACAAGCTAGGAGTTGATCATACATCAGTCTGACCAGCTAGGAGTTGATCATGCATCAGTCTGACAAGCTAGGAGTTGATCATACATCAGTCTGACAAGCTAGGAGTTGATCATACATCAGTCTGACAAGCTAGGAGTTGATCATACATCAGTCTGACAAGCTAGGAGTTGATCATACATCAGTCTGACAAGCTAGGAGTTGATTATACATCAGTCTGACAAGCAGCTAAGAGGTGATCATACATCAGTCTGACAAGCTAGGAGTTTACCATACAGGTTGGCTTAAGAGTGACCTTTGGCCTGCACTGCGAACACTTGAGGAACGTTTCCATGT
>CM031613.1:1451179-1468679 GCA_018398815.1 Conus ventricosus
AACACACTCGGAACCACGTGCAGTTCTACAATAACTAAGGAGACTCACTTCAACATGAAGATGTAAACAGTCACCTTTTCTTATAAGTTTTTACTTTATATATTACTTTTCCTTTCTTTTCCACAATTCTGTAATAAAGAAATGTTACAGGTGTAACCCCACTGGTTCTTATTCTATTTTTTCTTTTGAATACGCGACCCCCCCGGCTGGCGTAGAGCAAGTCATTAGAAATTTTTCTAGCTAAGTTAAATAACGCGCGCAGCGCTCCCAAGCAGTACTCATCCGGGCCACTATCCAACAAAAAGGCGCCGTGCTTCTTTTTTTTGTTTCTCTAAATACCCCAATACCTCTGACGTTAAAATTTTAAGACTGTTGATAACAAAACAACAGTGCACACGACACCTTCCACACCCTGTCCCCATACGCTTCGATACTGGGGAAAAAAATTTTTTGATCCATAACGAATGGACAAAATTTTCAGTGATATCTCCCCAAGAAAATCGGCCCAAACCCTGCAATGTAAAAATGAAACAAAGAAGAAAAAGAAGAAGAAAAGAAGAAGAAAAATAAATAATGAATGAATAAATTTTTTTAATGGGTTGAAAATTGGGCTAGAGAACAGAGAAATGTCTGTTCTAACTCCCCCGCCTAAAACTGTTAAAACTAGTTTAGGCGGGCGCCCTTTAAAAACAACATTTCTCGTTCTCTGACAAAAAGGCTTTAACAATAAAAAAAAATATAACCATCCAATTCTCTTTCAAAAAACCCAAAAAAACACCCTACAAACAAACATACGGTGGTTTACCGTTTTAATACAAATTTTACTAATTTTTCAGATTTTATTTTTTTGTTTTAATCCTAGTTTTTCCTGATCATTTCAAAAACACATTTTCCGAAACTTTCATCAAATGCATCTCTGTTTTTCTGTGAAATAAAACACGTTTTAACTTCTCTAAAGTTTTTTAAAACGAGTTTTTTTTTGGCATAAACCACACACTTATCCCGCATGTCCCAAAAAGGCTAGTTTTGACAAAGTTTTTCTTTTTTTTAACTAGTCTCTTTCTGCGAACGTACTATAAAAAATACGTCTCTTTCCCCTCAAACAATATAAAAATCGTTCTAACATCCTTAGTTTTTGCGGGGGATTAACTAAAATTAGTTATCATCACCCATAAAACCTTCATCATATTCTTTGTTCCATTTAAGTGTTGGGCAGAAAATCACAAAGATCAAAATTATAACGAAAAACGTTTGAACGGGTCGAGGATAAATTTTTTTTCCCACAACCAGTTTGCCCAAAAATTAATGAAAAGGGGGGTTTTTGCAAAAAATTTAACTGCTCCTAGTTTTATAATAAAATTTTAATCTAATCCAGTTTTTTGTTTTTTCATGCTCTCTTCAAACTTGTTCATAAAATAAAATCCTAAAGGCTAAATGGAAAATTTAAAATTTTTTTTGTTCTGTAAAATATTTCTTTTAACTTTTATTATTTTGTTGCTTTTTTTAGACCTTAATATCCTCCCCATTTGAGAATGACGACAGTAACTTTATTTTTTAAAACGTCAAATTTTTCCCACTAATTAGAATTCCTTTTTGAAGGACTCACTAACCCCCACCCCCTTTTTCCCCCCTTTCACATCTTTTAAAAGACAAAAATTTTTTCAAATATCATTGTGAACGTTCTCCTAATTTATTGGGGATAAATTTGAAATTTTGAGCACACTTTTAAAACCGTTTCTTTCTGTGGAGGAGTACTTTTTTTTTTCCCATCGTGTTTTTAAATTTCTTTCGATATTTTCATTGGCATAAGACTTACATGAAAAGGGGGCCAGAGTTGAATGCTTTTCTGAAATTTTTTTTGGGGCTAAAAAATGTAAAGGGGCTTTTAAATTAAAATTTTATTTCCCCATTCTAAATAGGGTTCAAATGCCATTTGAGGTCATTTTTTGGAAACTTTTATATTTACGGGCCAACATTTTTTTGCTTCTAGATTGCGAGCTGTTTCGTTTGGGAAAAACTTTTTGTTTTTGCCAACCTCCTTTGCGTTTTTTAATCACCACTTTATTTACTCAAAACCATACAAAGTGCCTTTTTTCCCCATTCTGTTCAAAGTCCCCAAGCTGCAAGGTTTTTTAATCAAAAGAAAACCCCACAGGCGTAAGAACCCCGGGATTTTCTGGTCCGCGCACATTTTTAGTACAGTTTATTATTTTTTTTTCCCAAAAACAATGTGCGGGTTATCACTTTTTAACGATTTTCCCCGTTTGTCTTGATTTTTATATTAAATGATCCGACCCCCCCACAAAAATTTTAAACTGTAAATTGGGAAAATTTGATAATTTCATAATCGCAATATCAGTTTTCCCTGACGCAGAGCTCAAAAAACAGTTGGGGGCCTTCCTCATAAAATTTTTCATCAGTGCTTGGGCTCTCCAAATGAACATAGAGTAATGATGAAAGAAAGATGGCGGTTTTTTCCCCCCATAAGTGTTTTGTTTGATGAACAAAAAAATCTTTGAGCGTCCTGACTGTCAGTTGCAAAGCCTAACATTTTAGCTAGCTCGTTATAAAAATAGTAACTTGCTTCTTGGGTTTGAAGTTATATTGTTTTTAGATTTGCATTTAATTTGAGAGTAATGTCAAAGTTATTATTGCTTTTTTTAAGTGAGCAAAACCCGAATCCCCATGGGGTATTTTTAAACTGGCGAATTCGTTTTTCCCCTTGGCCATTTTTTTTTTTTATTTTTCTTTTTGGGTTTCATTATATTAAAAACCATAGACTTTGTAAATATTTCATGGATGCGACCTTTTGGTTCGCAATCTTTTCCAACACATGTTCAAAAAAACGAAGGAGGGTCGAGTTTTTTGTTACAAACTTTTTTTTAAACGAAAAAAAGATGGCGCGTTCAAAATACTAAAGTGCAAAATATTCTTTTTGGGCCGCACAAAAACTTAAAAATATAGCCTGATACTCTTACATTTCTGTGACCCAGACTGCATTTTTTAAAAAAAAGGTGAGTACCCATTAGCCAAATATTTTAACCCACCTTTTAAAAAAAAGACTACACCCAAAATGTGGTTCATCATCCATGCAGTTTTACCAAACCATTAAACTTTGCTGTTTTTGTGCATCAACTGGGGGGGGAGTGTCTTGTCTTTTAAATCACCCTGATTTTTTGGTGGGTCGTGTACAGATTTAAATTTTTTTACACCTTCAAGTTTTTGACTGAACTGCAAGCGCCTTTTACCAAATGACAAACCGTTTAATCCATTCACAACCGAAAGACTGAAGGCTTTTGAAAGGGTCTTAACAAATTCGTATTAATTTTAAGCAGTTTTTTGACAAAAGTTGGATCAAAATCATGGCTTGGGAACCCCTTTTTTGGGGGGGGTGCAAAAAAGATAACAGACGGGAATCCCCTTACCATTTTTTTCTTCAGGAAAGGGCTTCCCCTGGGGCCCCATAGAGAAAGGCATAAAACGATGGACAACATTTACTTGACCCATCGGGGGCCTAACAAAAGCGGGAATAGTACAAATAAACGACCTATTGACTTACTTTGGTGTTTGCTAGGTTCGAAGCCAAACGAATCGAGCTAACTGATTTTTCTACTGTTTGGTGCGAAAAAACAATACTTAAAATTTAGAGGACGCCATTAATTCTGCATTTTAATTTGTCTTCAAGCATAAAAAGGTACCAAAATTTTTTACAATACCAGATCAAAAAGATTTGTTTTGGGCACGTTTATACATGCTGCCTTCTACCTCGACTTAGTGGAACAATAATAAAACAACAAGAAACCCTTAAGGCAGGCAATGAACAAAAAGGTGGGGAAAAAACAAAAATTTTTGGGACCATAATTACAAACAATAAAAAAAACCCACCAAATTAATCTTCCAACCCTAAGGCCAAACCCCAAAAAGCCGTGAAGCGGGACTTGTCCAATGGCCCAGGATTAAAAGACAGCCTTTTTTTGTTGTATTAAACTGCATAGGTTACTTGGTCTTTTTTACAAAATATTAACCCCTTTTAAAAATAATGCCCATAAGTGCCGGCCAAAAACCCAACTACTTTGCTTGCGGTAGACAAAAGCCGAAAACGATACTCCCTAAATAGGGGGGTAAAACTAACTTCTAGCTATTTTTTTAAATAAAACCGCAAGATGATCAAGTTTTTTTTTTTCCCCATGATTTACGGCGGAGGTGATGGCGGTGGAGGCACTGAACTTTGCCCCCACCACCGCCTGTAATACCCACACCAGGTTACTTATTGCAAATCCTAAAAGGGGGTTATAAAATTGCAATGTGACGCCTTGCTTTAAACATGTTGTATTTGTTTGCTAGCGTCGGTCTTCATTAAAATTTTTTTTGGATAGTTTTCTTATTCTGCTCATTATTCGTAAATCTTTCCGGGTTTGGGAAAACGCTTCTGTCTTTCTGGGCTTTCTTCTTTAATTCATGTAGTCTTTTTTCTATTCTTTCTTTAACATCACTCCCTAAGTTGGGGCCTCAGCGGTTTTTTTCTTTTTTTTTCTATTTTCTTATCTAGTTCAGTCAGTTTTTTCTAAATTTTTTAATAATTCCCCCCTGTGGTTTTAAGTTTCGATAAGGGGCTTTAAAATTTTTCTTTTGGCGCCGATTTTTTGCGGGCCGGGGGACGTTAAAGTTTTAATGTGTTTTTTTCTTCATGAGTTCCTCTTTTTTGTATTTTTATTTTGTTGCTGTTGGACTTAATCTTTAAATTCTATGTTTTTCATTTTGGGTTTTCTGTTGGGGGTTTTGTAGCTGTTTAAATTTTTAGCAATTTCTTTGGATTAAATTTTGGGTTTTTAAGCCCAAGGCGATTCTCTCGCTTAAACGACTTTTTGGTAATTGTACCCAGCTTACAAACTTTTATGAGTTTAGTTTTAACAAGGGAACACGTTCTCCTTTGTCGTTTCTAAAATACAAAATGGTTATCTTTTAGTTCAAAATCATCAGGTAATTTTCGGGTTTTTTCAGTTTAAACTTTTTTATAAAAATCTGACCTACTTTCTTTAATTCGCGCCTTGCTGCCCTTCTTCTAATTCATCCCCGCAATGAGGGTCCTAATTGATGCCCTCCCAAAGGGGAAAACACTCATGCGGTTCCAAGATCGGGAAAATCTAATCTCCCTTTACCTTCAAAGCCTCCATGTTTTTTTAAAAATTACTTTTTTTTTTTGTTTTTTAAAAAAAAATAAAGATATGGCTCGATTCTTAACCCGAAGAAAAAGAAAACCCCCCCTTTCCGCCAGGAAATAAACGGAATATTTCTGTTCCAAATAAAACCATCTCTATTGATGCGGATCAAATTCTTACTGTTAGATTTCCAACCCAGGACGAATAAATGATTGGCCAGGACTGCGCGACTTACTTTCAAATGAACTCGCTTCAACAACAGACCCCAAACCCGAACAGTTGTCCAGAATTTGGGACGGGGAATCGTTTTAAAAATTTTTCTGAAAACTTTAGGGGCAAGAATAATTTTTTTTTTTACAAAGCAACAAAATTTTACTATTCTGATCTATGGTAACCGGGAATGAAAGGGCCCATCTTCGTTTCAAGGAAATTTAAAATGAAGAAAACCTAAAACTTTGAAAGGCGCCGAACCGCCCCGGCAAAAGCGGGAAAAAAAGGGTTTACTGTGTTATGGTATGGGAATGTTTTTCCATTCCTTTTAATTTTTAGTTTTAAAAGCGCATGCGCCATATTTCAAAGGCATTAAAAGACAGATTGTCTTGGGGGGCCTCATTACTCCCCCCCCTCTTATCCCCCGGCTCGTTACTCCCCCCCCCTCGCCTAACCCAAAACCCAACCTATCCCTAACCCTATCCCCAACCCAACCCTAACCCCACCCAACCCTAACCCATCCCCAACCCTATCCCATCCCCACCCCCAACCCCATCCCCCAACCCTAACCCTAACCCGATCCCTAAACCCCAACCCTAACCCTAACCCTATCCCTAACCCCCTAACCCTAAACCTATCCCTAACCCATCCCCAACCCTAACCAACCCAACCGTGGAGTAAAGAGCCGGGGGAGAACGAGCCGGGGGGGTAATGAGCTGACCCCTCATTGAAATAAATTTTAATGAATACAAACGCGTTATTAATCATCAGACACCGAAGCAAAATCGCATTTCGACATCTCGTTTGAGTTGAGTTGTTTTCAAATTGATTTAGCAGGGGGATTGAGCAACAAAATCGCAAAATTAGCAATATATTACGAAAGATGCATCCATTCAACTATCCTAAAGCAGGGCAGACGCTATATGGGGAAATTTTTGTTTAGTGGCCCCGCAGAATCGCTTAAAAATATTTTTATTCGTGCAAAGATAAAACCATTCAAAAAGACAAACTGAAAAGTTTTTTTTAACCTAAATAAAGAAAGTACAATGTTCGTTGTGGTAGTCCCCAACCAAAACTACGCTACGGGCTTAAACCCTTTTCACCATTTTGACGAAAAAAAAAAATTTTTTGGGGGGGGGGGTGTAGAAATCCAAAAGTTGACCTTGTTCAAAGATCTCACCTTTTACAAAATGTTAGACTCGATTGATTTTTAACAACGAAATACGGTTATGGGTTGCCCAAAAGGGAAAAAGAATAATAAGTTACATGGGAAATGGGGGAAAGGGGAAAAAACGTAAAAACATTCAAATTTAGAAAGAAAAAAAGAGTGATAAACCACTTAAGCGCATTTGTTTTTTTTTCTTGTGCGCACTGACATTCGAGAAAGCAATTAAAAAGAACAATACAAATTATTTTTCATTTTAAAAAAGCTGTCTGTTCAAGTTTTCCAAATGTCCTACACACCGGGGTCGCCAAGAGAAAAGATAGTAGAAACCCCCGCAAAAAAAACCTTTGATTTTAACAAAATTACACAAAAGCCAAAAACTAACAGGGGCCTTTCAAAATACAGCAAAACCAAACGAAGGTATTCTGCTGCCTTTAATGCTGTTACCTTTTTTAAAACTGGAGCTTAACTAAAGTGCCTATCACAGGGGCAAGTGTTGGGTTTTAGCAAAAAGGTGTTGGGGCCCCCACTTTACCTCTAGGCGGGTTTTCTTTGCTCTTGGCCTGTGTTCTTAGCCGTGGGCGCAGCAAAAAAATAAAAACTAAAATCCAAAAGCAACGCATAGTTCAACAAAACGCTAAAATTGTTCCTTTTTAATTTTATAAAAAAAGCACTGGGTGCTCAAACCACGGGTGAAGAAAAAACGTTTACAGGCCGATTTTTATGATACAAAAGAAAAATTTTATCTCAAGAAAGGCGGGACAAGTTTTTTTAAAAGCCAGACCCCCCAGCGAAAAAAAAAGGAAGCAAAAAAAAAAGTAAAGAACATTAAACTCTGCCTAAACAGCTCACATTAACAAGCCAAAGGGGGTTTTTACTTTGTTTATGAGTCTAAACACAAAAAACTATCGTATTGTTTAATTATTTTTTGATTTAAATAAAAAATTTTGAGTTGAAAAAAACTCACAGGATAAGAATATAAAAATTTAATGTTTTTTTGAAGCAATGCAAAAAGATTTATCAAGGCCTGAATGATATTGATTTAAAGTCATTAACCAACCAAAGTACAGGGAAGCGTTGTTCGCTATTTCTCAAGTTTCCAAAAAAAACTAACAATAGCCCCCCATTAAAGTAAGTTAGTGTTTTAATCGACTATGTAACAATAAATGAAGAAAATCTAAAGCTGGGTTTTTAACTAAAAAACAACATTCTTTCTCATAAAGACTTAACACCTGGGTTTGGGGAGACCCCCCCGCTTAACGTTTGAAGTGGCCGGTGAAGAACCCAAAATGAAGGGTCGGTTTGGTCAGAGGGGAAGTCTTAAGATTTAAATTAAAAAAGGGGTAAGTTGCGCCGTTGTAGGGAAGTTTACATTCCGCTGCCTCCAGCATTAGTTAAAAAGAGCAGCAAACATAAAAGAAACAGAAACAAATGTTTTATGGGTGTGTTCTCGCAAGGCTGCTTACGTCCCCAAAAAAACAGAGAAGTGTCTAACAAATTTGGTTTCATCCCAAAGATCTTAACTTTAGTGGAATATCCTTTCCCCTTAGCGGGATTATTGATCATTTTTAAAAACAAAACAAACCCTAAATGTTAATGTCTACACAGGGGTGAGGAAAAAACCCTCTACAACCTTTTTAAAATGTCCCCAAAACATCCAAAAAATAGGGGAAACCAGGCAAAAATCATGTTGACTTTTACTGATGTTTTCACCCCCAGGGTACCGCATTAATATTGATCGAACAATGAGTAGATTTTGGCGATACTTCAAAAAAAAACTAACAAAAAAGAATTCTCAGAAAATGTTTAACAAGAGTTCCATCGTTAAGCCGAGCGAACATAAGAAACATTTATCGGCCCGTTGACTGTAAACGAATTAATTACGCCCCCCCAAAGGGGTAAATTTGTTTTTAAAACTTAAACGGGTCAAAATTCTCCTACGTAGTTTCGCAGACTTCGAATCCCTCATTGTCCTTTGAAGGGCCAGCGCCCCAAAAACTTCGAAAAACGTCTTTTGAGTAATCATCAGATTTTTCTTTGCCTCATTATTGTTTTGGTCGGGTGGCGCCCTTCAATCCGAATTTACAGAGGCCCCCAAAGCGGCTAAAGATTTTTTAGCGCATGCACAAGTGGTAATGATTGTTTTAATAATCTGAATTTTTCTGAAATCATGAGACCCTGAAGACCAACAACAGTATGACTCAGCCACACATTGTTGGATTGCGGTTTAGGCCTCTCATCAGACGCAGCGAATTCGAAAGTAAGAGACCATGATCACATTAGTGGAAAGTTCAGAGGAACAGCGCACAGTAAATGCAATCTTCAACTAATTGTTTGATCCTAAGACATGGAAGCTGCCTATATTCTTTCATAACTTGCGAGGTTATGACTCCCACCTTATAATGAAAGCATGGACGATGCCTTCAGGGTGTCATGCATTGCACAGTCATCAGAAAAGTACATGTGTTTTAATCTGAATAACATGTCTTTTTATGACTCTATGCAACACATGATGGGTTCATTAGAGTCACTGGCTAGTCCTTAAAGTCTTGCCCAATAACAAAAGAATATTTTGACCCAACTCTTGTTAGAAAGGGCGTTTACCCTTATGAGTACATGAACAGTTGGAAAAGGTTTGACGAAGATACACTTCCACCTAAAGGCGCGTTCTTTTCTAGTCTTAGAGGAAAGGACATCAGTGATTCTGATTACCAGCATGCTCAAGATGCGTGGCAGAAGTTAGATGTAAAACGATGGGAGACTATCATGACTCATACTTGATGGCTGATACATGTTTGTTGGCGGACGTCTTTGAAAATTATAGAAAGACCTGCATGAAACATTATAGCCTGGATCCTGCGCATTACATTTCTGCGCGCCCGGGATGAGTTGGGATGCTTTCTTTAAAGTTACTGGAGTACAGATTGATTTATTGTCAGATTTACCAATGATTCAGATGATTGAAAACGGATTGCGTGGAGGAATTAGTATGGCGTCGCATCATTACTGTAAAGCAAACAACAAATACTTGGACGACTATGATCCGAGTAAAAGGTCTAACTATCTTATGTATTTAGATGCAAACAATCTGTATGGATGGGCAATGCGCAATCGCTTCCATTACGTAACTTTAAAATGTACACAGGCGGCAGTACGAATAATATTCAAAAAGCATTAAAGTGGTTGGGCAGTTTGACGCCAGTCAAAAGCGTGGTTTCATTCTAGAAGTTGACTTAGAATATCCTCATGAACTCCATACCTGCATAATGACTATCCATTAGCAGCAGAAAGCCTAAAGATGGCGAAAACAGAGCCCGCCTAAACTTGTGCCTAATCTTCGGGGCAAAAAAAATTATGTCTGTCATTACAGACTTCTTACAATTTTATTTAAGACATGGTTTGAAGTTGACAGCTGTTCATCGTATTATTGCTTTCGATCAAGAACAGTTCATGAAACCATACATCATGAAGAACCACTGATCTCAGAACTAAATCCACAGATGCTTCAGAAAAAGACTTTTTCAAGTTGATGAACAACAGCTGTTTTGGAAAGACTATGGAGAATCCGCACAAGCGCAAAAGATGTTAGACTAGTCACCAAAGAGAACGAAGCAATTAAGCTGACTTCAAAACCAAATTATCAGGACTTCAGAAGATTTCATGATCAGCTTTTTGGCATAATGATGAAAAAAGAAAGTCAAATTGGACAAACCTGTATTTATCGGGTTTACTGTTTTAGAATTATCAAAGCTTTTGATGTTAGAATTTCTTTATGACTACTTTAAGCCCTCGTATCCCGAGTCCAGAGTACTTTACACAGATACAGATAGTTTTGTTATAGATATCCCTACTGAAGACATCTATAAAAGACATGGAAAAAAGAAGTAGCGAAAGGACTTTGAGGAGGGTTATGACACATCTGATTATCCTAAAGAATCCCCTTTTTACATTCAATTACAACAAGAAGGTTTTAGGAAAGATGAAGGATGAATTATCTGGAAAGGTGATTAAGGAGTTTATTGGTTTAAGATCGAAAATGTTACGTATTTCGAGCCAGGAGAAAACCTTAAGAAAGCAAAAGGAATATCTCGCAGTGTTGTGCAGTCAAACATATCACATGACAACTACAAAGAAGCATTGTTTGATAATAAGACTTTTCATCATGACAACGTAAAACTACGATCTAATCTACATGAGATCAACACAACTGTTGTAACAAAGAAGTCATTAGATAGAACAAACACAAAACGTGTGTTTGTTAATCCCGATTTTTTCATATGCAATCGGCACTGGAGGGCCGCATAAACAGGGGGGTTTTATATTTTTCATCAACTTTTATTATAAGATCAATCATAGCTTCATCCAATTCAGCTAATTCTTTTTTCATGTTTGCTTGATGCGTTCGAATTTTTTTTATTATTTCAAGATATTCTTTTTCTCAATTTGGGATTTTGAGTTGTAGGTGATCTGGATGGTTTAGCATGCATTGATTAATCCTCGCAAATGTTCCCCTAATAGCAGAACACGCATGAAATGATTCCCGTATCATTTTCAAGGTCTCTTCCTTTACCATTCTTGTTTCGTTCTGCGCTTCCTTCTGAGCTTCCATTTTAAACTCAAATATATTTACGTAATTAATTAAAGCGGAACTGTGTCTGCGGGATTATCTGCAGTTCTTCTTTCACAAAAGATCTTTGGGAGCTGGTTGTTTTGTTGTGTCAGTTTCTCGTAAATAATACACGGGCGGATTCATTTTTACAATTCTTTTATTTCATACGGATCAACACTCCAAACTGGATCTGTTGCCCTGATGCGAGTGTCACCTTCTGCTTCCCCCGGTAAATAAAGGTACCTTACTTTTAAACCAAACGGTAATAGTTTGCTGGTTGTACTGGAGTCTTCAGCAACATTTATTGTTTGTTTTTTGATTGCTTGTGCTGGTTTTAGCCCTTTAAATTCTTCATTATTCATTGCACGTAGAACTGGGGCAGTCTTCTAACCCATTCTGTGTTGCGAGAATTGTCAATCAGCTCTCTGTGATACTGGTAAGAAAAAAGTCTTTCAGATAACTGTTTGTTAAAGTTTTCAACTAAAGCCTGTGATCTGTGAACTCCTGGAATGCCTCTTTTAATGGTAACTCTATATTTTAACAATAATTGATTCACTTGGCCTTTAAATTCTTTTCCATCATCGACTTGAATCATGCGAGGATAAGTTAGCGGGCCTCGTTGGTATATCAGCTGTATGGCAACAGCAACAGCAGAAGCACTCTTTTGTGTTAATGGTTCCGCATCTTTGTATCTTGAAGCTATGTCAATGACTGTGAGTGCGTACTTAAATCTTTTTCGTCTAATCGTATCATGGGGTAAATATAGAAGGTCCATTTGATGGGTGTCGTTCGGTATTGTATTCACAAAGTGTGGTCTCTGTATTCGCCTAGGTGCGGGTAAATAAATTTGCCAAATCGCTTGTTTAGATAACCATTCTTTCGCTGTTTGTTCACTGACTCCTGCCACTTGGCTTAGCTTTTTTATTGCCGTGATTCCCTTCCAATATCCTTTTGGTGAATAATAGATTTTGTTCATTTTTTATTCAACCAATATTATGTGCAACAAAATACACGACGGTCATACCAAAGACAATAAACACGATTTCTTGCATCTTTTGTTTTTCTGATGTTGATAAAAGTCACTGAATTTTGGTGGGGGCAATGTCTCAATTGGTTTGCCTGTTACAAGATAATATTCTTTATTGCTTGATCAACATTTTTAAATGTATAAGCTGCATGCCCCTGTTTTTTTCAGTGTGTCGTTAATAAAATCTAACTGCTTAATTCTCTGCTTTTCATAGCGATCTTGTGCTGCAGCTAGTTGCTCCACAGCTTTGTTATGTCTTTTTTCTCTCGCCGTCGTCCCGTAGTTACTAAATGCGTAATTACTTCCGCTAAAAGCAAGCGCATTCACCACAGCGCCACCTATCATCATTACGAGTGAAGCCATTTTTTATAAATGTATTTTTTTACATATTTATATTCTCTGGAATTATTCCTTGCTTAACTAGAAAATCTTTCGTAGCAAATGAAGCTGTAATAATAGCGATTAGCTTTGCTGAATCCTCAAAGTCTAGTTTGCCAAGATCTGCCGGTTTATTTTTAACAGGCTTTTACCAAGCATTGAGTATCCTACACTTAGGCCTCCAATAACAGCAGAATGGTATACAAGGTTGGCAATAGTTTTTTCGGTGCTCATTTTAAAAAAATAAAATAATTAAAATTAATAAAAAACATGAACAGCGATGATCTGCTAGAGCTACAGAGCGGCCTACACAGTCTTGGACTTACAAAAGAAGAAGTTGATGACCAAGCTATTATGCCCAAAAAGGAAAGGTTGTATTCTTTGGCAGCATGTGGGAAAACAAAACAGTTCCTCGGAACTGAATTCAGCATTGAACAGATTCAACAGATGTCGCCACAAGACATTATAAAGTATCACAACAGGTATGAGGCGCAGCTGGGGTCGAGAATGGTAAAAAGTGTGGGGCAAACGGTTCTTAGTTTGTACACTAAACTAGTCAGTAGATTTGCTCCCATTGATTCTGAACAAGATCTTACGTATGATTTAACGCAAGATCCAGTTTTAACAAAGTCATTAGAGTCTCTAAGCTGTGATCTATATTACAGATTTGGAACATTGTTATCGCCGTTAATCATGGGATTAATTACTTTAATCATATAGATTTTATTCCCTTCAAAATGAACGAGTCGGAAACTCAGCAGAATCAGAAAACACTGAATCAGGTAGAGATAGTGACGAGTGAAAAGCTAAAGCATCCTGGGCGTGTTGCAGCAGGAAAAAGAGTAGCAGAGTTAAACAGACAAAGAAAATTAAAGTTACAATCACAGAATATAACTCATAATGAAAACATAACACCGCCAACGCCAACAGTTGATTCAATGCCAGCTCCAGAACAAGAGCAAGTTAATTCAAGGTCTACAGCACCAAAGTCTTCATGGAATATTGAACTTAAAACTGTTGCCTTTTTTGGCGCCATTGCTGCTGCTGGGGGCGTTATTACGGTTATAAAATATAAACAATGGCAACAAAAACAAAAGCAGTCAAAACAACCTGAACCACTAAATACAGAAGACAACAGCACGCCAGCACCGCCAACAACAAAAGATCGTTTGATCCATTTCAGATGGAATAATATTTTAAAATTTTTTTGATAAAAATAGATCATGGCGAATTATTATTTGTTTAAAATGATGAAGTCAATAAATAAAGACATGGAGTCTATAAAAGACATTTCCATAGACCAGAATTGTAATCAATGTGGTTGCTTAGGATTAAGAACTTCATTAATATCTATGCTGACCGATCTCACACCAGGGCGTTAAGCAAGACATCCTCAATGATGACGCGTTTTTTTAGGCGTGTGTGTACTATATTAGACATCTACTATTTAAGATAAAAACATAGATTGTATTGTTTTTTTGATAATTATAAGATAACTTGAATAAGAACTTGGTTGTACTTAAAGGACGACTTAATTACAATCTTGAGGTAACTTAATTAAGAACTTAATTAAGAACTTAATTAAGAACTTAATTAAGAACTTGAAGTAACTTAATTAAAAACTTAATTAAAAACTTAATTAAGAACTTGAGGATGACTTAAGTAAGAACTTAGAAGTGACTTAAGTGTGTGCATGCATGGGGTGGGGGTGGGTAGGGTGGGGTGGGGGTGTGCATGCGTGGGGTGGGGGGGTGCATGCGTGGGGTAGGACAAAACACACAAACACCAACAAACAAACAAGAAGTGAAACTACTAGGGCCACTTCTTGCTTTGTGACTAAACAGGTTGTGTCCCGCGCGCAACCTCAATCAACTCCAAGTGATCACATAGGGTCGTTTGGCCTAGTTTGCCACTGAGCTTTGCAGGTGCTGCCGCGCTTTGCAGTCAAGCAATCATATATGATCACTTGGCCTAGTTTGCCGCCGAGCTTTGCAGGTGCTGACGTCATTGGCGGCAAGCGATCACATAGGGTCGTTTGGCCTAGTTTGCTGTGCTCCCCTTTTCTCAACCAGGCTTGCAACTGGCTTGGCAGAGTTACAGCAATTACTGCTTTAGCCAAGCTTTTATGGCGGCTCTAATCGCCAGTAGTTAGTACATCCGTCATTGTATATTTTGGAGCATTTATATGGAGATAGTGCTGGCTACACACTACTCCTCCCCATACTGGTAGATGTACTAAGGGCTGCCTAACCCTATCTAGTTTGTTTGCCAGAACATTCGAAAATCGTTATCCAGTTGCATAAGTTTAATAATGGTTTTGGGGTTTGCTACACAGTTCATTTATACTGATTCCTAGCTTGTGAAATTTAGGATAGTTATAAAAACACACAGAAAGTTGAATGAGTTTCCTAGCATACGAATCAGTCATGTTCACCTGCGTCTTGAGAAATGAACGCCATGTTTGTAGCGTTTTTGTTTTTTTAAACATGACTTGAGCTGTTTCAAGCCAGCGCCCAACAATCAACGCGTGATGAATTTTTTGCTTTTATTTTGTTTTATCAACATAGCACCGCTTTTAGAAAAGGAAGCATCCCATCAACAGTTAAACACTTATTATAATTAACCACATCTTGTTCGCTAATGTCATTTTCAACGTTTTCATTTCCTTGAACCAACAAACCTTTAAGATATTCGTTCATTTCCAAAGCAGTCGGTTCACTTTTTTCCTTTCCTCCACCTTCCAAAAAGCAATGCTTCTTTTCGGTTTAACTGGTAGAGAACATGCTTCACCTAATTCTTTTTTCGACAAATACTCTGACATGCAGGTATAGTAAAACTTGTGGTCTTCAATAGCGAGAGCCTGTTTCTTCAGTAAACATGTTAGCCATTTTAAAATAAAACCCAGTCAGAGCACAGTCAAAAACCAACCTTCTTGTGCGCAGCCTGAGAAAGAATGACGAAACCGGCCGGCTCTTGCCGACGTGGCAGCCTCGAAGTGGTAGTGTCACGTGGCAGTCTAGAACATTTGCTGATGCAATATGTTGCAAGTTAACCTAGCCAAGTGCGCCGCGAGCCTACTGGGCCCGCGTGGTGTGTTTTATTGATTTTTTGGTCGCAGTTTGTAAACGGGCCGTGCCCTGTGTGAACGAAGGCCTCTTGTCTGCGCCAGCCGTAAATTAAGTGATCAGGTTTCAGCCTCGTGTCTGCCTGTCTGTTATACAAAGTTTTGTAGTAGAAATTAGTTAGAATAAGTGTGCGGATTTATGTCAAAAATATAACTTAGTTTTAAAAGACAAGCAAGTTTAGTAAATTAGTATTAAAAAGGGATAATCCTACACAGTATGTTTGTTTGTAGGGTCGTTATTTTTTGGTTATTGAAAGAGAATGTGTGATGGATTATCATTTTTAATTCATTGTTAAAGCCTTACTTGTCAGAGAACAGAGAAATGTCTGTTCTAAGGTCGCCCGCCTAAAACTAGTTTTAACTAGTTTTAGGCGGGTGAGTTAGAACAGACATTTCTCTGTTCTCTAGGCTCATTGAAGGCCTTTTTACAATTCTGCCCAACAATAACTACAATTTAAAAAGTAAGGTAACATCGAATTACAAAATAACATCAATATAACGATTTCATGCTTAAAATTAATCTCTCTCTCTCTCTCTCTCCTCTCTTCTCTCTCTCTCTCTCTCTCTCTCTCTCTCTCTCTCTCTCTCTCTCTCCTCTCTCTCTCTCTCTCTTGTCTGTCTCTCTCTCTCTCACTCCCTGTGCCCCCCCCCCTCTCACACACCACACACACACACACACACACACACACACACACACACACACACACACACACACACACACACACACACACACACACACACACACACACATCTCAATCAACTGCATCGTTTATCAGCATTACACTTTTTTTTCCCTCAGGTACGTATGTATAGTCAGGCGTCTACGCATAGGTCAGTCATGAGTATCAAAAAGAAGTAACTTTACTTCATTTTTGAAAGCTGATAATTGGGAAATATTTCTGTGTTTTGCTGGAAGTTTGTTCCATTCTTTACAGCCACAGAAGGAGAAACTTGTTTTGAATAAATCTAAATTAGCTTTAGGAATAATGAATCTGAGCGAATCATGATGGTGATGTAAATGTACTATTGATTTTAAATAATCTGGGCATGCGTCATGAACAATTTTGTGCATAAGAATCAGAGTGTTGAATGTTATACATGAGTGAAGAGGCAGTATTCTATTGTACCTAAATACATCACGCATAGAAGGATCGGATTGCTTCTGACAGCTGATCATCTTAATGGCTCGTTTTTGCAATGAACAAAGTGGTTTTAAAGTAGATGGCGCACATTTACCCCAGATTATAGAGCAGTAGTCTAATCGAGCCTGAACAAAAGCAAAATAATACATTTTTCGTGAATGTTCGTTGAGAAAGTGTTTTATCTGTGACAGCTGGAACACACAACACGAGACTTGTTTGATTAGGTTATGGATCTGATCGTGCCAGGAAAGATTTTCATCGATGACGATGCCTAATAATTTGTGCTTTGCAACTTGTTTTATTGTTTTATCTTTGTACATTATTTTTAATTTTGCTTCTTTTATGACTTGTCTTTTTTGACGTGCACATATTAACATAGATTCGGTTTTATGAGGATGAACAAGCAGAAGGAGAAGAAGAAGGAGAAGAAGAAGAAGAAGAAGAAGAAGAAGAAGAAGAAGAAGAAGAAGAAGAAGAAGAAGAAGAAGAAGAAGAAGAAGACGTTGACGACGACGACGACGACGACGACGACGACGACGACGACTACGACGACGACGACGACGAAGAAGAAGAAGAAGAAGAAGAAGAAGAAGAAGGAGAAGGGAAGAAGAAGAAGAAGAAGAAGAAGAAGAAGAAGAAGAAGAAGAAGAAGAAGAAGAAGAAGAAGAAGAAGAAGGAGGAGGAGG
>CM031613.1:1478679-1486179 GCA_018398815.1 Conus ventricosus
GTGGCAGATGATTGTGCCTAACTAACAGTATGTGCTTGAGTGGGTGGATGGGGAAAAATAAAATAAAATAAATGCTTCTCAAAATGAGCCTTCAGCAAGCTTATATTCTCCAAGGGGGAGAGACATCCTCCAATAGGAGGGAAACTCACTAACATATAACTCTGCCACTGCAGGTATGAATGCGTATCTCCCCTATTTCTTCAATCTAAGACATAAGAGCAAGCTTTGTTTATAATTCAATATTTCTTGCAGTCATTGCAACACCAAGCTGCTCTGTAAGTTGCTGGAACGGTGCTCGGTACTTATCCTTGGAATTTATTAGTTTGTTGTATTTTAGTCCCTGCGGATTCATTCCAAGAACTGGCCCTCAGCACTTGTGTCTTTGAGGATATCTTTTTATATTTTCTACTTTTCACAAGAAAATGTAGCTTGTTTTGCTCTTTCATGATTTTCTTTTGCTTCTTAGATGGCACCTTTGGTTGTTTTTTTTGAAAACTCAACAAACATACTACAGTATTGCACACCAGCCTTTTCTGGGATTGCATTCTTCTTAAAACTGAAAAGGCAGAGGAGTCAAATTACCACTTTCCGCGGTCACTGAGGAGAAACCACCAAGTTTCGAAATATCGGTATATGACCAGGAGTTATATGTTGGTGAGTTTCCCTCCCTATTGGAGGATGTCTCTCCCCCTTGGAGAATATAAGCTTGCTGAAGGCTCATTTTGAGAAGCATTTATTTTATTTTTCCCCATCCACCCACTCAAGCACATACTGTTAGTTAGGCACAATCATCTGCCACTGCAGGTATGAATGCGTATCTCCCCCTATTTCCTCAATCTAAGACATAAGAGCAAGCTTTGTTTATAATTCAATATTTCTTGCAGTCATTGCAACACCAAGCTGCTCTGTAAGTTGCTGGAACGGTGCTCGGTACTTATCCTTGGAATTTATTAGTTTGTTGTATTTTAGTCCCTTGCGGATTCATTCCAAGAACTGGCCCTCAGCACTTGTGTCTTTGAGGATATCTTTTTATATTTTCTACTTTTCACAAGAAAATGTAGCTTGTTTTGCTCTTTCATGATTTTCTTTTGCTTCTTAGATGGCACCTTTGGTTGGTTTTTTGAAAACTCAACAAACATACTACAGTATTGCACACCAGCCTTTTCTGGGATTGCATTCTTCTTAAAACTGAAAAGGCAGAGGAGTCAAATTACCACTTTCCGCGGTCACTGGGGAGAAACCACCAAGTTTATTTGGGCATTCAAATAATTTTAGAAGTGATGAACCCTTTGACTTTATTTTACTTCTAGCCAAATATTTCATCTATAAATGCAAATGTGAGAAAAAACTTCCAATTGCAATAGACTTTCTACACTATTTAAAGACAAGATATAATCTTGAACATCAGGTCGCAAAATGCGTAAAGTCAATGCAGAAACTGCACGGAAAATGGCAGTTATACCAATCTTTGATAGAAGTGTAATTTTTGGACTTGATGTGCATGTTGAGGGACTAGTCTGTCTCCGTATCACTTATTATGCATGTACGTATGGATCCCTTTGTGGCTTTGTCGGTGTCTCACCCTCCTCTCTCTCTCTCTCTCTCTCTCTCTCTCTCTCTCTCTCTCTCTCTCTTCTTTTGTTTCTGTTTTTGATTGTTTTTGGTCGTCTATTTGCATTTAATTTTTGAAAAACCCTGCCTTGCAAATAAGCTAACACATGATACGGAAATTGTTTATGGTACTTGATTGAAATGTAAGCGTTGGGCTATTGAAACAATGGTGTGAGTTATATACTGATGTGAACTGAAATGCTATGAATTTATGTAAAATGTTTTGTCTCTCACAAGCAGAAAAATAAAGTTGAAAGGCAGAAAAAGAAAAAAGAAAAGAAAAAAGAAACCACCAAGTTTCGAAATGTCGGTATATGACCAGGAGTTATATGTTAGTGAGTTTCCCTCCCTATTGGAGGATGTCTCTCCCCCTTGGAGAATATAAGCTTGCTGAAGGCTTATTTTGAGAAGCATTTATTTTATTTTTCCCCATCCACCCACTCAAGCACATACTGTTAGTTAGGCACAATCATCTGCCACTGCAGGTATGAATGCGTATCTCCCCCTATTTCTTCAATCTAAGACATAAGAGCAAGCTTTGTTTATAATTCAATATATATATATATATATATATATATATATATATATATATATATATATATATATATATATATATGTATGTATATATATATATATATATATATATATATATATATATATATATATATATATATATATATATATGTAGAAATAGAGTTTGTTACTTACCGCCAATGACATTGACAAACAAAGCACATGACAAGACACGATGCATTTCAACCACTTTGGTCTTCTTCAGGCGAAAAAATAAATCACATTTAACATTTGGGACAGTACAAACAAAGAACGAAAAAATGACTCATCTGTTGTTGTACATGTGGTGGGGAGAATAGCCGGTAGGCGGAAATGACATGGGGGATTATGGGAGAGGAAAAGGAGGGGGTGTTGCGTAGAGGGAGGGGTGTGTGTGTGATATGATAGGGTAGTGTGTCTAGTTTATTGGGGTGGTGTGATATCTTTGTGACGGTTGTGGTAATGGTGGATTGATAATAATGGTAAGGGGGAAAGGTGGGGGGGGGGGGGGTGGAGGGAAACTGGGGGGAAATAATAATAATAATAATAATAATTTTAAAAAAATAAAAAAAAATAAAAAAAAAGTTTAGGTGAATAAAATAAATGATTTCGTTGGGTGATGAAAGATGTGGTGGTAGTTATGCGTGGGTAGTTGTGAAAGGTGTGTGGGTAATGTTAATAAGGGAGGGAAGGGGATGGAAGATAAATGGGTGATAAGGTATGATCGGGGGGGGGGGGGGGGTTGAGGTGGGGGAAAAGGGGGGGTGGATGGGGGGGAGGAGGGTAATGTGTTTGTGGGGGGGGGGGGGGGGGGGGGAAGGAGGGCAAGAGAAGGAGAGCTCATATCTCTTCATCCACTATGGGGGGGGGGGTGGGGGTGGGAGGTTCATATAAATGGTGTTGTTTAAAAAAGTGAACAATGCTGTGGGATGATGTTCATTGCAACAAGTGAAATAATGTGTTGGCATCAATATGCTGATATTTGTTGAGAGAAGATAGCAGTGATCAATGAAAAAACAGGGTATCATGTGTTGCACACACACACACACACACACACAGACACACACACACACACACACACACACACACACACACACACACCCACACACCCACACACACACACACACACACACACACACCCACCAACACACACAACAACACACACACAAAAACCCCCAAAGGGGGGGGGTGGGGAACCACATAAAAAACATTGTTTTTGGGGTGAGTAAGAAAATTGGGATATAAAACTAAGGGGAAAATTTCACACACATTTTACTCAACTTTCCTCATTCACACACACACACACACACACACACACACACACACACACACACACACACACACCCCCACACACACATTTAAAAAAAAATTATTATCATCAACAGTCATGATAGGTGATGACATATGAGACAACGGATGAGGAAAGTTTCTTCCCTTCCCCCTTGCAGGAATGGTGGGGGTACTGGAAAGGGCTTTGTAGGGTGAAGGTCCCAGGGGAAATAAAGTTTTGCACTCCAGGTGTTGGCAAATTCTGTGTGTGTGTGTGTTTGTGTGTGTGGGGTGTGGTGGTGTTTTGTGTGTGTGTGGTGTGGTGTGGTGTGTGGTGTGTGGTGTTGGTGTGTGCGACGCATAGACCAAAAACGGTCAACCATTGTAATAAAAATGGCGGTGTTTTCTGTTGGACCCGAGGAGGGTTTTGGGCTAATCTCTAAAAAAAAAAAAAACCGTTAAAAACCGTTAAAAAAAACTGTTAAAGGTTTCAAAGACAGGTTGTGACATTGCACGGGTAAAACTACTTCTCGAAAATTAGAACCGTTATTTGGCAGTTATTTTATAACTTTAAAAAAACCCGAAAAAAAAAAACGAAAACCCCAAATAAAAAAAAAAGTTTAAAAAAAAAAAAAAAAACCCCGGATCTTCTTAAAATTTTAGCGGGTATTGTTGTGACCCAGGATGTTTTGGGCTAATTTCAAAAAAAATAAAACCTTTTTAAAAAACCTTTTAAAAAAAAACAACTTTTTTAACGGTTTTCAAAAGACATTTTTTCCTCGCTTTTCAAAAAAGGCCGTTGTGACATTGCAAAGGACCGAACCTAGGGGGAAAATTCCCCCAGAAACATAGGGCAGGACATTTTCTACACAGTTTTAGACCTTTAAAAACCGTTTAAACACTCCCCCCCCCCCCCCCCCCCCCCCCCCCCTAAAAAAGTCAAAAAACAAATTTTTTTTTAAATTTGGTGGCAAAGGGGTCGGGTCGCCACCAAATTGGGCAAGCTAGAGGGACATACCGGGATAACATTGGGTAAAACGATAATTTTTAGACCGTTATTTATCACCCGTTAAAAAAGCTTTATTTCAAAATTTTTAGACCTTTCTTGATAAATTTGGAATACGGGTATTTTTAAATGCTAAACAATATATAAACTACAAACGAAACTAAAATTGACCGTTAAAAACCGTTATTATAAAAATTTTAAAGGGCCCGTTCTTGATGAAATTGGGTATACAGATGCAGTTTTACACGCTAAAACAATGATTTACAAACTTAAAACCAACGGAAACTTAAAAATTGCCGTTTAAAAACCGTTTTATAAAGATTTAGCCGTTCCTGATTTGGGTAACAATGCAGTTTTACACCGAACAATATATGCAAACTTACTAAAACGGAAACTTAAAATTACCGTTAAAAAAAACGTTAAGCCTTATTTTCTAATTTGGGACCTTTCTTGATGAAATTTGGTATACGGGTGGGTTTTAAACCCGCTGATCAATGATAGACAACTAAAAGAACAAAAAACTTAAAATTGACCGTTAAAAACCTTTTAATTACATTTTTTTCAAATTTTAAACCCCTTTCTTGATGAAATTTGGTATCAGGTGTGTTGTAAATGCTGAAAAAGATATCAATTTAAACACGAACCGAAAGAAAAAATTACCGTTAAAAACCGTTATCTAAAAATTTAGACCGTTCCTGTTAAAATCGTATACAGATGCTTTTACCAGCTGAACAATGATTAAAACTTACACGAAGGAAACTTAAAATTAGTTTTTAAAAACCCGAAAGACCGTTTTTTTCTAAATTTTAGACCTTTCTTGAGAAATTTGGTGTACAGGGAAGTTTTCCCCGCAAAATGAAAACAACAAATATAAACAGAAACGTAAAATTGACCGTTAAAAACCGTTTAATATTTTAAATTTAGAGATGGTGTCTATCTGCAGGGGTTTTCAAAATCACCGAATTTTTCGATGCTCTGCAACCCCCATCTATTCTGTCTGTCAAAAAGGGCTATGGCAACTTTTTCATCCCGTGGGCAGATTACCGTTCCGTTTTTCCCCAATGAATGTTCTTTGCAGCATCACGAACTGGAAGCGAAAACACGCTTACTTGCGCCAAACAGGGAGACCAAAAATTTGTCAACCCAGAGGCCCCCCCATAGACATAATACACGGAAAAGCAATCTTTTATAAGAGTTTGTCAGTTTGATTTGGGTTTTTCGTCCGTGCCCAAATCAAGGAAGCAATGGGGGCCCACATTAGCCTGAAACCTGGGGGCCGGGGTGGCTCAGGGTGAACTATGGTTATTTGAGGGAAACATTCCCGTTAAAATTTCAAAGACCAAACCGGATTCGAAACCACGACCTTCGACATGAGCCCATGGGTTATGGCGGCCCCACAGATTGTCATTTTGGGCACTTCAACGGGGAAAATTGAAATCAGGGTAATTTTCTTTAAGTAAGGAAACCCTCTATCGATGTGTATGTATCAAAACAAATTGTGAGGTAAAATTGATTGGGGGCAAAAGGGGTCAAAGGCGGGTGAGAACCTCCCCAAAGTACAGGAGACGCAGGAGTCTGATGGAGGACATATGGGACTTGACGCTTGGGAGGAGAAATCTCGCCCCCCCCCCTTTTATTTTCAACAGCCACATCAATGTGGAAACAGCAGTAGATAAAAATCCACAAGACGCCCAAAGTATGTCCAAAAGGGCACAGACCAAGCCGCCCCAACTCCAAGCCCCAGGAGGTGAAGGACACTCAAAAACCCCCCCAGCGTTTGTTTGAGCCAAATGTACCAGAATGCCGCTACGTTGGCAGCATCGGGCGACCTGGAATTCCGGGGATTTGCCTCATGAGAGCCCCCCATGGTCAGAGACCACTGTCCATTAGGAAGGAAAAAGGGTTACCCAAAACCACACAAACGCGCGCAAAGAGCACAAGGCCCCCCCAAAAGAAAACCCTTTAACCGCCATCTTTAGCCGGCTCTAAAGCCCACACACAGAACGAATACGTGGAATTCCCCTGACACTTCACATGGATTCCACCAGAAATGGAAGAAACGACAAAGGGGCACTGCCAATCCGGCGATTGACAGTATCAGTCCTCGCCAGGGAAGGCTACTTCTTGAGGGTTCTAACCCAACGTTTTGAAAGGACCCCCCCTACAGGACGAAATTGTCAACGGCTATGTCCACAAATTTTTTCGAGATGCTTGCAAATTTTCTCTTTGGGCTCCTGAAGATGACCGCCTTTACAACTCAGAGCCCCCACTGCGGTGACTTTTGTATTATCCAAGGGGCTTGCAACCCCCCTAAAACCCAAAAACCCGGGGAACCCTTTTTATAGACCATCTTGCTGAAGATTTTTTTCTTCCCCAAACCGAAGGATTCTATTATGAAAATGCAGTACACAGATGCCATCCACAACCAAAAACCTTACTGTGATTCAGCACAAATCTTCCTTCTTTGGGGGGATTTTACAGAGGAGTATGGATGCCAACATCACACAACAACAAAAGTGCCCGAGAATACAACCGCGAGACCAATTTACACACGCACTCCGGGCACAGTGAGATCAGTAAAAAGCGACACTGCCCAAAGACGTGACACACTTATGACCCCTGGTTTAGCAGGAGGCGGGTCCCACAGCAAGCAGCAAAATAAGTTCCTTTAGCTCCAGAGGGAAAAAGGAAAGACCTTCATCCCCGAATCATTCCTGAACGGATCCCCTCCACAGGGAAAAAGTGCTAGCCCTGCTTTTCCTGGCTTGCCCCAAATCTTTTTCCCGGGGGGGGGACAGTACATAGCACTTTTTTAAGGGGCCCCTGGGTGCCGCAAACAAAAACGCCAGCCTGCTCGTCAAGGTGGGGTCAACGTTGGCCAAAAGTAACAAAGAGGTACGCCTTGCTTTTAAAGGCCGTGCAGACCAATTTCATAGGGCCCGAACACCAAGGCAAAAATCAAAAGTTGTTTGCTCTGCATAGTTATTTTGGGGGGTTGTCTTCATCGGACAAGCTCCTAGCTAAAATTATCCCTTTTTCCCAAACCCCCGAAACGGAAGGGG
>CM031613.1:1493679-1496179 GCA_018398815.1 Conus ventricosus
ACAAGGATGCACGTCCATTGGCTCATGTCCATACACTTCAGCGGTAATAACATTACGAACTGCCCAGAAAGGGGGAAAATGGAGGTGGGTTAGTTTTTTTTTTTGGTGGTGGTTTGGGTTGGGTGGGGGGTTGGGGGGTTTTTTTTGGTTGGGGGGTGGGGGGTGGGGGGTGGGTTGGGGGGGGGGGGGGGGGGGGGGGGGGGGTGGGGGGGGGGGGGGGGGGGGGGGGGGGGGTGGGGGGGGGTGGGGGGGGGGGGGGGGGGGGGGGGGGGGGGGGGGGGGTTGTGTGGGTGTGTTGTTTTATTGTTTTGTTTTAATATATAATATAAATATATAATATATTATATATATATATATATATATATATATTATATATATATATAAATATATGATGATGATAATATATTATATGTATATTTTTATATATATGTATATGTATAAATATATTATATATGTAATTAAATAAATATTATAAATATATATCTAAATATATAAAATATATTAATATATAAATAAATAAATATATATAAAAAGTCTTTTTGTCACCAATAACACACTCTCCCACTCTCCGCGCTAAAAATTCAAAAAATTCATTCCGATTACCACAGCTTCCTCCTCCCATTATTTTCTAATCTTCCGCACATCATCAATCCACCAACATCTGGCACCAAAACTCATGAAAGAGAGAGAGAAAAAAAAATCGACATCAATTCCAATTTCAAATGAAGAAAACTGGCAATTGATCACATATAAAAATCATGATAACACTCGGTAATAAAGCTAAAAAACGGGGCGCGAGTGATTGTTTGTGTGCATGTGCATGCTGCGTGTGTGTGTGTGCGCGCGCCGCGCGTGTGTGTGGTTTGTGTGTGTGTTGATTGTGTGTGTGTGTGTTGTGTGTGTGTGTGTGTGTGTGTGTGTTGTGGTGTGTGTGTGTGTGTGTGTGTGTGTGTAGTGGTGTGGTGTGGTGTGTGTGCGTGTTTGTGCAATCTGTCCTGTGTTAGCCAGTTTCCAGAGTATCAGCCGATGGAGTAGAAAGCATGAACTTAATCAACAAGTGCTGGAACAGACAGAAAACATAAGAAAGCCTCAGTGTGAAGCATTAGTAACAGTTGTGTCAGTTATGGTGCAACCCTGTGGGAGAATACCAAAACAGGGGCTGATGTTGTTTGCCAGTAACAGAGACAATTGGGCACATCGGGAACCAGGCTGTTGGAGACATCAATGATGTGGCAGAAATGCATTTCAGCCTTAGTTTCCATTACCATCTCTCTCTCCTCTCTCTCTCTCTCCTCTCGTCTCTCTCTCTCTCGTCTCGTTCTCTCTCTCATCTCTCTCTCTCTCTCTGAAAAACACATGCGGCCTTTCGATTCCATACCAATAACCCCCCCTCAATATCTCTCTCTCTCCTTCTCCTCTCTCTCTCTCTCGTCTCTCTCTCTCTCCTCTCACTTCATCACTCATCTCTCTCTCTCTCTCTCTCTCTCTCAGAAATACTTTGCCTTTATTACACCCCTCCTCTCTCCCCCTCTCTCTCCATGACTTTGTGACAAACAGGATTTAAAAGGAGATGATAACAGTGTTTACACGATGTTTTTGTTGCTGTGCTCATGCCTGTAACATTTTTATTTTTCTAAACACATTGAAGCTGCTCCACACTCATCTTACGTCTCTGTCTCTCCTCACAGAACTGAATGCACATCTTTAGTTTTCACTGCTCCAAAGCGATTGCCAACCCTACAGCATACTCTCTGAAGCTGAGCAATTTGAATCGTTTCCACGTCATATAATACAGACACCATACTCATCCCCGGACATGAAACGGAGAAAGGCAGACTAAACTCTCATCGTATCTTTCATTGTCAGTTTCTTGTCTATCTCGGTATTGACGTCATACTATTTTTTTTCCCCATAGTTTCAGTCAAGCGCGAGACGCCCTTGAACAGAAACATAGCGGTAACATCCCTGAAGAACTGGGAGGAAAGAATATTGGGCGACTGCCAAGATGTGAAAAATTGGTGTAGTGGCTGAATGTTAAGAAAGGGTAACTCCTGGCGGAAGCTAAAGTTGGCCGCGTTAGGATTTACTGACAGTAACATGTTCGTGCTGAATCTATCTGACGTACAGTGTGGGAAGTTTTGTAATTGACCTCAGAGAGAGAGAGAGAGAGAGAGAGAGAGACGGCCTGACAATGGATAGTCAAACAGAAATGCACATTTTATAAATACATCAGTTTAGTTCAGTTTTTTTCTTACATTTGTAGCAAAACGCTCCCACAGACACTGAACAATTGGTGTATTCCTTTGGTTAAAACTGACTTCACATTTTTCTTGTGGAGTGAGCGAAATCGATGCATGGATTTCAAACTAACTCTTTACGATCTAGGTGTGGCAAGTTTTCTAAGCTGTGCACAAGTAACTGCGACTAGCAGAAGATTCGCAGCAGAAACAGGACACCCAGCAAGGGATTTCGGCTATTACACCGACACACCAACACCTGT
>CM031613.1:1501179-1503679 GCA_018398815.1 Conus ventricosus
ATACCAGATGCGCTGACAAAGGCTTTTGTACGGTAGAGGCCCTCTGGTGCTCCATAAAGCTTTCCCCTCGATGGTGTGTTGGCAGGCCAGGTCACTGCTCTTGTTTTTATTCATGTGTGGGACAGTCCTGTAGGAAGTGTTCCACAGTCATTGGGGCTGTACCGCATGGCACCCTGAAGACTGGCCAATGTGGAATTTGGTGAAAGTGTGGTGTTTGAGTCTGCAGTGCCCTGTCCTCAGTCCCGCAATGCTCACTGGGTCTGGAGATCGATGTTCCATGCAGAACATTTAGGACAAGTTCATGCGACACAAAACGACGGACATATTTGATCGTTGTTGTTTCTGGTCCATTTTAATAACCGTAAAAGATTTAAACATGCTGTACCTACTTGTGGATGTATACAAATGGATACAGTAAAGGAGATCACACTTTGTATCTAAACTGTCGAAATCAATTGACGTGGTTCACTGTCTTTCCAGTGCAAGGGTGTCAGGCAAAGAACTGGCTTCAGCCCCCAAACTTGTCATAAATAAACAGCCACCTAGTTAGATGGCCTGGCAAAAACCGTAGTGCGGAGCCATCCCCCCCCCCCCCCCCCCCCCCCCCCCCCCGCCCCTCTACAACCTTCGAGCAGGTGTTTTGCTATTCCTAAAAGGAGATGTATGTCATCATCATCATCATCATCATCATCATCTTCTTCTTCTTCTTCTTCTTCTTCTTCTTCTTCTTCTTCTTCTTCTTCTTCTTCTTCTTCTTCTTCTTCTTCTTCTCCTCATCACTACTACCATGCTTATTTTCAAATCTTCTGCGATGATGCAATCATGACCAAGTGACAAGTCACTAGCTTCTAACCCTGATTTCCCCCATGGCACAAACATTTGAAATCACACCCCCTCAACAATCTAACCATTCTACCACTCACCATCACTCGCCGAGGTTTGCCGACCTCCCGCTCCACTTTTTTCATGTACTCCGACATTAACTTGGAAGACACCTTCAAGTCTTTCGCCATTTCCGTTTCCTTTCGAGACCGGAAGCGGAACTGCACCAGAATAATCTCCAGCGTTCCGTAGCTCCGGTTTTGACGTAGAACTTGTCGGAGACATATTCGTTGAAGCCATCCCTGACATTACCACTGTCACTGGCTGTGTCCAGGATGTCTAACGATTTACGGTAGTATTCCACGTAGGCTCGGATCATTGTTTTCTTGTTGAAACTGAGCTTGCTGGCAATCTCCACCTGCAAAAATAAATATAAGTAAATAAATCAATAAATAAATCATTAATAAATAAACATTACTGGAGTCGGTGATCGGTTGTTGTGATTTGGGCTATGTTTTGACATGTTGTAACTGTTGCACATCATTGACATTTTTCAAATACATTTTACGGCTAATTGTCTTACCACCCATCAGAACCATTGGACTGTGTTCGATTTCCTTGCAAAGTATGTGTGACTGGGTAAATGTGTGTATGTATACGTCAATCAATGCGTGTACGCGTTTGTTCAATCGCGACTTTTTGCTTGCCCATAAAAGTACAAAACACAAAAAAGGAAGGAAATGGTACATATAGATTTTATTTGATATAGTCTTTACGCTTAATAGAATATGAACAAAATCATTCACAAAAGACGAGACGAAAACAGAACATAGGAGAAGAGGGGACCAAAAAAAAAAAAAAAAAGGAAAGTACAAATCTCCCATCTACAGATGACGCTGGTGATGTTATCGTTTTGTTTCGAGATGAACTATTCTCAAACTTTGTATCATGTCATGTTGACGATGAAACAGACGTTCCTCTCAAAAGCAGTCGAGGAACTACTCACAGCCACGCAGTCGCCTGCATTGTTGAGGATGCCCAGATAGGACGCAGCCTCCCCGCCGCACAGCCCTAAGTAAGCCACCAGGTCATTGGCTGTGGGGATGATCACGTGACGCGTGTCGTTCAGCTCACGCGGAACGTTCGTGATGTTGCCTTTCTGTCGAGCTTTACTGTAACAGAAGGTCGATCGATTGAACTGAAGTGAATGAGCAGGTGTATGTTAATGATAATAGCAGCAATAATAATAATAATAACAATTGTTTGTGGCGCTTAATCTTATATCATAAGCCCTTAACGCTTACAAATACATAAAAGGTTAAAGAAAACACAAATGAAACCAATAAGACGCCATTGCAAAAGAATATGAAACAGAAAATTATTTAATCACTGTTACAGATCCGAGGCACAGACAAGCGTTAACAAGACTTCGGATCAGCGCCCATGACTTAAGAATAGAAAAAGGACGATATCTGCATATGTCTAGAGACCTTTGATCTTTGCAATCGTTGTAATGTGCTGGAAGACGAAGTTCATTTTCTTGATCACCGTGAAAAGTTTGATGCCAACAGAAATATTTTAATGAAGGGCATACAATGTCTTAATACTAATGCTTCAAATATTGATCCAAGCCAGTTAATGACTATGGAGAATGTTCAGTCATTATTAGGGAAATTTG
>CM031613.1:1508679-1511179 GCA_018398815.1 Conus ventricosus
CCATTGAGAGAGAGAGAGAGAGAGAGAGAAGAGAGAGAGAGAGAGAGAGAGAGAGAGAGAGAGAGAGAGAGAGAGAGAGAGAGAGAGAGAGAGAGAGAGAGAGATCCATGAAGTGTTGGCCGCTTTAGACAAAGTTTTTGTTTTCTTTTAAGGTTTGATTATCTTTGTATAGCACCAAAAATCATCCAAAAATGTTCACCAACTTTTCTTTCTTTAATTTGGGAAAGAGAGAAGAGAGAGAGAGAGAGAGAGAGAGAGAGAGAGAGAGAGAGAGAGAGAGAGAGAGAGAGAGAGAGAGAGAGAGAGAGAGAGAGAGAGGCAGACAGGCAGACAGACAAACAGACAAGGACAGAGAGGCATAGAGAGAAAGGAGCACTTCCTTTCCCCAAAGGTGAACCCCAAGAAAGATAAATCACTGCACAAACACGGTGAAAGAAAAACACACAGGTCACTTCCTGTGAACAGCGGGCATGCAGGCGGGCGGGCGTTACATCTCATCTGATGAAGCACTGAGGCTGCAGATAGCCAGCAATCCATAAGCAGACAACACCGATACGTGCCCACCCCCTTAACCCCGTCCTTATCTCCCTCCAACTCCTGAGTGCCACTTGAGTTCTAATAAGCCCGTGTACCTCAGCATCGCAGACACCTTCATCAATCTGACAGGACCCTGCAACAGCTTTGGCTATGGCTGCACTGCAGTGTCAAAGCTGGGGAAAATGACGGACAGGAAGTGTATCATTAAGGGGAAAGAACTGAAACTAAATCTAAGGGAGAGAAGACAACCTGTATCTTATCTCTGGAGCTCTGGACAAAGCCATTTCCGTGGGGCCCGTTTGTATACAGTTTTATGGTAAAGAAAGTCGAGTACAGTTTTAGATTACCCAATCGTGCACAGTGTTAACTTATCAATCTGTACATATCCGTTTCACAGACGCTGCACAAACGCTAAATTTGGTTGTAACAGAGACAATAAGCCGAGGGCCAAGTACAGCTTGAGTTTAGCCCACATAAAAAAACTATAGCAACAAAACGTTTCTACTGTCAACATTTCACATGAAAATTCTCTTGACATGTGCAGAGTACACAGAAACAGGAAACAAATACATGAAATTGCCGGCGGGCACTGTCTTGACGCTCTGTCCACAAAGAGAGTTGCCTACATTTCACAGAGGGACATTTCTTTTCTTTTCTTTCTTTTTTCTTCTTTTTTTTTTGACAATAAAGGTACAAAACACAAGACAATGCAATGCAATGCAAATGTTTTGCACCGATTGAATGCTCAAGTCTCATGGCTAAATATACTTTGCAAAGTGAAACAAAATCACAGAGTTGTGTAATTAGAATCATCAATGGCAGAAGAAAAATGAAAAGAAAAGAAAAGAAAAGAAAATATGAATTTTGGTATTTTGGTTCTCCAAATGAACCATACCTTCTCCTTATCAACTTCTTCAGCCTTCGTCTCCTCCCACCCTGTCTGGAAAAGTGATCCAGACTTTGCTCACTCCTGCCAGACAGACGGATGGAAAGAGAGAGCGAAGGGAAGGGGGGGAGGGGGGGGGGGGGGAGGGGGGGGGGGGGGGGGGGGGGGGGGGGCGGGGGGGGGGGAGGGGGCGGAGGGGGGGCGAGGAGGAGGCATGGAGGAGAGGTGAGATAGCTGGGGAATGGGAAGAGGAGGGAGGAGGGGGGGGGGGGTGTAGGTGCGAAGTCCAGGGCGGTGGGGTCGGCAGGTAAAGGCCAGCGGCAGTGAGGGTGATGCTGGGTGTAAAGCAGCAGGCGTCCTTCACACTTAACGGAAAAAAATGACAAACACCTGCTGGAGGTTGCAGCACAGTATGGGAGTCCGATTGTAACTGTTGCAGTGGGGATGGGAAGATACAAGACAGAGAGAGAGAGAGAGAGAGAGAGAGAGAGAGAGAGAGAGAGAGAGAGAGAGAGAGAGAGAGAGACAGACAGACAGGCAGACAGACAGGCAGACAGACAGAAAGACAGACAGACAGAAAGACAGACAGACAGACAGACAGACAGAGACACAGAGAGTGACAGAGACAGACAGATAGAACAGACGGACACAGACAGACAGACAGACAGACAGACAGACAGACAGACAAACATGCAAAATCTTCCCTTTTTAATTAAGTCAGAAAACGAGGCACACAAAGAGAAAGAGAATTTAAGCCAGGCACAGAACGAGACAAAGAAACAACAGAGAAAGAGATGCACAGAGAGCCAGACAGACTGACATATTGTCCGAATGACATACACAGAGAGCCAGACAGACTGACATATTGTCCGAATGACATACACAGAGAGCCAGACAGACTGACAGATTGTCAGAATGACATACACAGAAAATACAATTAGACACAGAAATGGAAAACAAATGATGTAGACAGTGATATGGAAATACAAGCGAATATTATCGTAATACAAACCATGGATTATTGATTATGTCTCATGTCTGTTGTTAAGAACAACTGTTCTCCTCTATGTTCATCCT
>CM031613.1:1523679-1526179 GCA_018398815.1 Conus ventricosus
ATCTCTTCATGCTGCTTTTTCCTCTCCTCTGTCTGGCCTTGCACTCTTGTTCTGCCTCAAAACGAGCTACTATAGGCAGTTCATAACATCCAGGAAGACGGGACTCCTAGATTCACATGTGTCAATTCGTGCACGTGCCCGCGGATCACAAGAATGTCGTGGCATTGATCGCTCTCTCTTTCCCTCTCTCTCTCTCTGTCTTGAGAGAGAGAGAGAGAGACGGAGACAGAGACAGGGAGAAAGTGTGTGTGTGTGAGACACAGAGAGAGAGAGAGAGAGAGAGAGAGAGAGAGAGAGAGAGAGAGAGAGACAGAGAGACAGAGACAGAGACAGGGAGAGAGAAGGAAAGATGAGCGAAGATGGATGAGAAGCGAGTGTGTGTGTGTGTGTGTGTGGGGGGGGGGGTGGGGGGGGGGGGGGGGGGGGGGGGGGGTTCTGCCGGAATGGAGGGAGGAGGGGGAGGGGGAGGAGGGAGTGTCCGAGTAGATAATGAGAATCCATCTCACTGCTAATGCAGTAATTTCGCCCTTTTCTCCTTCAATCTCCCTCCCCCTCCCCCCCCCCCCCCCCCCCCCACCCCCTCCACCTCCACCCCCAACCCCCCTTCCCCTACCCCCAATTTCTCCCATCTTCTGTCTTTTAACCCCCCCCCCCCCCCCCTGTATCTTTCCCCTCCTCTCTGTCTTACACCCTTCTTCTTCTTCTCCCTCCCCCCCCCCCTCCCCATCCTCTCCCTCCTTGGCCCTGCACCACCCATTCCCAACCCCGTGCTGACACAGACGGACCTAGCCCTGCCGACGTCATTCTGATCACTGCACTGTGGCCCCTGTCTCGGACTGGCTGGCCATCGCTATGATCACTGCACTGTGGCCCCTGTCTCGGACTGGCTGGCCATCGCTATGATCACTGCACTGTGGCCCCTGTCTCGGACTGGCTGGCCATCGCTATGATCACTGCACTGTGGCCCCTGTCTCGGGACTGGCTGGCCATCGCTATGATCACTGCACTGTGGCCCCTGTCTCGGGACTGGCTGGCCATCGCTATGATCACTGCACTGTGGCCCCTGTCTCGGGACTGGCTGGCCATCGCTATGATCACTGCACTGTGGCCCCTGTCTCGGGACTGGCTGGCCATCGCTATGATCACTGCACTGTGGCCCCTGTCTCGGGACTGGCTGGCCATCGCTATGATCACTGCACTGTGGCCCCTGTCTCGGGACTGGCTGGCCATCGCTATGATCACTGCACTGTGGCCCCTGTCTCGGGACTGGCTGGCCATCGCTATGATCACTGCACTGTGGCCCCTGTCTCGGGACTGGCTGGCCATCGCTATGATCACTGCACGTGGCCCCTGTCTCGGGACTGGCTGGCCATCGCTATGATCACTGCACTGGGGCCCCCTGTCTCGGACTGGCTGGCCATCGCTATGATCACTGCACTGTGGCCCCTGTCTCGGGACTGGCTGGCCATCGCTATGATCACTGCACTGTGGCCCCTGTCTCGGGACTGGCTGGCCATCGCTATGATCACTGCACTGTGGCCCCTGTCTCGGGACTGGCTGGCCATCGCTATGATCACTGCACTGTGGCCCCTGTCTCGGGACTGGCTGGCCATCGCTATGATCACTGCACTGTGGCCCCTGTCTCGGGACTGGCTGGCCATCGCTATGATCACTGCACTGTGGCCCCTGTCTCGGGACTGGCTGGCCATCGCTATGATCACTGCACTGTGGCCCCTGTCTCGGGACTGGCTGGCCATCGCTATGATCACTGCACTGTGGCCCCTGTCTCGGACTGGCTGGCCATCGCTATGATCACTGCACTGTGGCCCCTGTCTCGGACTGGCTGGCCATCGCTATGATCACTGCACTGTGGCCCCTGTCTCAGGACTGGCTGGCCATCGCTATGATCACTGCACTGTGGCCCCTGTCTCGGGACTGGCTGGCCATCGCTATGATCACTTCACTGTGGCCCCTGTCTCGGGACTGGCTGGCCATCGCTATGATCACTGCACTGTGGCCCCTGTCTCGGGACTGCTGGCCATCGCTATGATCACTGCACTGTGGCCCCTGTCTCGGGACTGGCTGGCCATCGCTATGATCACTGCACTGTGGCCCCTGTCTCAGGACTGGCTGGCCATCGCTATGATCACTGCACTGTGGCCCCTGTCTCGGGACTGGCTGGCCATCGCTATGATCACTGCACTGTGGCCCCTGTCTCGGGACTGGCTGGCCATCGCTATGATCATTGCACTGTGCCCCTGTCTCGGGACTGGCTGGCCATCGCTATGATCACTGCACTGTGACCCCTGTCTCAGGACTGGCTGGCCATCGCTATGATCACTGCACTGTGGCCCCTGTCTCGGGACTGGCTGGCCATCGCTATGATCACTGCACTGTGGCCCCTGTCTCGGGACTGGCTGGCCATCGCTATGATCACTGCACTGTGGCCCCTGTCTCGGGACTGGCTGGCCATCGCTATGATCACTGCACTGTGGCCCCT
>CM031613.1:1531179-1546179 GCA_018398815.1 Conus ventricosus
AGCAAGTAAAGAAATCTTGAGAAACCAAAAGAAGTTGAGAAATAAGGCTGGAATAGATGTAAAGAGGAAAGGAGAATTAAAGGCAACATTACAAGCTACTTTTGAACGCCTCGGCAAAGGCAAAAAGAAGTGAGGAAATTAAATACACAAAGAAAGAAAGAAACAAAGAGAGAAACAAAGAATGAATGGAAATAAATACAAAGGAAGAACGAGAGACAGAAAATAATGAAGGCAAGAAAACACAAAGAAAGAACTAAAATCAAAGGGAATCGAAATAAAACGCGTGGAAAAGAATTTTTATTTACTCTTTTAGGAACACAAGAGAAACAACTATCAGCTATCTGTCCACGCCTGGCAAAGTGATTAAAATTAAAAGAAAGAAAAGAAACGAGGAGAGAGAGACCAACAACAACAAAAGAAAAGAAAGGAAGAAAGAAAGGATGAAAGAAAGGAACACACAAAGAAAAACGAAAACAATGAAAGAAACCAAACAATAGATGCAATGGGATTCCAATACATGTTACAATGAAAGAAACCAAAACAATAGATGCAATGGGATTCCAATACATGTTACAATGAAAGAAACCAAAACAATAGATGCAATGGGATTCCAATACATGTTACAATGAAAGAAACCAAAACAATAGATGCAATGGGATTCCAATACATGTTACAATGAAAGAAACCAAAACAATAGATGCAATGGGATTCCAATACATGTTACAATGAAAGAAACCAAAACAATAGATGCAATGGGATTCCAATACATGTTACAATGAAAGAAACCAAAACAATAGATGCAATGGGATTCCAATACATGTTACAATGAAAGAAACCAAAACAATAGATGCAATGGGATTCCAATACATGTTACAATGAAAGAAACCAAAACAATAGATGCAATGGGATTCCAATACATGTTACAATGAAAGAAACCAAAACAATAGATGCAATGGGATTCCAATACATGTTACAATGAAAGAAACCAAAACAATAGATGCAATGGGATTCCAATACATGTTACAATGAAAGAAACCAAAACAATAGATGCAATGGGATTCCAATACATGTTACAATGAAAGAAACCAAAACAATAGATGCAATGGGATTCCAATACATGTTACAATGAAAGAAACCAAAACAATAGATGCAATGGGATTCCAATACATGTTACACGAGATAATGCTCAGCTGGCTTTGTACGTTTCCATAAAGAAAGAACAGACAACAGAAAAAAAAAATGAAGAAAGAAAATTATTGGAAGGAAGGAAGGAAGGAAGGAAGAAGGAAAGGGAAAAAAGACAGAAAAAGGGAGAAAAAAGGAAAAAAAAGAAAAAACAAATGAAAAAAAAAAGGAAAGGGAAAAGAAAGAAAGAAAAAGAAAAAAAGAAAAAGAAAAAAGGAGGAAAAAAGAAAGAAAAAAAGAAAGAAAAAGAAAAAAAGAAAAAAAGAACTTATCGAAAAAAAGACTGTAAAGGGGAAAAAAAAAAGGCTAAGAAGAAATCATTTTAAACTTTTTTCCGTTTTTAAAGAAAGAAAGAACAAAAGTAACGCCCGAAAAAAAAACCTACTGAAAGAAAAAAAGAAAAAAAATTTGGAAAAAAAAAAAGGAAAGGGGAAAAAAAAGAAAAGTCTAAATAAAAAAAAAAAACGAAAAAACATAAAAGAAAATTAAACGTGTGGTAAAAAGAACGCAAGAAAAAAAAAAAATGTTTCCTTTTTCGGGGGCCACGAGCAAGGGGGCTTCGTACTTTTTGTTGACTCGCAAGCAAAAATTTAAGGCCTTTCACAGCGCCCGCTTCCCCCGGAAGAAGCCGACATTTTTTTTAGCTTCCTTCATGACGGGGGGCGTTACCCGATGGAATCACCCCCCCAACTCTCCTCTCCCCTTTTTCCCCCCTTTTCCCCCTCTCTCCCCCTCCCCTCCCCCCTCTCTCTCCCTCTTCTCCCCTCTTTTTCTCCTCTCTCTCTCTTGGTTGCTTTTCTTTTTTTTTTTTCTTGTTTCCCTTTCCCTTCGAGACTTTTCCCCCTCCAAATCTTTCTCCTTTTATTTTTTTTTTTTTTCCCATTGTGGCAAAAATTAAAAAGAAAGAAAGAAAGAAAAAAGGAAGAAGCGAAAGAAATAAAAAAGTAAGAATATAGGATTGGGATTCGGATTCAACATTGGAAAAGCAGTTAGCCTCAGCAACATGAGCTGAAAAGACGGGGGGAAACGACTCTGTCGAAATATTCTCAAAGAAATTTTTTTTGATTGGGGGTCAACTACTTTCTAAAATAAAAATTTAACAATTTTCATGAAAAACTTTCAGAGCATCAACATTTTAAAAACAAAAAAAAAAGGAAATAACAAAAAAAACAAAAAAAAATATTTAAATAATAGAATATAAAAAAAACAAGTAAAAATTAAATAAAAAAAAGAAACAAATAAAAACACAAATAATAAATAAAAAAAAACCAATACAAAAGCCAAGGCGCAGGCCACAAAACGAACGAAGGAAAGAAGGAAAAAAGGAAAGAAAGAAAAAGGTTTCCATTGAAACTAATGACCACGAAACTTTGGGGAAAAACCAAACAATGAGAAATGAACACACAGTGGAACACGCATGGGCCCCTGCTTCTTCACCCAAAACGTTCATCAATGGATGATGGAATCTGAAAACCCAGCGTAAGTGACACCGAATAACAAATATTGCACAAAACACACACCGCCGGCCCCCGCCCGCCCCCCGCGACACGCGCGCCACACACACGCCGCACCGCCCACGAAAGCCGCCCACGCACCACCGCGCGCGCGCACAAAAACACACAAACACACACACAACACACACACAAAAACCCCCAAAACCCACACACACACACACCACACACACCCTCCACAAAAATACTTTCTCTTTTCACCCTCACTCTCTCTTTCTCTCGCAGTCCTCCCCCTCCCCCTCCTCCCTTTTTTTCCTCCCCTTCTCTCCTCTCTCTCCTCTCTCTCTTCCTCTTCCTCCCTCTCTCTCTGTCCTGTCTCTGTGCCCTCTCTGCTGACTGTCTTCCTGCTCCCTTTGTCTGTTTTTGTCTGTCTTCTGCCACCTCTCCCATTTCTCTCTCCACCCCCCCCCCCCCCCCCCCCCCCCCCCCCCCCCCCCCCCCCCCCCCCCCCCCCCCCCCCCCAAGTTTTTGGCACCTTACAAGGATCAGCGGGGCACGGGGTTTTTTCCCCCCCTCGTGGACTAATGGAAAGGAAGAAGAGGAGAAAAAAAAAAAAGAATTGGCTAGAAGAGGGGGGAAACATTTTCGGGGGAAAAGAAAGACAGCGGGGGGCTAAGGGGTGGGGGGTGGGGGGGGGGGTGGCGGTGACGGGAGGGGGAGGGGGGGGGGGGGGGGGAAGAAGCAAACCAAAACGCCCACCACAAAAAAAAAAAAAGGGAAAAAAAAACAAACAAAGAAACAAACAAACACGGAGGCGGCACTTTTTTTTTTTTTCAAAAGAATCAGTCGGGTAAGGCAGGGGGAAAAGGAAAACGGGGGAGAAAAGAGAGAGGGGGAAGAGAGAGAGAGAGAGAGAGAGAAAAAGAGAGAGAGAGAGTGAGAGACAGACAGCGACAGACAGACAAAAGCGACAGAAACAGAGAGATAGAAAAATGCGACGCGGAAGAGACAGAAGACGATAGGGAAAAAAAAAGGGATTCAAAACCAAGCAAATACAATAAAAACAGACAGACAGAGGAAACAAAGAAGAAAACACAGGCTACGATTTTTTGTTGTTGTGTTGTTGTTATTAAAAGAGAAAACCCAGATAAAAGACCAAGAACACAGACAAAACAGAGCAAGGTCGTAAACAAAACAACAACAAAAACAACAAAAAAAAACAAAAACCACAACCAACAACAAAACAAACAACAAAAAACAACAAAAACAACCGTTGCTGCTGTCCCACTCCCAAACACTACCAGGCAGCCATTACACCAACTTTCCCCCGCCCAAATCCATCAGTTTGAGCAGACCCGTGGATAACCATCTATCAGGGAATGCCCCCCGGGGGTCGTTAGGCCGACGGGGAAAATATATCACGACCAAATACCGGGAGTGATTGATTACAATTTGTCGTTAGTTTTCAAAACGTGCCGGCCCCCCCACGCGGGGACTTTGGCCCTTTTTTTTTTTTTTTTAAACCTTTGGGGGTGTTTCCATAATTCTCTCTCTCTCTCTCTCCCCTCTCCTCCCTCTTCCTCTCTTCCTCTCTTCTCCTTCTTTCTCCTCTTCCTCCTCTCTCCTCTCTCCCCTCTCTCTCTCTCTCCTCTCCCCTCTTCTCTCTCTCTCCCCTCTCTCTCTCTCTCTCTCTCTCCCTTTTTCCCCATCCTCCCAAAACATTACCCTCTCCTAATTGTTCTGTCATTTTCCCGTTACCTTTTGGGCTGTATGGTGCCGAACGAAAGGTCCATGAAAACAACAAGGCATTGAATCTTCGCCCCCCCCCCACCCGCTAAACCCCCCCCCTCTTCTCTTCTAAAACCACCACCCCGCCCCCTGTCCGTCCGCGTCCGTCTGCCTCCCTTGCCTGCTTTTCCGCTTCACTTTCCTGTTTGTCTTCCCCGTTCTTCGTCCTTTCATCTCTCTCTCCTCTCCCTCTCTCTCCCCCCTTTCCCCCTTCTCTCTCTCCCCCTTTTCTCTCTCCTCTCTCTTTCTCTGTTCTTTTCTCTCTCTCTCTCTCTTCCTCTCCCCTCTCTTTTTCTCCCCCTCTCTCCCCCCCCTCCCCCCACCCCACACACACACACACCACACAACAAAACACCAACCCAAACCCCCCACACACCCGCACCGCACAAGTTTCCCCAAATTTCTCCGGATTACCTCCCGTCCCTCACCCTCCTCTCGTCCTTTTCCCCTTTTTGCTTGCTCACTTGCTGGCTCTGCTCTGCCGTCCAGTCTTCTGCTGCCCCCCCCCCCCCCCCCCTCCTCTCTCTCTCTCTCACTCACTCTCTCTCTTCATTCACTTCTCTTCTTCTCTCCTCTCACCAAACCTTTCTCTCTCACTCACTCTCTCCCCCCTTTCTCTCCTCTTCACTCAACCCCCCCCTTTCTTTCTTTCTCCTCTTGTCTTAAACTCTCTCTTTCTATCTCTCCTCTTCTGTCTCTCTTTTCTCTCTCACTCTCTCCTCCTCACTCTCTCCCTCTCTTTCTCTTCTCACCCACTCTTTAACCTCTCTTCCAAAATCCCTCATTCCTCTCTTCCCCCCCCCCCCCCCCCCCCCCCCCCTCCCCCCCCCCCCCCCCCCACCCCCCCTTCTCTCTCTCTCTCCCCCTCTCCTCTCTCCCCTCTCTTCTCTCTCTCTCTCTCTTCTCCCCTCCTCTCCCACTCTCTCTCTCACCCTCTCCTTCCCACCCCCTCTCTTCCCCACCTTTTCCCCTCTCCTTCTCTCTCTACTCTCTCTCTCTCTTTTCCCACTCTCTCTCTCTCACTCTCTCCCTCCCTCTCTTCCCTTCTTTCCATTCCCCTCACACTCTCCCCCTTTCTCTCACACTCTCTCTCTCACCCCTCTCTTCTCACCCTCTCTCTTTTTTCTCTCCTCACTCTCCCCTCCCCTCCTCTCCACCCCCTCTCTCACTCTCTCTCTCTCACCCTCTCTCTCTCACTCTTCTCTCTTTACCTCCTCTCCTTTCTCCTCTCCCCCCCCCTCTCTCTCCACTCTCTCTCCTCTTTCTCTCCTCTCCTCTTCCCCCTCTCTCTCCTCCCCTCTTTCTTTTCCCCTCTCCTTTCCCCAACCTCCCCTCCTTTTCTCTCCCTTTCCTCCTCCCTATTAAAGCCCCTGGTTTTTTCCCCCTTTTAAAAAAAAAAAAAAATAAAATAAAACAGAAAACGGGTTCCCCCCGGGTGTGGAAAATGGGGCGAAAAAAGGAATGGGGAAAAAAAACAAAATGACAGGCGAAAAACTTTAGAGGGGGATGGTGGGGTGTAGAGTGGAAAACAATACAAAGAGGAAAACCCAAAACCCTTTTTTAACTGTAAAAACACTTTTTAAAACGGTATGGGGGACTTGTGCATGTTATTAGGTTTCCGAAGAAGCTTAAAAGTGGAAAGCTTCCCCCCCCCTTTTTTTTTTTCTGGGACTTTTGAGGATGGACAAGGATTGCTATTTGAAAAATACTGGGTGGCTGTTATGAGGTTGGTGGTTTTTATTGCAGGATAAGAGCGGAGTCGAAAAAAACCTGTAAGTAACCGCAAGGGGTTGGTACATCGTTTTAAGGAAAAGGCAGGAAACGGGGGAAAAGGCAGGAACCCCCGAGGATGAAGGGGAAAAATGGGGGGAAAAGGGGCAAATTGAGATGAAAAGGAACGTGCCACCCCCCAACAGAAAGGGGTTTGGGTTTGTTTTTGCCCGGGGGGTTCGAAGGAGGCACCGGGGGGGGGGGGGGGGGGGGGGAGGGGGGGGTGGATGGGCCCCCTTTCCCGAGGGAAGGAGAAAGGGGGGAGGGGGGGGGGGGGGGGGCGGGGCCGGGGGGGGGCGGGGGAGGGGGGGGGGGGGGGGGGGGGGGGAGGGGGGGGGAAAAGAGAAGAGAGAGAGAGGAGAAGGAGGAGAGAGAGAAGAGAGGAGAAAAGAGACACAGAGAGAGAGAGAGAGGGGAAAGCTATTGATAAACAACCCGTACTAATGACACTTTTCCCCCAAGAACGGCGTATGGTGCGAGCTTCGTGCATTTAGTTAGTTTCCTGATGAAGCATTCACAAAGTGGAAGAGCTTCCACTTCTTTTTTTTTTCTGGCACTAGTCTTGTAGGCATGAGCAAGGATTGCTGATGTGAACGAGATATGTACTGTGGTGCTGATGTCAGTGAGGCATGCGCTATGCACTCGTTGATGTGAACGAGGCATGTATAGTATGATCGGTGATGCGAATGAACCATGTACTGTAACTTCTGCTATGAGCGAAGTATGCGCTACGATCGTTGATGTGAACAAGGCATGGACTACTGGTGTGAAATAGGCATGTGGTAGGACCCTCGATGTGATCGAAGGTGTGTGTTTTTTATCATTGCAGTGAATAAGGAGCTACGGTTGACGATGCGTAAAGTGCAACGTGTCGGACACGTACACAACAGCAAGGTGGTTGGGTACACTACGTTTTGCCAAGGAAAAAAAGAGATGCAGAAGGAGGCACCGGAGGGGGAGGAGGCACCGGAGGGGAGGAAGAGAAAGAGAGGAGAAGCATGGACTGGGATCAGAAACAAAACATTCACGAAGTGGGATCGGTTTAGATACAGGTGCGCGCCCGAGTGTGTGTGTGTGTGTGTGTGTGTGTGTGTGTGTGCGTGCGTGCGTGCGTGCGTGCGTGCGTGCGTGCGTGCGTGCGTACGTGCGCGTGAGTGTGTGTGTGTGTGTGTGTGTGTGTGTGTGTGTGTGTGTGTGTGTGTGTGTGTGTGTGTGTGTGTGTGCGCGCGCTTCTCTGAGAGAGAGAGAGAGAGAGAGAGAGAGAGAGAGAGAGAGAGAGAGAGAGAGAGAGAGAGAGACAGAGAGACACAGAAGAGAGAGAGAGGAGAGAGAGAGAGAGAGACAGAGAGAGAGAGAGACAGAGAGAGAGAGAGAGACAGAGAGAGAGAGACAGAGAGAGAGAGACAGAGACAGAGAGAGAGAGAGAGAGAGAGAGAGAGAGAGAGAGAGAGAGATCTTCATAAACGTGTGTGTCACGGTCAAAAATAAACACAAGCAAAGTCGTGGTTAGTCGCCAGCCGGTTCGAATCGGCTTAAGCCCGACTCAGACATCCCGACGCCTTCAAGCATCGCCTCAGCCAATTTGGGCACAGCGGGGAGGCTAATCCTCATCCTCCACGGAGACGGTCCGGTCCACCCAGACAGACTAAGTGGCTGGACCGACAGGTCTCGATAGGTCTGGTCAGACATCTGGGCGCCTACCTAGACTCATCTAGCCAATTTACACTGACCAGTGCCCACACGTTAAGCCACACGGCGCCAGTTAAGTAGGAAAAGGGGAAGGTAGTGCGTGGTGGGGTGAATCTAGCTAATCAATTAATGACCAATTGACACCACAGAGAGTAAGGCGTGTAGGCGTGACTGTCATGATTTGAATATCCAATGAATTAGAGGGAGATAACTTCGGCTACGAGGCGGTAAAAATACTGACCAATGGTACTCGCCCTTTTGACAGATCGGAACGGGATAAGAAGGATGTGAGAGTGAGAGAACGGAGAACGAGGGGGAGAACGAACAGAGAGACAGAGAGAGAGAGAGGTTTCTGGGGTGTAGTCTCTGCAGGAGAAAGGCAGAGAGATGAGAGGAGTGAAGTTTAAGCATTAGCACAGATAGTCTGCAGAGGAGGGACTAAAGAGAGATGTGGAGAGAGAGAGTTGCAAAACTAATGAAGAGAAAAAAAGAAAGAAAAGAAAAGGAAAAGAAAAGCAACCATGTCCATTTAATAGAGCAGACTAGGAGAGAGAGAGAGAGAGTGCAATGCGTTAATGCAGGAAGGAAGAAGGAGAACAGATCGATGTTGATAGTCACTGTTCTATCTAACCGGGTTCGACCTCATACCTGGCAGCGTCACTTCGTCAAGCAGAACCACAGACCAACGCCAGTGCCAGCAGACCAATACCAATGCCAGCAGTTGTGTCGTGTTGTGAAAGTGACAGTGAAAAGAAAAAAAAGGAAAAGAAAAAGACAGTGATTCGTGAATAGTTAAGATCACCTGGCCAGGTAAAGTAGAAATCTATTTATACCCGGGTTAGTTAATGATGTTTTAGATAAATGATTTTGTGAAGTTCAGGAAAGAGAGAATGTTTTATTTTGTTTGATTCCATATGCATTGATGTTTCGTTCTATGATCATGTGTAGTAAAGTTATAGACTTTACTAGTGGTTTGATGTGACGAATGCATGATATATGAATGAGATTGTAAGCAAGCTGTGAGTGTGTTTGGCTGTGCGCTAGTCCTTCCTCCATCGACATCACCCGAGGTTGACAATTTATTGGCGAGCCTGCCAGGATATTCTGGCCCATTTATTATAATTGTTTCAACTTCTCAGAGAGGAAGCTGGGTGGGATTCAAGTATTGTAATCCTAAGACAAGGGGTTGTTTTATGTATGTTCCCAAGATAGTTAATACTAGGCTTGGCATTGCTTCCAAGATAGTTAATACTAGGCTTGGCATTTCAGCCCCAGAGTACTTATTTCGCACAGATTGCCTATAATTCGCTCTCATAGTTGGGTCAGGCGCTGGGCGTCTTATAAAAACTAACTACGTTGTCCCAAGCTAATATTATCATTCATAGGATTGTGCTATTACGTCACTCGTGTCGGTAACCACCAGTTCGGCTGTCGTAGTTGTAAAATCTTTTTAAAAAAAAAAAAGAGACATAATGGCGGAAGAAAAGAACACCCCTATTGAACAACTTGTGAGCGTCGCTCGTGATTTAGGCTATTCGGGAGAAGAGTTGCGAGCATTCGTTGAAAACCAGCAAAAGATGGAAAGGGATGAGCGAGCGGAAAAGACGACGTGTCGCCGTAGAAATAGCATTAGCAGAGCAGGAAAGGGTCAAAGCTAAAGAAACGCAGAAACAGAAAGAATAAGGAGGCGCAGGAAACAGAAAGAATGAAGCAGGAAACAGAAAGAATAAGGGAAGCGCAGGAAACGGAAAGATTAAAGGTTCAATTAGAGTTAGAGAAGTGAGAATACAAAGGGAGACCACCGAGGATGGGAGTTCAGTTTCCAGTGACTCTGTGCGCAGCTATGCCCCCCGACCCAAGTTGCCAAAATTCTCTAAAGGGAACCGATTCGATTGATGCATACATCAGTCGTTCGAAACGTTTGCGACCATCAGGGTTGGCCTCCAGAAGAGTGGGCATCATTTTGTCAGCGTTACTGACGGGTAAGGCATTACAAATTTTCACTGCGTTGCCAGCAGAACAACAGTCTGATTTCGGCGCTGTGAAGGAATCATTGATGAAAGGATTTGACCTCACAGAGGAGGGGTTCAGGAAGAAATTTCGTTCAGCAAAATTTTACAAGCAGGTGAAACGTACACTCAGTTTGGTGCACGTTTGGATCACTATTTTGATAAATGGCTAGAGTTGAGGGGTACGAAGAAGGAGTTCGCTGAGTTGAAAGAGCTAGTTATGAAGGAACAGATTTTGTCAGGTTGCGGCCCTGAGTTAACCATACATTTGAAAGAGAGACAGCCAGAGACAGCAGGGGAGTTGTTGAAGTTCGCAGAGGTGTATAGAGAGGCACATTTGGGCACTAAGGTGCAGGAGAAACAGGTGCTAGGCACAGGTGAGAAGAGTGCAAGGAGAACTAGGAGAGTTTTCTGCAAAGTCTGCAAACCCAGTGGTGGGGCAGAAAGGAGGACAAAGGGACAATAGGTGTTTCATTTGTCACAAGAAGGGACATGTGGCGAGGATTGTCGCATGAGGTTCCACAAGGCAGCAGCCTTGCAAGAGGGGGATAAGGGTCGTCAAGGGAAACGACCTGCAGTGGAACCAAAAGGGATTCAGTCTGAAGAGGGTGGAGTGCAGCCTATGGCTAGCACTGGACAGCAGTCAGTGTCAGGGATGGAGGGCACTAGGCTGAGTGGTTCGTTACCAGTGGAAGAAGGGTGGATTGGCCAGCAGAGGGTTGAAAGTGTTACGAGACACTGGTTGTTCATGCGGTGTAGTACGAACAACGCTGGTCGAGAAAGGGGATTTGACAGGGCAAATCCAGACCTGTACTCTAATCGATGGCACTGTGAGGGAGTTTCCAGTTGCTAAGATAGAAGTACGTACCCCTTACTTCTCAGGCGAGTTGTCTGCGCTGGTGATGAGAAACCCCTTCATGATTTGATCATTGGAAATATTCCAGGGGCAAGGGATCCAGGGGATCCTGAGTTGTTGACTGCTACAGGGGCAGCGTTCAAACACGGAGCAAGAAGAGGAAAAGGTTGATAAACCGTTAGTCGTTCCAGCAAGGAAGTCAGGCATAGATGTGTCGCCTGATGAGTTTAGGGCAGCGCAGGAACAAACCCTTCGCTCGTGAAGTCTTGGGAGTTGGCAAGAGGTGGAGAGAAACAGGAGGTTAGAGGAGGTGAGACAGAATTTCTTGTGAAAGGCGGGCTGTTGTACCGAGTGTTCACCAAGGGGAAGACAGGTAAGGTGACCACTCAGTTAGAGGTACCAGCAGGTTATCGTGACACTGTCATGTCAGTGGGTCACGAGTCGCTCATGGCGGGTCATCTCGGCACCAGCAAAACAGCTGACCGAATCTTTGATGACTTTCATTGGCCGGGAGCAATGGCAGACATCAAGCGTTTCTGCATGTCATGTGACGTGTGTCAAAGGTCAGCCACAAGAGGGGTGAAGAGGAAGGCCCCTCTTAAACAGCCCCTTTAATTGACACACCATTCAGGAGGGTGGCTGTTGATCTGATTGGCCCAATCGCGCCCTGTTCCAAAGGTGGGCACAGGTATGTGTTGACGCTTGTGGACTACGCGACCAGATATCCAGAAGCAGTTGCATTGAAAGGCGTAGATACGCAACAGGTCGCTGAAGGGCTGGTAGACATCTTTTCTCGCGTGGGTGTGCCAGCACAAATTCTCAGTGACAGGGGGTCACAGTTCACCTCAGGCGTGATGAAGGAGGTCAACAGGCTGCTAGGGATCACACAGCTTCTCACTACCCCATACCACCCCCAATGCAATGGCTTGGTGGAGAGATTCAATGGTGTGCTGAAGGGCATCTTAAAGAAGCTCTGTGAGGAAAGGCCAGCAGATTGGGACCGCTACATTCCAGCGGCACTGTTCGCCTACAGGGAAGCCCCTCAGGAAAGCACAGGCTTTTCGCCATTTGAGCTGCTGTATGGGCGGACAGTTCGGGGACCAGTGTGCATTCTCAAAGAGCTGTGGTCCGGAGAACAGGAGTCAGAAGAGGTCAAAACCACTTATCAGTATGTGGTGGACCTACGCAATAGGCTAGAGGAGACATGTAAGGTCGCAAGGGAGAGTTTGCAGGAGGCTAGGGTCGTCCAGAAGAAGCAATATGACAGGAAGGTGAGGAAGCAATTCCTCAAGGTGGGAGATCAAGTCCTGTTACTGCTTCCCACGGACCACAACAAGCTGCTGATGCATTGAAGGGACCATTCACCATCATTGAAAAGGTAGATCAGGACTACCGAATCGATGTGAATGGGAAATCAAAACTTTTCCATGCAAATTTGCTCCGCAAATATATTCAGCGTGAGACTCAGCACATAGGCGCAGCAGCAATCATTGATGGAGGTGAAGGAGCCCAGCAGAAGAAGGGGAGATTTTGTTGCCTGAGTTTTTCCCGGAGAAGAGTCATACAGGGATGTGTCACTGTATGAAGGGCTAGACAGTAGGAGACAGGAGGAAGTTAGGGGCTCCTAGAACAGTATAGGGCGTCCCTGACTGATAAACCAGGGAGGACAACTCTAGAGACATGTACGGTGGAGTTAACATCGCAAAAACCCGTACATGTGAAGCCTACCCGATCCCATATGCCACCAAGCAAGTGATCGAGGAGGAGGTAGAAAAGATGTTGGACCTTGGGGTGATTGAACCGTCCAAATCATCGTACAGTGCACCGTCGTCTTAGTGCGGAAAAAGTCAGGTGAGCATCGATTCTGTGTTGACTATAGACGTCTGAACAGTGTCACCAAGGTCGATGCAGAGGTCATACCGAACATGGAAGACCTGTTCGCTCAGATCGCCACAAGCAAAGAGCCAGTATTTCACCAGGATAGATCTGAGCAAGGGTTACTGGCAAATAGCCTTGAGTGAGGACTCAAAGGAAGTCACAGCATTCTCCACTCCTATGGGGCTATACCAGTGGCGAGTACTTCCTTTTGGGGTGGTCAACGCACCTGCAGTCTTCTCTCGGATGATGAGGAAGTTATTGACGGATTGGAAGGCGTTGTGAACTTCATGGATGACATTCTGATAGCATCCGAGACATGGGAGGAGCATATGAGGCAGCTAGGAGCAGTTTTAGAGAGGTTGAGACAAGCCAATCTCACAGCCAGACCAACAAAGTGCCAGGTTGGTTTTCCAAGCCTGGAGTTCCTAGGTTTTGTTGTCGGAGGCGACACCCAAGCAGCCAGAAAGGGAAAGGTGGAGAAGATGATGAATTCAGAGAGACCAAAGACCAAAACAGAAGTCAGGAGTCTGCTAGGTTTTATTGGGTTCTATAGGGAGTTTTTTACCAAATTTCGCAGCAATCACGAGTCCTCTCAGTGATTTGGTCAAGGCAGGGGAAAACCCGGGAGTGGTCGAGTGGTCAGACGCTGCAGAGCAAGCACTGCAGACGGGGTTGGAAAGACTAGGTTCCCGTCCCATCTTGAAGCTACCAGATATGTCCAAACCATTTTTGTTGCGGACAGATGCATCAGGCGGTGGGATAGGTGCAGTATTGTTGCAGGAGCATGAAGGAGTCGAGTTCCCTGTGAGGTATGCTAGCAGGAAGTTGACAAAGTGTGAAGAAGGGTACGCAACTGTAGAGAAGGAGTGTTTAGCTGTCGTGTGGGCCGTGCAGAAGTTCCACAAATACTTGTATGGGAAAGAGTTCATGATAGAGACTGATCATCAGCCACTCAAATTCCTGCAGGAGGCGCAGTTGAAAAACAGCAGAGTTCTGCGTTGGGCAATGGCACTGCAGCCCTACAGGTATCGAGTGCAGTACATTCCAGGTCGACAGAATGTCGGAGCTGACTATTTAAGCCATGTAGTCTAGCAAGCTGCAACTCAGAGGAAGTCAGTCATATCCGGGGAGCTTGTTGATAATATGTGTTGATTACAGTTATGTTGATTGGATATGGGTTCATTCCCAGTTGGCTATGGTTCATATTTTTGTGTGAGATTTGTTCATGTAAATGTAGTTATGCTTGGAGCATACAGCCGCTTGTGTAGTAATGCATTATTTGCAATAAGTGAGGATGGAGATTCCTCAGTGAAGTGTCATGGATCGTGATCATATTATATTGTGCTTTTCATAAGAATTGTGAAAGGAGAGATGGCAAATCCGCAGTAGGGGGAAATTTCATAAGTGCGCACAGAGGTCGTTATAAAGTGAGTCGAAATAACGCAAGAGCGCACATCAATGATAACACATTGGGCGGTATTCCAATGATATATCCTATAATTTATAAACCGTTTGTTGTAAAGTATTTTTCAAACTTTGCACGTGTAGCTGTGTGTCAGCAAATTCGGTTGTTGTCTTTTTTTGTACCGTTGTTTTGAGACAATGCGGTGCATAGTCTTTGCAAGGGGGAAATTGTCACGGTCAAAAATAAACACAAGCTAAGTCGTGGTTAGTCGCCAGCCGGTTCGAATCGGCTTAAGCCCGACTCAGAAATCCCGACGCCTTCAAGCATCGCCTCAGCCAATTTGGGCACAGCGGGGAGGCTAATCCTCATCCTCCACGGAGACGGTCCGGTCCACCCAGACAGACTAAGTGGCTGGACCGACAGGTCTCGATAGGTCTGGTCAGACATCTGGGCGCCTACCTAGACTCATCTAGCCAATTTACACTGACCAGTGCCCACACGTTAAGCCACACGGCGCCAGTTAAGTAGGAAAAGGGGGAAGGTAGTGCGTGGTGGGGTGAAATCTAGCTAATCAATTAAATGACCAATTGACCACCAAAAGAGAGTAAGGCGTGTAGGCGTGACTGTCATGATTTGAATATCCAATGGATTTAGAGGGAGATAACTTCGGCTACGAGGCGGTAAAAATACTGACCAATGGTACTCGCCCTTTTTGACAGATCGGGAAAGGGATAAGAAGGATGTGAGAGTGAGAGAACGGGAGAACGAGGGGGAGAACGAACAGAGAGACAGAGAGAGAGAGAGGTTCTGGTGTAGTCTCTGCAGGAGAAAGGCAGAGAGATGAGAGGAGTGAAGTTTAAGCATTGGCACCAGATAGTCTGCAGAGGAGGGACTAAAGAGAGATGTGGAGAGAGAGAGTTGCTAACTAATGAAGAGAAAAAAGAAAGAAAAGAAAAGGAAAAGAAAAGC
>CM031613.1:1551179-1553679 GCA_018398815.1 Conus ventricosus
GAAGTGGTCAAAACGACTTTCTGCAAGTTCTCCAAATGAGGATGGAAGGGCTGTCTGAGCTTGGAACAAAGCATTTCCGTCAATGACATGGTGCTGGTGATACGACTTGGCTTTTCTGCAGATGGGACATTCCTTCAAGAAAGTGTAGCAGCTTTGAAAGTTGAGGATTGCAGCAATGGCGTTGCAGGTGTCGTCTTTCACTGTCTGTGATCTGGGAAGGCCTCAGGTCTTTTGAGAAACTGTTGTCTGGTTGTCCATGCCTGCCGGTGGAGTGCTGCTTGGTGATAGGTGGCTCTTGCATGACGTGTAATGCACCATCTGTAGTAGGCTGCCCTGTTCTGCTGAATCCACAATACCACCAAATGACTGCATGACGATTGATTGTCTGTTCGATGGTGATGTCAACAGCCGTTCTTGATGATGGGACATCCGACCTGTTCACGGTGAATCATTGTTCCGCAACAGATCCTCAGCCCAGGGTGTGTGGTTGGCAAATTCAGATGGTGAGGAGATACAAGGAAGTGTACCTGGAATAGTTTGATGATCATAGCTGAAGAACAGTGTGTGCACATCTTCTGAAGACTTTCAAGATGGAGATCAGGTTGTACTCTTTTGTTGCTTTCTGTAGCTGAAGCATCAACACACTCTGTCTGTGTACTTCATCCAGAACTGGGGAGTTTTTTTCCATTTCACCATTTCGAAACTTTCTCTTTGAAGTCTGAGAAGAGAGAGAACATCTTCTTACAGCTGTCATTTTGGAGTACCATCAAGATGTTTTCATTGCAGGGGTTTGGGGCCAGTTTCATCAGTAGAGCTTTGCTTCTTCATCCAAACAGTCGCCATGTTCAGCCTCAAACTTCCAAAGCAGAAGACGCTCGAGTGTTTCCAGCATCACCTTGTGCACTCGGCAACACCCTGCTGTTGTGTTTGCCGTCCATCACTTTTTGAATGGACCCACTGGCACAACTCCAGACTCGACCAAGATCTCTTCAAAGCCACTGCCTCGCAGACTCTTTCCCAGAGCGCACATGTAAGCGCAGATGGTGTGAAATACGCTAACCTTACAATCACATCGCCAAATTCTCTTTCGTTCTGCCAGATGATTGCATAGGCCTTTTTTGCAGCTGCAAGATCAAAGGTCAGAATAGTTATACTGCTGGCCAATGTCTTCCGATACTTTCTTGGACAACCTGAGAATATGCAGCACTGTAGCATTGTCAGTTATGGGTGCAAAGACAGGAGCCATGTACTCTACTGTCGACTGTTGATTGTTGTCGTCCTTGTCACTGGTCGTCAGAGACATCCATCCTGCCCAAGGAGGTAGTCTGTGGTCCTTCCTTCTCGAGTGCTCTTGGGCAAATCCACAGCATGTCTGACTGCTGAGCTGTTGCTAGCTGTTGTAGGGAGAGTGACTAATTTGTTATCTAGGCAGCGATTACCCAACCTGATATTTGTTGATCAGTTCTGGGCGCAAAAATTCTTCCTGGTAACTTACTTTGACCATTCACCAAATGTGGCACCCAATTCAACAATAATTTTCACCTCCTGATTGTAGGGTGGAAGTGAGGTATCCAATAAACTCTACAATGATTCCTTGTGGTCAAATAATTGGTCTAACGTCCTCTATCATCTGTCTAGATGGCTTAGGTTAAGCGTTGTACAGTTTTGCCACAAATGACCTTGAAAATGACCTTTGGCCTTTTAAAATTACCTCAAACAGAAAATAGGCACCAGGAATAGATTTCTCACACCCAATAAAAGGGGATGGAAGGTAATGGTCACATGTCTAGAGCTAATAGAAGCTGAGACAGATGTTCTCTTATCTCGTGGCGGCCATTTAAAAGCGGGGGGTACCCAACTTTGAAAATTCACCACACCTACACCCAGCAACGGATCGCTGGCAAACAACCTGATTTCAGTAGCTTAGATGTTAAGCTTTCCAATGGTACCTGTCTGGAAAATTCCCCACTAGGGGGGAGGGGGGGTATAGGACGGCTCATGGACTATGTACTTGTGTTCGTGTCTGCGCTTCGCTCTCCGCTAGAGCCAAAGCTGAATGAAAATGAATTCAGGATTGACGGGATTTCGGAAAGCCCCTTTCGATTACTGACAGCGACCCCCCCCCCCCCCCCCGCCTGCTTCCCCGGGCCCCTCCCTCCCCTCTCTCTCTCTCTCTCTCTCTCTCTCTCTCCCCTCTCCCTCTCTCTCTCTCTCTCTTTGTAGAATTAGATTATCATGTTGCTATGTTGAATTGTCTGTATGAATGATATGTGCTGAAATAATGTATGCATGACAAGGACAGATTGTAAGACTAGGCTTTGGCCTAAAATCTTCATCCTTGGGTATTAAAGATCAATCAATCAATCAATCAATCTCTCTCTCTCTCTCTCTCTCTCTCTCTCTCTCTCTCTCTTTCTCAGGGTGATGACTGGATGTAAATAAGCACGTCAGTGCTTATCTATTATCCTTGTAAATAAAGAATTTTGTCTTGTCTTCTCTC
>CM031613.1:1576461-1578961 GCA_018398815.1 Conus ventricosus
CATTCCACCTTTCTGTCGAAAGTCGTGAACATTGGTAGGGCAGGTTTTGCGCTATCTTGCTGAAAGACAAACACACGAATAGACCCGAGTCAGGGAAGGAACGGAAAACCAGACCCCAATGTTTCATAACACACACACACACACACACACACACACACACACACACACACACACACACACACAACACACACACAGACACACACACACACACACACACACAACACACACACACACACACACACACACACATGCGCAGGCAGCCTACCCGACAAGAGACATTGATATATGCATTGCGTCATCACTTCAAACTTAGGGGCCTTAAGCACTTTTTTTATAATATGATTACCATATTCGCTCTTTTTTTTTTTTTTGCCCCTCCTCTTTTAAAAATAACACATTTCCTGACGAGCTTAAGATAAGAGCAGTCATTGACATTATTTTCCCTTTCCTAATGAGTCGGGGGAAAAAATGAAAACTACTTTTTGGAAAAAAAAAAAGGGCTTCAAATTTTGGGAATTTATGTATTTATTTTTTTGGGTCCTTTTTTCCTTTATTCTTCTTAAATGCGTTTCTTTGGTATCCTCCTACCCCCACATTTTTTTACTAAACCAGGCTCTTTTTTAAAGGGTGTGTGGGGGTGTGTGGGGGTGTGGGTGTGTGTGTGTGTGTGTGTGGGTTGTGTGGTTGGGGGTGGGTGTGTGTGTGTGGTGTGGTGTGTGTGTTGTTTTTTGGAAGGGGGCTAAGTGCGTGCGTCGTGCGTGTGTGTGGGTGTGTGTGTGTGTGTTTTGGTGTTGTGTGTGTGTGTTGTGTGTGTGTGTGTGTGTGTGTGTGTGTGGTTTTGGGGGTTTGTGCTTGTGTGTGTTTTGGGGTGTGTGGTGTGGTGTGTGTGTGTGTGTGTGGGTGTGGTGGGGTTGTGTGTGTGTTTTGTGTTTGTTTGTGTGTCAAAAACTGTCAATAATATGCTGCGCGGGGGGCTTCCCTTTTGGAGTAGCTGTGAGACATTCTTTGCACTCTAATTTTCTGGTTCTCGTTGTAAGTGAGTGAGCGAGTGGTAGTGATTGATGAATATGTCAACGTTTCGGCATCAGTCTAGCACAGCCCAAATATCGTCTCTTTGCCTGCCTGCCTCCCCTTTCCTCCCGTCCTTTTTTCCCCTTTCCTCTGTCTCTCTCTGTCTTCTGTCTCTTCCCCCCCCCCCCCTCTCCTCTCTCACCTCTCCTCCCCTCTAAATCCCGATCCCAAGAAATTTTGCCACTTTTCATTGAAACCCAAACAGAAAGGAAGATCCCCTCGGTCTACATTTCCCCTCCCTTTCCAACCCCCCCCACCCACCCCCCACCCCCCCCCCCGCCACCTCGTCCCCTTCTTTTATTTTAAAAACCCCTTTCACCCCCAAATTGGGCAAACTTTCTGGGTCATCAAATCAAAAAGGCGACCGGGAACAAAACCCAAAACACACACATCAAAGGGAAAAACCTTCTTTTTTTTGCTCTGTTTTGATCTTTTTCTTTTTTTTTTTTTTTTTTTTTTTTTTAAAAATGAATGTTTTCTCCCCCGTCCCCTTTTATTCTGATCCCTTTATCCTCCACCCTTCTTCCTCCCTTCCCCTCCTCCCCCCTCCCCCCCTTCCTCCCCCTTCCCCTGGGTTCCTTTTCTTTTTCGCGGGTGAAACTGTACACCACTGCTGCTACACTGCTAACTTGAAAAATGTTTCTATCTTTTTGTGACGGCTGGCCGCTACTACTACTACTACTGCGCGCGCTACTACTACTTCTGCTACCCAAAACTACTACTACACTACTACTATACTACACTGCGCTGCTCTGCTCTGCTGCTGCGCTGCTACCACAAATACTACTACTACAAAAACTACTAACTACTCTGCATGCTCTACTACACTACGCTACTGCTGCGCTACTCACTACTTTTTACTGCGCTGCTGGCTACACTCTGCTAGCTGCTGCTGCTACTACTACACACGCGCTGCACACTACTACTATACTATTACACTACTACTAACTAAAAGCTGCTGCGCTGCATACTACTGCTGCGCTACACTACTACACTCTCTGCTGCTGCTCTGCAACACGCTGCTGCACTACTACTACTGCGCTGCTGGGGTCTGCGCTGGGGGCCCCTACACACTACACTACTACTACTACACTACACTACTATACTCTACACTACTACTGCTGCTGCTGCTACACACTACAACTGCACTACACACTATTGTAGCTGCTCTTGCTGCTGCACTACACTACAACTGCTACTACTACACTAAATTAGCTGCTACTTTCTCTGCACTTTTCCCCTTTGTTTTCCTCCTCACCTCCCCCCTAATTCTCTTCTTTCCCCCTTCACCTCCTCCTTTTCCTCCTAATTCTCTTCTTTCCCCCCCTTCTTTCTCCCTTTTCCCCCCTAAATTTTTCTTCTTTCCCCCTCCTCCTAATTCTCTTTTTTCCCCCTTCTTCCCTTCCCTTTCCTCCAATTCCTTTTTTCC
>CM031613.1:1588961-1593961 GCA_018398815.1 Conus ventricosus
AAAGAAAGGAAGAAAGAAAGGAAGAAAGAAAGAAAGAAAGAAAGAAAGGAAGAAAGAAAGAAAGGAAGAAAGAAAGAAAGAAAGAAAGAAAGAAGAAAGAAAGGAAGAAAGAAAGAAGAAAGAAAGGAAGAAAGAAAGAAAGAAAGAAAGAAGAAAGGAAGAAAGAAAGGAAGAAAGAAAGAAAGGAAAAAAAAGAAAGAAGAAGGAAGAAAGAAAGAAAAGAAAGAAGAGAAAGAAAGAAAGAAGAAAGAAAGAAAGGAAGAAAGAAAGAGAGAAAGAAAGAAAGGAAGAAAGAAAGAGGAAGAAAGAAAGAAAGAAGAAAGAAGAAAGGAAGAAAGAAGAAAGAAAGGAAGAAAGAAAGGAAGAAAGAAAGGAAGAAAGAAAGAAAGAAAGGAAAGAAAGAAAGGAAGAAAAGAAAAGAAAGAAAGAAAGGAAAAAGAAAGGAAGAAAGAAAAGAAAGAAAGAAAGAAAGAAAGAAAAGAAGGAAGAAGAAGAAAGAAAAGAAAGAAAGAAAGAAAAAGAAAGAAAGGAAGAAAAAAGAAAAGAAAGAAGAAAGAAAGATAAGGAAAGAAAGGAAGAAGAAGAAAAGGAAGAAAGAAAGAAAGAAAGGAAGAAAGAAGAAGAAAGGAGAAGAAAGAAAAGAAAGAAAGAAAGAAAGAAAGGAAGAAAGAAAGGAAGAAAGAAAGAAAGAAAGAAAAAAGAAAGGAAGAAGAAAGGAAGAAAAGAAAGAAAGAAAAGAAAGAAAGAAAGAAAAGAAAAAGAAAGGAAGAAAGAAAGAAAGAATGAAAAAGAGGAAAGAATGAATGGAGAGAGGAGAATCAAAGAAATTAAAAGAGAAAAGTCAGAAAAAAAAAGAAAAAGGAAAAGAGGATAAAGAAAATCCGAAAAGACGGAGGTAAAATGATTGGTAGAGAGTGGATGGCAAGATTCTCATCACCTTCGTCACAAGACGTCAACGAGATCGCCTGAACCGTTCCACCCACGAGAGAGAGAGAGAGAGAGAGAGAGAGAAAGATGAGAAGAGAGAGAGAGAGAAGAAGAGAGAGAGGAAGAGAGAGAGAGAGAGAGAGAGAGATTGAGAAGAGAGAGAGAGAAATGAAGAATGAGAAGAAAGAAGAGAGAGAGATGGAATGAGAGAGACGGAGGAGATGAGAGAGAGAGAGGAGTTCCTGCAAAGAAGGACGGAAACTTGGAAGAATGAAAAAAAAAAGAAAGATGTCTTATTGAAACAAAGGCAAGAAGAAGAACAAACGAGAGTCAGGGATGAGGAGGAAGATGAATCTAAGAGTGAACGGCAAGAAAAGGTGATATTGCAAATTAGTTCGCAAATACCTGGTGCGACACAACCCAATGGCTGAAATAGCCTTGCTCTAAGCCACTCAAACCCTTGCAACAGGAAAGACAAACCATCAAAGAAATAGAGCAAAACCACAAAACGACACCACAATCACATCATCCACCACCGTATGCCACCACTATCACCACCACGATCATTCCAGATTGTTTAAACCGCTATAGCTCAGCCCTACCAAACCGCTATAGCTCAGCCCATTACACGACCGCTATAGCTCACGCCACAATACAAAAGCTATAGCTCAGCCATGACAAACCGCTATAGACTCAGCCATACAAACCGTATAGCTCAGCCATACAAGGCTATAAGCTCAGCCATACAAACCGCTCTATAGCTCAGCCCATACCAAACCGCTATAGCTTCAGCCCATACAAACCGATATAGCTCAGCCCATACAAAGGTATAGCTCAGCCCATACAAAGGCTACAGGCTCAGCCAATACAAACCGCGTTAGCTCAGCCATCAACCGCTTAGCTCAGCCCTATACAAACCGCTATAGCGCCGCCCATACAACCGTATGCTCAGCCATACAAAGGCTATAGCTCAGCCATACAAAGGAAACGCTACGCTCAGCCCATACCAAAGGAAACGCTATAGCTAAGCCATACAAAGGTCACACCGCTACAGCTCTGCCCATACAAAGCTATTGCTCAGCCCATACAAAGGAAACCGCGCTAACAGCTCACCCTACAAGGAATACCGCTAGCTCAGCCCATCCAAAGGAAACGCAAATTGGACCAAAATGAAGATGAAACAACAAGCGAGCGAAGAAACAAACAAAACCTCCCACTTCTATCGGAAATGTCGAGTGCGATTGATTCTATTTCAATTCATCTGATCTGCCCCATTACAGATTCTCTAGCATTCCCGAATCAGCGTTATAATGAAACACACGCAGCACAGCAACGGTTTCGTTTATTTTTATAGTTTCTAAACGGTTTCATTTTCTCTCGGTCAAGAAAATGTTTTCTCCATTGTTCCTGCTGGACATTTAAGCGGCATAGGAACAACAGAAACATGTCTTTAAAGATGGCTTTGAAAATAGCATTGTATTTACTGGGTTGCGTTTTAAGTAAGGGAAAGGGGCTGTTATTTTTTCCTTCTTAATTTCTAATGAATATTCTGATCCCAATATAGCTTTCGCAACTTCAAGGCTTTGTGCTTAGCCTTTTGGTGTTCAGCTTGAACAGAGCTATTTTAACCCCATACTGTAATTAATATGAAAACATACCACCCGAAAATAGTCAATTAAATCTTGCTTGATCTCTTCCGGACTATGATCATCTTGTCCCACAATGCAATTCCTTTAGGACTGTACTTTTACACTTTAAGATTCTTGATGTTAGATGATTTTTGCAAACAGAGAGAGAGAGAGAGAGAGAGAGAGAGGAGACGAAGAGAGAGATGGAGAGGAAGAGAGAGAGAGCGAGGACAGACAGAAGCAGACAGATAGACAGTCAGAGACAGAGAGAGATAACAGAGAGAGAAGAGGACAGAGAGACAGAGAGAGGACAGAGACAGAGAGAGGAGGAGAAGAGAACAGTGAGAGAGAGACAGACGAGAGAGAGTCAGTGAGAGAGAGACAGAGAGAGAGAGACAGAGAGAGAGAGGAGCGGAGACAGTGGTCTGGAGAGACAGAGAGATGAGCGAGATGAGAGACGAGAGGAGAGAGGAGAGACGGACAGACAGACAGACAGAGAGAGAGAGAGAGAGTAGGAGCGAGGAGCAAGAGAGAGAGAGGAGGAGAGAGAGAGAGAGAGAGAAGAGAGAGGAGCAGGATGAGATGAAGAGAGAGCGAGAGAGAAGGACATGGGGATGATCGGCCCCGGTAGGTGTTGCGCCTGGGGAGTTCCCTGACCTGAAGGCACAATCTCTGTCCTCCATTTCTTCACGCAGCTATGTCTGACTGTGTCGAGTACCTCCGGGACCGTCAGAAGACGGAACAGTAGCTGAATGAATGGTCAGTTTTACGGAATAGTGGACAGAAGTAATGATTTTCTTTCGGAAAATCCGTGTGTATCTGGTTTGGTGTAGTGTGTGGATTTTGCTATTTAATGCATACTGAACACAGTGACAGCCAATACTTAACAAAAGTAGAAAAAACAAAACTACACAAAACAAATTCGTCTTAATCTACGTCGTTTAAATATAAAATATATTTTTTTTCAGCATCATTTCATTTTGTACGCGGAAAAATAAATTCACTGGTGACTAACTGGATTATGATTCTCTTCGGTTTACGCTTTCCAAATTTCCCCCATCTTCATCTGAAACCAACGTGTAATGCGATAGTCTTCGAGTTTGCTGTCACTCTTCTGTCTATGTTCTCAGTTTTTTGGTATACAATTGCGGCGGCTATTGACGTGTTTGCGATAAGAAATTTTCTCTTTTTTTTCTGAGGTAATTTGGAACGGGTCTTTGCCAAATGTGTGAGTCTAGATCATGAACTAACAAGATTATGATGTGGGAGTTGTCTCTATCGTGATGCGTGATCCTGTTGGTATGTTGACGCTGGTTGAGGTGGTGCTGGTGGTGCCCGGTGTGTGTGTTGTGTGTGTGTGTGTGTGTGGGTGTGTGTGCTGTGTGCGTGTGTGTGTTTGTGTGTGTGATTTGTGTGTGATGTGTGTGGACATGTGTGTGTATTTGAGTGTGTATTTGTGTGTGTGTGTGTGCTAGTGTGTGTGTGTGTGTGTGTGTAGTGTGGGTGTGTGTGTGTGTGTGTGTGGGTGGGTGTGGGGGTGTGAACATGTGTGTGTATGTATTTGAGTGTGTGTGTGTTGTGTGTGGTGTGTGTGTGTGATGTGTGTGTGTGTGTTGTGTGTTGAGTGTGTGTGTGTGTGTGTGTGTTGTGTGAGTGTTGTGTGTGCAGTGTGTGTGTTGTGTGTGTGTGTGTGTGTTGTGTGTGTGTGTTGTGTGTGTAGTGTGTGTGTGTGTGTGTGTGTGTTGTGTGCGTGCCGTGTGTGCGTGCGCCAGCGCGGCGCAACAAACAAACAGATAAACAGATTCAGGACGGACCCAGAGTAAAAACAATAAGTATATAATAATTTTAATAACAAACGCTGTGGGCATCATTAAATCTACACTATGCTTTTACATGCATGCTTTCCTTTCTTTAAAATACATTCTTTCCTTTTCGATCTCTCTTCTCTCTCTCTCTGCTCTCTCTCTCTCTCTCTTCTCTCTCTATCCTCTTCTCTCTCTCTCTCTTCATGCTTTACTCTTTCTTTCTCTTCCTTTTCGTAGTGCCATCAAATCAGCAGCTGTGTTGTATAAAATGGAAATTCTCCTCGCTCTGGCAGGAATGAAGGCCAGTCAATATCATAGCCTTGTCCCAGCGGTTTTTTTTTATTATTTTTTTATTTTGTTATTTATTTTTTTAACATAAGAATGACTCGATCTGTCAGATTATAGCAGAGAGGTTCGTAAAGAAGCTCCACTGATCCCCCCCTCCCTCCTCCCCCCCCCCCCCCCCCCCCCCCCCCCCCCCCCCACCCCCCCCCCCCCCCCCACCCCACCCCCCCCCCCCCCCCCCCTCCGATTTTCCTTGTTGTCCTTAATGCTGGAGATGGTATCGCCTTTCGGTTGGGAAGGAGTTTCGCTCTTTGAAGTGACGTTGTCGGAGAGAAGTGTATAGCCATCGGCATCT
>CM031613.1:1608314-1613314 GCA_018398815.1 Conus ventricosus
GTCGTCATCCAAGAGGAGAAGACACGTTTTCTTCAGCTCCGAAATTAATTAACGTTTTCTGTTAATTTCTACGGTTTTCAAGCATACAACGTTTCAAGTCGGTGACAGTATCAAGATGCCATCAGCATCTCTCGATTTCAGAGTTCGGTGTGGCGGGTTCGTCGCCGTCTTCATCAGTTTCATGGCAAAAAGAGCCAGGTTCAGGCTGTCCATGACGATGCGTGTGTTAAAAGTACACACCCGTGTCCCCGGTGTCATGGCAGGCTTGGTCCTCACCACCTTTTTCTTCAGCGACCTTCTGCTCCGATGCGGCGACGTGGAGACGAACCCCGGGCCAAAGTCGTCCAGCTCCAGCTCCACGAGGCAGTCCCGCCTGGCTCGTGATGGCTCTGTACGCCGTGCAAGTACGGACTCTTCTGTGACTCCTGATCCTGACCATGCTTCAAGTAAACCCGGTAAGATCACGGCCGATCACCCGATGCTAAAAGACATCTTTACAATGTTATCATGCTTAACCACGAAGGTTGACAACATATCAGACGATGTAAGAGGAGTGAAAGACTCAGTCGACGGACTAAAAAGGGACATGCATGACATGAAAGAGACGATCAGTGAGCTTCGTGTTCAAAATGACCATCTGAAAGCAGAGAACAACATGATGAAAGACAGAATCGTGCGTTTGGAAGAAAAAGTTGATGATCTTGAAGGGCGATCCAAAAGGAATAATCTAATTTTTTATGGACTGCCAAGGAGGGAAGGAGAAACCAAACAGGACTGTGTGAATATTGTGCATAACCTGTTGACGGATGAATTGAAACTATCAAAGACCGTAGAGTTTGACAGAATACATCGCATCAACAATAAGCCTAATTCGCCAGTTATTGGCAGATGCACCTTTTACAAAGACAAAGAAGAAATTTTCAGAGCCAAAAAGAACCTTAAGAATACTTCAGTGTTTATTGGTGATGATTTCACTCAGAGAGTCCGTGACATCAGAAAGAAGCTAGGACCACACTTAAAAGCTGCCAGAGGCAACAACAAGAGGGCCACTATGATCTACGATCATCTCCTCATCGAGGGCAAGAAATTTGTTCTCGATGGGGATGATCAGTTAAAGGAAGTTAGATAAAGGTTTGGCCGGCCTCTGCAAACAAAGTTAAACTTCCACAATCCTAAAAGTCAAATTTCCCTGGTTGAGGATACAAAGGTAGACAATGTTGACCAAACACCGGTTCCGAAGATAAAATGCGGAAACGCACGTGCTGGTGGCCGTGTGTCATGTTTACTGAGAACAGGTTGTAGATGTGTACCGGCGAATTGTGAAATGCATGCTTGTTCTTCACGTGTTGGAATGACAGGTGACACCAGCCGTGACGAAGCTCGTGAAAATGACAGGGAACAACGCAATGGGGAAGAGAGAAGAGAAAATATAACCAATAGAGACATCCCGATGGACGAAAGTCTGAATGAGAGTACGAATGATAGCGAGTATGAAAGTGAACAAAATGTTAGTGAAACACAGGTTAAAAAATAAAGTACACTTGTTCTCTTTCCTTCATTGGAACGTAGGTGGCCTTCCATCTAAACTGATTGATCAAAAGTTTTTATCGTATGTTTATAATTTCGATTTCATTTGTCTTGTTGAAACGTTCATGGAGAAAATAGATTCCCATTTGTTCCCCCACCATTCTGTCTTCTGTAAACCTGCGATTAAGCTGACAAGACACGGGAGGAGATCAGGTGGAGTGGTGTGCTTAATTAAAACCGAATTGATGGCTTATGTATCTGAACTTACATGTGAACATGACAATATTATGTGTTTCTTATTAAATAAAACTTTATTTGGTTTTGAAAATAACATTCTTTATGTGTGTACTTACGTGCCTCCAAAATTCCCCATATTATACAACAGTTGAAATTGAAAACGGCATTGTTTGCCTTGAAGAGGTTATAACAGATAAGATATTATTGTATGACAACGTTGATATCCTTTTGTGTGGGGATTTGAACGGCAGAACAGCCAACATTTTCCCTTTCAGCAATGATCAGTTTGACAGGTTCAGTTTCATGGATAAGAATGACAAAACAGATCTCATAAGATATTCTAAAGACTCGGAATTGAATTTATATGGAAGAATGATTTGAATTTATGCATTGCTTTCAGATTGTTTATCATGAATGGTGTATGTAATGGTGACCTTGAAGGTCATTACACATACATAACGGAAACAGGAAGTAGCGTGAATGATTATTTCTTAGTTTCTGAAGATCTGTTCGATACTATTAGAAATTCTTGCCGTTTGTATGCTTCTGATATGATTAATTCCGATCCTCAACCATTGGAATTTTATTTTTGTGCGAAGAATGATGTGTTACGCAGTGACAATGATTGGCGTGATATACCTATATTTATTAAAAAGATAGTTTGGAATGATGACTTTGCTGAACAGTTTCATAATAGCATGCATTCAAGAAATGCAAAAGAAAAACTTAATCAAGCCAGCATATTGATGGGTACTGACATTAATCAGGCATTACATTTATTTAATGAATGCATAAGAGAGCAAGCAGTATGTATGGAAAAGAAAATTTATACATGTCAGAAAAGGTCAGAAAAGTGGTATGATGATGAATGTAAAACTTCTAAGCGCAATGTTAGAAAACTTTTAAGAACATGTAGGAAATCATCTAGAAAAAATACAAAATTGCCAGATACAAAGTTGCCACCAAAGGAAAATTCAACCGAAAAAGAGGCTAGGACAGCTTTTTGCAAAGAAAGGAGGGAATACAAAAAGCTGTTAGAGAGAAAGAGAAAAGAATACAATAGAATTGTACTTGAACAATTGATTATGTCTGTAAATGATCAGAAAGAATTTTGGCAAAATATGGGTAGAGTTTCTAATAAGAATAAGTTTCAGCCAAATAAGATCACAGTACAGGAATGGTTTCAACATTTTAAAGGGTTCTTGAAAAACATGAGACTGACGGCAACAAATATATCTGTACAGGTGCTGTTGATGTTTCAGATAATTTTTCAGATAATGATAACGATGATCAAGGAAATGGAAATGATGCACATGAGAATGATGATTATGATGATGTCAACTTTCTGAATCGGCCTATTTCTAAAGAAGAAGTCATACTCTCAGTGAGAAAATTGAAAAGTAAGAAAGCAGCTGGACCAGATGGTATAATTGGAGAGCTATTAAAAAATCAGGAGATGATGTAATTGATTTCTTTGTAAAATATTTCAATGTTCTATTTGACACAGGTCAATATCCTGATTTATGGAAAGAATCTATTATTGTTCCATTGTTTAAAAAAGGCAACATTAACGATCCAAATAATTACAGAGGAATTTCTCTTTCAGACATAAGTAGCAAAATATACAGCTCTATAGTTAATTCAAGATTACAGGAATGGGTTGAGCAGAACAATATTACCGGTGAATTCCAAGCTGGGTTTAAACAAAATTATTCTACAACCGATCACATATTTACACTTTTAGCAGTTATTCAAAAGCAATTTTCATGTAATAGAAAACTGTATGTAGCTTTCATTGATTTCGAGAAAGCGTTCGACACAATTTCAAGAAAATTACTGTGGCCTATTATGTTAAAGAATGGAATTAAAGGTAAAATTTATAGATGTATTAAAAGTATGTATGAGGTTGTTACAGCTCGAGTTCGTTGTGGTACACAGTACACAGGTTATATCAATTGTACGAACGGTGTGAAACAAGGCGATATTTGTAGTCCTCTTCTGTTTTGTTTGTTTATTAACGAACTTGCGCTTGAAATTATGAATAATGGTAGACATGGTGTTAGTCTCAATATGGATATGATTGAATTGTTTATTCTTTTATTTGCTGATGACATTATACTATTGTCAGAAACTGTGGTTGGGTTGCAGACACAACTAAATAATCTTCATAAAGCTGCATGCCAGTTACAACTTAAAGTTAATTTAGAAAAATCTAGCATTATGGTTTTTAGAAAAGGGGGATACCTAGCAAGCACAGAGAGATGGTTTTACGGCAATGTTAAGATGAATGTAGTGAATTCATATCGATACCTAGGTATTGTGTTTTCAACAAGATTGAGTTTGAAGCCTGCATGCCAAGATTTAGCGAACAAAGGGAAACGAGCTGCTATTCGCATTATTTGTAAGTTGAATCAGTTGAATAATAACTCTGTGAAATTATTCTTGAAGCTTTTCGATTCACAGATTCAATCTATGCTTCTATATGGTGCTGAGATTTGGGGTTTAGAAGATGCTTCATCAGTGATAGAGAGTGTTCATTTGTTTGTGTTAAAGAGGTATCTAGGGGTAGGTATCAAAACACCGAATGATCTTGTATATGGTGAATTAAATCGATTCCCTCTGTTTATCAATTCTACTGTCTCTTGCATTAGATACTGGTTGAAATTAACCCGAATGGAGGAGCATAGACTGCCATTCAAAGCATATAAAATGTTATTAAATTTGTCAAATAGAGGAAAAGTTAATTGGGCTTCGAAAGTTCGGGATGTTTTGAATAGTAATGGCTTCTGTTACGTATGGGAAAATCAAGGCGTAGGATGTATACATTCTTTTATAAGAGAGTTCAAACAAAGATTAATCGATTGCAGGTGGCAAAGCTGGAATTGTCATATGGATGACAGTGACAGATTTATAAACTATAGAAAATTCAAGATGTCTCATGATCTGGAGACATACTTACTTTTGGATTTGAACAGATTTATACGATACACACTAACAAGATTTAGATTTGGGATTTCTAATTTATCAGTGCACAGTTCAAGATATAACAGGGATAACGAACGTGTCATGAAATGCCCATTGTGTAGATCTGCCACAGATGATGAAATTCACTTTGTTTTTTGTTGCCCTGCTTTCGATGATTTAAGACATAGTTTAATACATCCAAAATATCATAATAATCCTAGTGAGTTCAGATTAACATTACTTTTAGCATCACGAAAGACAGAAGTCGTTAA
>CM031613.1:1628314-1630814 GCA_018398815.1 Conus ventricosus
AGACAGACAGACAGACAGGCAGACAGACAGGCAGGCAGACAGACAGACAGAGGGATGGAGGGAGAAAGAGAAAGAAAGAAAGAGAGAGAGAGAGAGAGAGAGAGGAGAGAGAGAGAGAGAGAGAGAGAGAGAGAGAAGAGAAGTGTGTGTGGGGGGGGGAGGGGGGGGGGGAAGCAGACAGACTGACAAACATGGGGATAGAGAGAGCGAGCAGATGAACAGATGGACTGGATAATAAATGGAAATACCGTATTCTTTTTAAGAATAAAAAATCAAACCCAAACCCCACAGGTGATTACTCTATTTCAGTCCTATCGATTCTCCCCTGAAACCATTTACAGCAAGTCAGCAGACCATAAACTGAATTTGATTTTCTTCTGACCCATTACATAAATATCGCAGTTTTCTAGAAAACCTTTAATTGCACAGGCTAAAAACGGAACATTCATAAGTTCACATGCACAGACGTTTTCCCGGCCTAAAATCGTTCCTCTCATTCCCGATTAATAAACGTCCCAAGAGAAAGAAGAAGACCAAATAAGCTGCAGTGTTTGAAGGAGAGAACTTATTATGGATGAAAGAAGACAAGCGATGTTAGAATAATGCTGAACGTAATGAAAGGTACGAAATTAAAGAAGAAAGGCGGGGATGGGTTAATGAAAAATCTTGATGAATGTTCAAACATAAAAGGAGAAGAAAGCCGGGGGTGGACTAATGAATAGTTAATGACAGGTAAAAAAAAACCAACAACAAACAAACAAACAAGGATAACCACAACGACAACACCCCAAACACACAAACAAACAAAAACTTTGTTCCAATCTGTCAGTTTGTTTACAGTAGACAGCCATAACTTAATTTCTGCTGCATGCTTTCCAAATATACCATTTTGTCTCATCGACATTTTATAGGCAGCCGTCCAACCAAACTGTAGCTCTCATTAAAAAAAAAAACATAACTAAGATGAAAATAATGAAGGAGACTCATTGGAAAAAGTACATATCATGAACACAGCCATCCCAAACAAGATCTACAAAACCCAGGCATCTATCTTGAAAAAGTTACTCCAGCGATCACCAATTCCATAACAAATTTGACCGTTTTGTAACAATAACGACAACAACAGCAACAACAACAACAACAATAATAATAATATAATAATAATAATAATAATAATAATAGTAGTAGTAATAATAATGATATAATGAATTTTAAAAATAATAACAATGGAATAAAAAACCAAAAAAAAGATGAGATGATGTATATACTCTACATTTAACTCTATATAATGATAAAAAATTAATATCTAATAATAATAACCAAAATAATCAAAATATAAAATCGCTTCTTGAATGAGCGTATTTCAATCACATGAAAACACTGTCCTGAAACAAAGACCTCTGCTCGTCTCTGTCTTCTTCTCTGTTTTTCCTCTCTCCTCTCTCTCTCCCCCTTCTCTTCTCTCTCTCCTCTTTCCCCTTCTTCTCTCTCTGTCATTTTTAAAAATTTTTTTTTTTTAATTAAAAATTTATTATATTTTTTATATAATATTTTTAATATATATATATATAATTTTTAAAAATTTTTATAATATATTTATATTTAAAAATATTTATTTTATTTTATAATTAATTTTTTATATATATAATTTTAAAAGTTTAAAAATTTGTTTTTTTAAGGTTTTTGTTTACTTGGGTTTTGTTTTTTTTGGTGTTTTTAAGTTTTCCGGGGGGTTTCCTCTGAAGGGTATTTAGTTTGGTTTGTGTGTTTGGTTTTGTTGTGTGTGGTGTTGGGTGTTTGGTGGTGCTGGGGTGTGTGTGTGTGTGGTTTTTGTGGGGTGTGTTTTGGGGTTTGTGTTGTGGATGTGTGTGGTGGTGGGTGTTGTGTGTGGTGTGTGTGTGTGGTGTTTTGTGTGTGTGTGTGTGTGGTGGGTGGGGGTGCGCTGGTGGGGGGTGTGTGTTGTGTGGTTGTTGTGTGTGTGTGTGTGTGTGTTGTGTGGTGGTTTGTGTTTGTGGTGTTTGGTGGGGGTGGGGTGTGTGTGTGTGTGTTGTGTGGGGTGGTGTGTTGGGGTTTGTGTGTGGGGGGTGTTGTGTGGTGTTTGTGTTGTTGTGTTGGGGTGTGTGTGTTGTGTGTGGTTGTGTGTTGTTTGTGTGTGTATGTGGGTTTTGTGGGTGTGTGTGTGTGTTGTTGTGTGTGTGTGTGTATGTGTGTGTGTTGTGTGTGTGTGTGTGTTGTGTGTTTTGGGGGTGTGTGTGTATGTGTGTGTGTGTGTTGTGTGTGGGTGTTTGTGTGTGGGGGTGTTTTTGTGTTTTGAGTGTGGTGTGGTATGTGTGTGGTGTGTGTGTGTGTGTGGGTGTGTATGTGTGTTGTGTGTGTGGTGTGTGGTGTGTGTGGTGTGTGTGTGTTTTGTGTGTGGGTGTGGTTGTGTGGTGTGTGTGTTGTTGGGTGTGTGTGTGTGTTGTGTGTGTTTTGTGGTTGTGTGGGGTTTGTGTGTGTGGTT
>CM031613.1:1635814-1638314 GCA_018398815.1 Conus ventricosus
TTCCAATATTCCCTTTTGAATCCACTCTACTCTCAACTCTGCAAGTAGCTGGTAAAAGACAATCCTGCAGAAAATGCTTCTGATGGCACTAGCTCAAAGTCCACATTCACTTTGTATGGGTTGTGTCCAATGGGATCCTGACACGTGTGTATTCACTTGCTTACACATCAATCACAAACAACTGATATTTGCATGAAACAAAAGATGGCATCGTGCAAAAGGGTGACTCTCGCTATGTCTGCCGAATAAAATGTGTCATCAATATATATGGCTCAGACACACAGACACAGACACACACACACAGACACACACATAGACACACACATACACACACACACACACACACACACACACACACACACACCACACACACACACACACACACATCCACGCACGCGCACACACACACACACACACACACACACACACACACACACACACACACACACACACACACACACACACACACACACACACACGCGCGCGCGCGCGCGCGCGCGCGCGCGCGCGCACAAATACACGCACATGCGCACGCACTCACCACACACACACACACAACACACACACACACACACACACACACAACACACACACACACACGAGCATGAAAAACAACACACACACACACACACACACACACACACACACACACACACACACACACACACACACACACATACACACACACACACACACACACACACACCACAACACCACACACACACACACACACACACACACCACACACACACACACACACACACACACTCGCACGCACACACGCACGCACACAAAGACACTAACCCCCTCTGAATTTAAAAAAAAAAGGATTCCTTACTTCAAAAGTTGGGAGATTACTAGTTTGCTTGACGTATACATTACAGTCGTTTTATACACTGGCAGAGAAGAAGAGAGAGAGAGAGAGAGAGAGAGAGAGAGAGAGGAGAGGAGAGAGAGAGAGAGAGAGAAGAGAGAGAGAGAGAGAGAGAGGACAGACAGACAGAGAATGGGAGAGCGATAGCGACAAAGACATAAAAACAGAGAGAGAGAGAGAGGGAGAGAGAAAGAGAGAGAGAAAGGTGGGGGGGGGGTAGAGGGAGGGACGGTGAGAACGAGGGAGGGAGGGAGAGAGAGAGAGAGAGAGCGCGGTTATAATCAACGTCTCTTGATATTTATGTCGAAGGTCCCGAAATAACACAAATATAACGTCACGAATAACAATCTGCGCCCCCCCCCCCCCCCCCCCCCCCCCCCCCCCCAAAAAAAAAAAAAAAAAAAAAAAAAAAAAAAAAAAAAAAAAAAAAAACAACAACAACAACAACAACAAAAACCAAAAAACGACCAGATTCACGAAATGTCCCACGTCCATGATATGTACCAGGAATATTACAGTTGACAAACCTGATTTATAAGAGATTGGTCATATTTCATACACAGCAAACAAGACTTTGGATTTCTAATGAAATTGCCGTTCTTGCGGTTTTCAAACCAAGCCCTCTTCAAGGACCAAATTAGTCGTTGCAGGACATCGAAGGAAGGAGCGCCTCTACTTTCGCCGTCTGCACATTCGCCGCGATACTTCCGCCGACGTGACCAAAAAACAAAAACAAAAACAAAACTTTCTGTGCACCGGAGAATCCATTGCGCACACGAATCTAAGCATGCATTTCTCTGTCCGTGTGCACGTTCTTATATCTAAAGAAAAGCCTGCCTGAAATGAATAGCATTCTCTGTCCGTGTGCACGTTCTTATATCTAAAGAAAAGCCTGCCTGAAATGAATGGCATTCTCTGTCCGTGTGCACGTTCTTATATCTAAAGAAAAGCCTACCTGAAATGAATGGAGACAGTTTCTCGTCCAAGACGGCAAGATATGAAGATCAAAGTGAAGTTCCCCATCACAGAAGCTTACACGGCTGGCAAAAATACATGCGGCGGAAGTTGCAGGTGATGATGGCACGACAGCGAAAGCCCTTGGTCGCCGGACGCAAAAGGAGTGTAGGGGGATGGGCAGGGGGGGGGGGGGGGGGGGGGGGGGTGGGGGGGTAATACCCACGGGCACATAGTGACCTGGCTGGGTAGACCTGCCTAATCGCGGTGACCTTACGTTTATGGGCACGACCCAAGGTCTTCACGATCTCATGACCCTAGAGCCGCTGTGGGGTTCGGGTTGTCCCCAGTCCAAAGTGGTCAGTAAAAGCAACGAGCGACCGGACTATTGATTTGAGCGGTGATTCTTCACTTCTTCTTCTTCTTTTTCCTTTTTTTTTTTTCTTCTACTTCCTCTTCTTCTTCTTCTTCTTCTCCTTCTCTTTTCCTTCTTCTTCTTCTCCTCCTCATCCTCCTCCTCCCCTCCTCCTCCCCTCCTCCTCCTCCTCCTCCTCCTCCTCCTCCCCCATCTCCTTCTTCTTTCTTCTTCTTCTTCATCTCTTTCTTCTTCTTCTTCCCTTTTTCTTCTTTCCCAAAGACGATAGAAAAATACGGCAAGAGGATGGGGTGAGA
>CM031613.1:1643314-1658314 GCA_018398815.1 Conus ventricosus
CAGGAGAAAGAGAGAGAGGGGACTAATGTGATCAAACAGAACCTGGAATGATGCCAGGAGAAAGAGAGAGAGGGGACTAATGTGATCAAACAGAACCTGGAATGATGCCAGGAGAAAGAGAGAGAGGGGACTAATGTGATCAAACAGAACCTGGAATGATGCCAGAGAAGAGAAGGGGACTAAGGATCAACGATGATGACATGAGAAGAGAGAGAGGGGACTAATGTGATCAAACAGAACCTGGAATGATGCCAGGAGAAAGAGAGAGAGGGGACTAATGTGATCAAACAGAACCTGGAATGATGCCAGGAGAAAGAGAGAGAGGGACTAATGTGATCAAACAGAACCTGGAATGATGCCAGGAGAAAGAGAGAGAGGGGACTAATGTGATCAAACAGAACCTGGAATGATGCCAGGAGAAAGAGAGAGAGGGGACAGAGAAAACATCAAATCAATGGGGAGGGATGACAACAGGGAAAAGGAATCAGACACACACAAACACATACACATACACACACGCAGGTGCGCACGCACGTACGCACGCACGCACGCACGCACACAGACGGGCAGGCTCTTTACGTATCACAGACAAGTTCCAGAAAAAAAAGGAGTTTAGGTGTCGTACTTTTTTTTTCTAATCCTTAAGGAAAGGAATATGTCATCACTTTGAAAGATGCGTGCACGCTTCAAACACTTGTACGTAGAAATACTGTTTTAAACCGAGAGATGTGGCACAGGACAACACTCTCGAATGAAAAATCAATGTGTAGGATGCACCAAACAGATGCCACGTCCAGCGTTCTGCTTGGTTTATGCCATTTTAGACGGAAGAAAATATTCGCCAGAAAAAAAAAAAAGAGAGAGAAAATCGATAGACACAGAAACAAGAACAGAGACGTGAACAGACGTTCAGAGGAACAACGGCAAGAGACAGAACGATCAAGGGTCGAACACTATACCTGTTAATCATTTTCGAAACCAGAGCTTAAAAGCACAAACAAAACATAATCCAAAACAAAACAACACAAAAAAAAGGATGTCTGTAAAATATAGCTGTGCGTCAGTATTTTGTGTTACATTTGAGCGCACGCACCATTTACAAAAACAAAAATTGTGTTGCTTTAAAAAAAAAAAAAAAAAAAAAAAAACAGGATTTCAATTGAAGTACAGTCATTTTCTCTAAGTATGTTTTACCTTATGTACCAAGGTTATCAAACATAATCCGCCAGTTATTTTCCCCTTTACATTTAAAACAGGGGAAGTGGTCGGTAGTATTTGTGAAAAAAATTAACGCGGAAGATGAAATATCTCCGGACATTCTGCCACAGTGACAGGTTTTAACGTCAAATAGTACCGTTGCCATTTTTTTTTTATTCCAAATAAAATCGGGCTGCTTCCAGACATGGTGGGGGAAAAAAATCACCGCGCGATCAGAAATCACTGGATTTCTGATACTAATATAGCAACCTAACTCCACCCGATATAGGGCCGTTGCAAATATATTTCTCTGATGAGTTCCGATCCAGCGGACGAAAGGCCTCGGAGCAGGCAATACAAATATATCTGCCTTCAAAAGGGATTTCGATGGTTCCCGTATGCAGCTAGTGAAGAGTTTTCATATCTGTAATATACTGTAATATATTTTCTTAATTTCATGTTCCCAGTTTTCTCCATCCCCCCCCCCCCCCCCCCCCCCCCTCCTAAGTCCAAATTTTGCTAAGTCTACTATGAGGACAGTTGAGTTGTTGGCCTGCGCTTGTTTTTTCCCCCACTGTTAGATTGTTGTTCGTCTTTGTATTTGTTTGACTTTTATTCAAGTTTAAAAGGCTGTGCCAGTCTTGAATAACAGTTATTCTGTGTTAGGTTTTCTTATGGGTGGGAGCAAAAGTTACCCCACTTGTTTACTGTTTATTGTTTACTGTTCCCTGCCTCATTTCATTTCCAATTCTATTTCAGGTGGTTAGGACGCATAGTAACACGATTCACCGGAGCGGCAGCAATATCTCCCGTAGTCGTAGTTTCAGGATTTTAACGAACGTCAGTGTTTCATGTAACAGGGGCACGAAAGAGAGAAAGGAATGGGAGGAGGAGGAGGAGGAGAGGAGGAGGAGGAGGGGGAGGGGAGGGAAGGGAGTAGGGGGAAGTGGTGATGGTGGCCACCATTTTCCCCGCGGACATTCGCAGTCTGGAGTCCCAGACCGTCCCATTCCATTCTGGCACAGTAATCTGTTGATTCTGTCCACCGCCCAGCTCTCCTCTTTCCTTCGATTGCCACCTCTGTCGTATCTGTGGGTTGGATTATCTCCGTCTCCCCGCGTTCTGTGATGGCCCACCTCTGTTGTATCTGTGGGCCGGATCATCTCTGTCTCCCCGCGTTCTGTGATGGCCCACCTCTGTTGTATCTGTGGGCCGGATCATCTCTGTCTCCCCGCGTTCTGTGATGGCCCACCTCTGTTGTATCTGTGGGCTGGATTATCTCTGTCTCCCCGCGTTCTGTGATGGCCCACCTCTGTTGTGTCTGTAGGCTGGATTATCTCTGTCTCCCCGCCGTTTTCAGTGTAGATTTCATTACCAACTTCTTCTTAATTCATCTGGCCATTTGATGGCATAAATCGTTTTTGTTTCTTAATAATAATCGCTTAAATCTCCTTATGTCATCGCTTGATCTGATCGCAAAAATCTCTTGTTAATTGAATCGATCACCTGAATCTCCCTGTTTTACTTGTTGATCCGATCAACAACAACAACAAAACAAAACAAAAACAACCCTATCTACATCAGTTAATTCGATCAATCGATACATCTAAATCTCTCTATTTCATTTGTGGATTCAATCACATGTATCTGTGGATTCGATCAGTTGAGTACTCCTGTTCTATAAACTGATTCGATCACGAAAACCTTCCTATTTTACCTATAGATTCCATCACCTAAATCTTCCTATCTTATCTGTGGAATTTGTACCTATCCCTTTTCTCTATTTCAATCCGATGACGTAAATGTCCTATTTAACGGAAGGATGAGATCACCAAAGCTTCCCTATTTTATCTGCTCGTTCGATCAGTTAGGTTTCCATCTTTGACTTGTTTATTCGATCGGTCAAATTTCCGGTGTTGTCCATTTTCTCCTGCAAACGTCCGGTTTCTCTTTAACCGATCCCACTGCCCAAGTATCTTGATTGATTTGATGAGTCGATCAGCTAAGCCAGGTGACTTTCTGCCAGTGTAACCTGCAAAACCCTCACAGTGCCATTGTAATTCTAGACCATTTATTCCGGCTTCTCCATCCACACCTACACCCAGATCCGTTCTGACACAGCCCTAACGCTGCACTGTACAGAGAGCAGTCAACACCACAGGACGGCCATGCACCGGCGAACACATTATTTGTTGTTGTAAAACTGACCTGCAATAAGTCATGTGTTCGTCTCTTCAGTATTAACGCACTCATTGCTTCATCCACTCACTTAGTCTTTCACTCACTCTCCAGTTCACTCCATCTCTTTCAATCACTGCGTTCATTGACACGCAAATCTATTCGTGATTATCATTGCAGTTAAATCAAATCAACCAACCAATGAATGCGATATTCGATCGATCAATCTATCGATCGATCAATCATCCAATCTATCAATCGATCAATCAATCAATCAATCGATCGATCAACCGATCGGACAACCAGCCAATCGAACAGTCAGTCAAATAGTGGCTCAATCCATCCATCAATCAATCAATCAATCGTTCAATCCTTATATATACAGGACAAGCACAGAACATTCCGTTTTTCAATGAAGATATCACTTACTAAACAAACTCAACAAAAGCAGCGATGATGCCGTCATATAATCAATGACATACTGGGTTAGTCCTCAACCACTGAACAGTTTCATCTGGCAATCTTCAATCAACAACAACAAGGCAGACAGAGAAGGCAAGCGAGCGAGCGAGCAAGCCAGCAAGACAGCAATCCATCAGTGTCCCAGACAAACACTGCAGATCCAGTTCTTCGTTACAAAGTCTCTTGGGTCTCAGTGTCTGTTGGGTCAGCCGGATGGCTGGATTCCACAGCTTCTCGTCTTTCATTTCTGCCTGTCTGTCTGTCTTCCGTCCGTCCTCTCTCTCTCTCTCTCTCTCTCTCTCTCTCTCTCTCTCTCTCTCTCTCTCTCTCTCTCTCTCTCTGTGTCACACACACACACACACACACACACACACACACACACACACACACACACACACACACACACACACACACACACACACACACACGTACGCAAGCACGCACGCACGCACGCACGCACGCACGCACGCACACACACACACATACGCACACACACACACACACACACACACACACACGCTCTCTCTCTCTCTCTCTCTCGGCCCTGGTGAAAGGTAGAAGTCGCATTACTCATGCTCTCCGCAAAACTGTGAAATTATCCAGCTTGCAAGTGACGTGTGATCCCAATTTTTTGCAAGAAGTTGTGTCAAGGTACCGTGTATTCGTTGTTGTTATTTATTTTCGCCGATTGTGCCCCGATGTTGAATTAATTGCGTTGTTGTGATTAATACACAAACAAGAAGGAAAAACGAATCAAAACAGTTCACTAGTTAAATCCCTGATCAAGGACTGTGGAGCACGTGCATCAGGAAGTGGAAAGTTTTGCCCTGCTCTGACAGTGGCCATATGAATGAACACTGTTCTTTCAATCAATGTACCGTGTCTAAAGTCCCTCGTTGAAGCAACCGTTATGAGAAAAGTACGTGCAAGGTGTGTTCTAAGGCGGAACTCGAAGAAAGCTAGCCGCGTACCACAGGCGTTCCAAATAAGAACTGTGTCGCCTCTCTCCCTTGCACAAACAGTGTTCATTGCTGTTGTGTTTACAGCAACGTGCACACTTGAACAGAATTGTGGTACATCAGGTGACTATGGATACTGTCATTTTGAACGCTGCGACAGCGCTCCCCCCTCCTCCGACCTTCTTTTGTGTACCTCTCATCCTCCTTCATCAGTGAATTTTCCTCCCTTCCCCCAGTTTTGTCTTGCCCACTGTCAGCGTCTGTTCCTGATGTGGGCAGTTGCGGTTCGATTCTGGAGCACTTCAGGATGGACCTTAAGACGAAGGTTTTGTCTGGTCGTTATCATCCACACACGAGGCATGTTGCAACTCTTCTTTTTGGAGGTATGTTCCATTTTCCTCGCATGGTATCTCCTTTCCTGCGGTGATGTGGAGTCAAACCCAGGGCCACATTATGGGGCACGGCAGGCACATGAGATGGACCAACCGAACAACACTCGTAACCGTCATGACTATCTCCCATCTGGTCCTTTTTTTCATTCTGAATCTTCGACCCCAAATGATCTCCACAGAAATCTATTCGCCATGGCAGGATACGGTGAACAACAGGCTGCTGATACCGTGGACAGAGTAAGAAGACTGTACACCTGGTGTGAAGCCCTTCAGAACGACAACGATCAACTTCGAGATGCAGTACGGCACCTTTCTACTCAATGTTCAATTCTACAAGAACAAAACAGCAATTTGTTTCAGTGGAAGGATTTGTTTATGGTCTCGACCCACAAAATGGAACGCCACATCGATAAGATCGAGTCTTTTTCTCGCAGAAATAATCTGAGGTTTTTCAACGTCCACGAAAGTGAACAGGAAGATGACGGCCAGTGCAGTAGGAAAATAATCCAGCTACTTACCAGATTCTTTCCAATGAAACAATGGACAGCTGATGACTTGGAACGAACACACCGTCTTGGCCAGAAGAACAGTAATCACCCTCGCCCAGTCATTGTCCGTTTTTTCCGTTGGCGAGACAAGTTGTCCGTTCTCAGATCAAGAGACTGTCGAAGAGATCTCTCAACCTCTCTGGGGATTCGGATTGCATCGGACCTTACTGATCACCAGAGTCAGGTGGTGAAAGAAGAAAGGACTGCAGGGAGGAGTGCATTCGTCTGGAAGGGACGTCTGATGTATGGCAGCACAAAGAACCAGCAATACCAAGGTCAGAACAGCAGTTTCAACATGAACCCTGCAAACACCCGTACATTTGAAGAGTCAAAGATGCACACAAACCGGGGGTATCATGCACCAGTGACATCACATTTGCGGGAGAACTTCTCTCAAGTCCATCAACAGAACTCTCCCTGCACTGGAAATAAGCATCTGCCTTGGACAGCAGACATGGGAGCTTTTCCCTCCCTTCAGAGACGTGATATACAGTCTTCAAAGTTCAGGCAGGAGACTTCTAGCAGAAGGAGAAATCATGAGCAGCAAGATTACATTACATCTCGGTCTACTTTTAGACATGACGAGTTGCAGAACAGGTGTCCCACATTTGGAAAAAGAAACCCATCAGTATCGATTTCCGAAATCCCAGTACAACAAAACGAAGCCATTAAAACGCCGATGTCGGAAGAAACAACCTTTGTGCAGCAAAAGGGGGCTCTGACACAGCAAAGAAAAGCTTTAATCCAGTACAAACACGCCTCAAAGCAACAAAGCCAAATCCTTTCGCAGAAAGAAGAGGCTACGATGCAACAACCTGAAGCTTCAGAGATACAAAGAGAAGTCTCAATGCGGCAAAATGAACCTTCTACTCATCAAGAGTTGACAGACTTGGTGTTAGATTGTGTCCCCTACAACACAACTCAACAAGAAGCGGTAGTGCTGCAAGGACAATCCCCACTACAGCAAAGACAAATATCAGAGCAGCAAAGGAAATCTCCAACACAGCAAAGAGAAACACTAATGCAGCAAGGAGAAGCTTCAATGCAACAGAGTGAAATACTAGTGAAACAAACTCAAGCTCTGACACAAACAGAGAGTCCAAAATCCCAACGTCAACCAAAATACCGAAAAGTGGTTGACAGACTCGGTGTTAGACTGTGTCCCCTACAACACAATGAAAACTTACCACAGATTTCCGAACCGTCTGCTGACTGTAGTAGGAACAGACACACTCCAGAATTTCCACCTCCTAAAGCGAACAGCAAATTTAGCGAAAACACAAGCAAAGCGAGAATAAGTGACTTGTCCAATGAAGACCAAGCCCACATCACTCTGGAGGGAGCCTGCAGTAGCACACCCCAGTTACCATGGAATGGAAGGTCGGGAGGAGCAGTGGCCGGTATAGCCATTTCTCCCCACCCCTGTCGCCCCCTGATGACTCCCAGATCAACAACAGCCAGACTCAACCCAAGCAGCTGACTGATCCCTGGACCACTATAGATGAAGTGGAAGGCCAGTCTCCAGAACGTCGACAGCATGACGGAAGTGGCGAGATCGACTTCCAACAGGAACCCATGAAACCTGACCAACAGAACTGCTCCATTGTGTCTGAAATCTCCTCAGCCAGTGGTATGCGAACACGGAGCAGGGCAAAATCCAGACAGACCCATGTCACTGAATGTTTCCCTCGTGTGAGAGTGGGCTCTTCCAAAACTGACACTGGTCAACAACTCCACAATACCTAGGGACTCGGCCCTGCCCGTATTTTGGACCCTGTACGTGATTCACACACCCACAGCATTGCAACAAAATACGTCCACACTATAACATTTCTGACATATAATATTGAAGGGCTGAAAACAATTTACCAACCGGATGTTAGAACATTTCTGCAAAATTATGACATTATTTTCTTTACTGAAACATTTTCGATACATTTTCCAGCTCATCTTTTCCCCTCTTTTGATGTGTGGCTATCACCTGGTATAAAAGTATCTGATAGTTTAACAGCTCGCCTGTCAGGTGGTGTTACAATGTTGGTAAAAAAGCTATATGCAAAATATGTACAATATATTTCAGTAGAAATCGACAATTGTATAGTCTTAAGAGTTTCAAAAAAGTTAACGGGATTAGAAACTGATTGTTTGATTATAGGCATGTACATTCCACCATCGCAGAGCGTTTACTATGAAGAAACTGAGATTTACAATGGGGTTTATTTATTAGAGCATTGCATTCTTGATATGTATGAACAGTACGGTGACTTACCTGTTATTATTATGGGTGATTTAAATTCAAGAACTGGTAATGCTAACGCCAATACGCTTTCTATTCCTGATGTTACCTTCTTCGAAGATGACGATACTGATGTAGAATTACAATATGCAAGAAATTCAAAAGACAGAGTTATCAATAATTTTGGTCGATACTTAATTAAACTCTGTGAGCAGTTCTCCTTGATAATTTTAAATGGTTTGGTCCAAGGTGATCAGCAGGGTGCATTCACATATATAACATACAATGGCTCAAGCGTAATTGATTATTTTTTGATGTCTAAATCTATTATTAAACAAGCTTTAAAGCTGCAAGTTTTATCTAGAATAGAATCAAAACACATGCCAATAGAACTGACCTTAAATGTCCAAATTGTTAAACATGATAATGATAAGAACTATAAGAAACGAGTTATTGAAAAGTATGTGTGGGATCAAGAGAAATTAAATGAATACTGTGAAAAACAAAAATCAAAGAAATACAAAGTATTTTTAGCAAAGCAATAGACCTTATTGATGTTGATATAGAGAGAGCTCTTACAAGGTTCTGTGAGGGCTTTGCATTAGCTGGTGAATGCATGAAGAAGAAGATTATAATTGATCCCTCTAAAAAGAGCCCGTGGTTTGATAAAGAATGCAGAGAAAACAGGTTGCATGTAAGACAGTCTTTGAGAAACCATCAAAGATGCACAAACCCAAATAAAGCTGAAAAACTCAGAACTAAATACACTGATGAATTAAGGGAATATAAAAAACTTCTTAAAAGAAAAGAATATGAACATAATAGACAGACAATAGAAACACTTGAAAACAATGCACATGATCCTAAATTGTTCTGGGGTACCATCAAAAAGAGGGTTAACAACAAACATCAAGATTGCTCTGCTTCCTCTGAGGACTGGTATAACCATTTTCAGTGGGTCTTTAATGGTGACTGTGTGGAAAACGATTCTACTGAAAACAATGATCAAGGCGGCACTTTTGTAGACAATTATCTAACAAACGAAGATATAGATTGTTCTTCTTTAGATGCTGAAATAACGGAACTAGAAGTTAATGAAGCTATTAAAGCCTTGAGAAATGGTAAAGCAGCTGGCCCAGATGGCTTTATTGGGAATTTTATAAGCATTCTTGTCCTTTAGTTGTTTCTTTTCTGACGAAGTTTTTCAATAAACTTTTTAATTTAGGAGCATTTCCACTAAGCTGGTCTGAATCTATCATACACCCCCTCCTGAAAAAAGGTGATCCCAATTCCCCAAACAATTATCGAGGTATTTCTTTATCGAACATTAACAGCAAACTATATTCCTTTATTTGAATAAACGACTGACTAAATGGGTAGAAGATAATAATTTACTAAGTGAATTCCAAGCAGGCTTTAGAAAAATTTTTAGTACAGTTGATCATATATTCACATTACTAGCATTGATACAAAAACAGCTTTCTTCTAAACAGAAACTATATGCAGCATTCATTGATTTTAAGAAGGCTTTTGACCTTGTGAATAGAAACTATCTTTGGTTAATACTACGTAAATATAGAATTCAAGGGAAAATGTACAATTCTATAAGAAGTATGTACGAAGTTGTTAAAGCTAGGGTTCGAGTTAATAATGAAGTGACAGATGTGTTCATGTGCCCCAACGGACTTAAACAAGGAGATAATTGCAGCCCAATTTTATTTGCTCTCTTCATTAACGAATTAGCCAATGATATCCTTCAGTCTGGAAAACACGGGATAACCCTGACCCCTGATATCATTCAAATTCTAATTATGTTATTCGCTGATGACGTTATTCTTATTTCCAGCACGATTATAGGTCTTCAACGTCAGCTGGATATTTTATATAATACTGCCCACAGATTACAACTTACTGTTAACCATGAAAAGTCGAAAATAGTTATTTTTAGAAATGGAGGCCACATAGCTTCTAGAGAAAAGTGGTTCTTTGGTGAGGTACAAATAGAAGTTGCCAACCAGTATAAGTATTTAGGTATAATTTTTTCATCCGGTTTAACGTTCTCTTATTCTCTAGAAGAGAGGCCTTAAAGGCAAAAAAAAGTATGTTTGGAATTCTTAGATTTCTTTGGTCATTGGGGGAAAATTCACCAAAAGTATTTTTCAAAATTTTTGACATCCAAATCCAACCTATCTTGACGTATGGTTCAGAAGTATGGGGCTTAAGTGCTGACCATACAGTTATCGAAAGGGTCCATTTGCTGGCAATCAAACGTTTTCTAAATGTAAGCATTAAAACCCCGAGTGCACTAATATATTGCGAATCAAATAGATATCCTCTTTACATCCAAACATACACAAAATGTATTAAATATTGGCTTAAAGTCGTTCAGATGGAAAGTGACCGTATTCCTAAGAAAAGTTACGAAATGTTATACTTACTCCACTGTAATGGTAAGAGGAACTGGGTATCTAATATAATGTATACATTGTATAGGCATGGTTTTGGAATTGTTTGGGAGAACCAAGGTGTAGAAAACTGTAAACTGTTTATATCCACCTTTAGGCAGAGACTAATCGATTGTCATGTTCAAGAACTTGATTCTACCATTCGTTCTAAAGAACATTTCCAGTTGTATTCAACTTTCAGAGCTTTAGATCTCCCCCATTATTTATGCGCTATTAAGAACCCTGCATTGAGAAAGCATTTAACTAGACTAAGACTAGGTGTCTCCCAGCTCAATGCCCATAAATCTAAATATTCAAAATTCCAATATAAACTTGACTGTCCATTTTGTCCGAATGTTGTTGAATCAGAATTGCATTCTATATTAGTATGTCCACAATATAAAAGCCTTCGTGAAATGTATACCCCCCCTAAATATTATAACCACCCTAACGGTTTCAAACTTGCTTTGCTTCTTTCTGACTCAAGAATGTGTATTAAGCTTGCTTTGTACTTATCGAAATTATTTACCACAAGGAACCAGAAAACCCAGTCTGCTTAAACAATGCTATGAAGCATTAGTTAACAAATTAGTATATTTATAGCTATATAGTTATCCATGACCAATGTATACCACTTGTTGAAAGATATGTTGCCACCAATTCAAGAACATTGTACATATATTGCTTACATTAATCTCACCCATGCGCGCCGATATATTTTTCACTTAATATGTTGAAGATTTTGGTTATTAGATGTTTTTATTATTTTTGTCACGTGTATCGGCAAATACGCATTGTTCTCTTCATTCCTTATCCCTATCCGCCCCACTCCACTTCGGGTTTGCACTATGACAGTTTCACTATTATTTATTCTTTTTCAAAACGATGTATATTCTTTGAAACGTCACTTGTACCCCTCCACGCATGGTCCCCTCTAGCCCCTGTATTCTGTATTATGCCTATTGTGTGTCTAATCACCATGTATTTATGTTCATTCCTCAACCTGCCATCACCCCCTATTCCCCATTTGATACGGGCAGAAAGGCCTAATCATTAAACATTTTGGATTGGATTGGATTGGATTGGATCTCTCTCTCTCTCTCACACACCACACACACACACACACACACACACACACACGCACACACATTTTCAAGCACCTACTCAAATGCTTTCTTTTGAAGGCAAGATGTGAAGCCTTACAGCTTATCTATCCCAATATGATTGAAGTTCCTGTTTTGAAGGCAAGATGTGAAGCCTTACAGCTTTTCTATCCCAATATGATTGAAGTTCCTGTTTTGAAGGCAAGATGTGAAGCCTTACAGCTTTTCTATCCCAATATGATTGAAGTTCCTGTTTTGAAGGCAAGATGTGAAGCCTTACAGCTTTTCTATCCCAATATGATTGAAGTTCCTGTTTTGAAGGCAAGATGTGAAGCCTTACAGCTTTTCTATCCCAATATGATTGAAGTTCCTGTTTTTAGACGCGGTTAACATTACCCAACCATCATGCTCAGTGTGTACACCCCTTTACACTTCTCTTCCATTTTCCTCGGAGCTGTTTCTACAACCTCTCTTACATTTACCTCCCTCCGTCATCAGACGCCTTTCTTCTTCTTCTTCTTCTTCTTCTTCTTCTTCTTCTTCTTCTTCTTCTTCTTCTCCAGTTATAATTTGAGCTTTTGTTTTTAAAACATCCGGCATTTACCTCCTCTTAGGATTCGATTTCTGATGCTACGAGCGCTTAGGTTTATTTCCTGTTAAAATTTCAAGCTCTTTTCTACACCCGTTTAGGCTTATTTTTCAGTATGATTAGAACTCTGCTCATAAACAGCTTCTTACATACATCCACAATTGTGTTAGGAGCTCTATTCCAACTGCATGTTACGCTTTTTCTCTCCATATGGTTTGGGTTCTCTTTCTACACCCTCTCACGTTTCTCTCTCACAGATTGAAGTTGTTTTTTTTTTTATATAACACCCTCTTATGTTTCTCCCTCACATTTTGAAGTTTTCTTTTTTTTCAACGCCCTCTCATGTTTCTCCCTCACATTTTGAAGGTTTTTCTTAACACCATCTCATGTTTCTCTCTCATATTTTGAAGGTTTTTCTTAACACCATCTCATGTTTCTCTCTCATATTTGAAGGTTTTTCTTAACACCATCTCATGTTTCTCCCTCACATTTTGAAGGTTTTTCTTAACACCATCTCATGTTTCTCTCTCATATTTGAAGGTTTTTCTTAACACCATCTCATGTTTCTCTCACATGTTGAAGATTTGTTAACACGCTCTTACGTTTGCCTTTCGAAGTGTGAAGATTTTAATTGAACTTTTCGTATTTTGATGTTGTTTTTAAACACCCCCTAATGTTTCCTCTCATAATCTGTAGGGTTTCTTTTTTTGCAGCCCCTCCCCCCCCCCCCCCCCCATCCCCCACCCCTCCCATGTTTCGTTTTTGTATTTTCACGCTTTTTAGCCCCCTCTAATGTTTTTCTCTCCTATTTGAAAGTTCTTTTTTCTTTTTGTTTGTTTTTGACACTCTGTTACGTTCCCCTCCATGCACTGTGAAGCGTTGTTTCCACACACTCTTTCCTGTCTCTCGCTATGTCTTGAAGGTCACTGTCTTACATATCTCCCTTGTGATAAATTCAAGCTCTAATGCCAGACACTCTTGGGGTTCTCTCTCGTTATAATTGGAAGCTCTGTGTCTACATCCTGTTACCTTTCTCTCTCGTAATGATCTGAATTTCTGTTTCTACACCCTTTTGCGTTTCCCCGCTATTATCATTAAACACATTTTTTTTTTATCGATCGTCTTACATTTGTCGTTAATTACAGCTAGAGCTGTATATTTGTTTCCCGTTATTAGTTAAGCTCCGTCACTTTCGCCTCTTCCAATTCTCTCCTATTACTATCAGTGCAGTTCTTTATTACACATCTTTAGTCCGTCTCCTGTCATGATTAGCGTTCTGTTTCAACATCATTTTATCTTTCTCTGTCTCCTGTCATGATTAGCGTTCTGTTTCAACATCATTTTATCTTTCTCTCCTGATAAGATTTGAATTCTGTGTCTACACCCTATCACAATATCCTCCTGACTATGACCTCTTTTAATGATCTAATTCATTTATTTATTTATCTATTTTCAATAACCTCTCAGTATCGTCGTATGCTTCTGTTTCCACACTCTCCTACACCTTTATTTCCCACCATGATCTGAGCCATGGTTTTAAATCATCTACGTTCCTGTCCAGAGATAGTTTGAGCTCTGTGTCTTTACCATAGTACCTTTTTCTTTACTTACTCTATGATTTCTAATGCGTTTCTATACCGGATGACGTTCTTTTCCAATCATATTGTCAGTTCTATGTTGACACTCGCTCACGTTATGCTTTGAGGTCTACGCGTGGGATGCTCTACCGGATGACGTTCTTTTCCAATCATATTGTCAGTTCTATGTTGACACTCGCTCACGTTATGCTTTGAGGTCTACGCGTGGGATGCTCTACCGGATGACGTTCTTTTCCAATCATATTGTCAGTTCTATGTTGACACTCGCTCACGTTATGCTTTGAGGTCTACGCGTGGGATGCTCTACCGGATGACGTTCTTTTCCAATCATATTGTCAGTTCTATGTTGACACTCGCTCACGTTATGCTTTGAGGTCTACGCGTGGGATGCTCTACCGGATGACGTTCTTTTCCAATCATATTGTCAGTTCTATGTTGACACTCGCTCACGTTATGCTTTGAGGTCTACGCGTGGGATGCTCTACCGGATGACGTTCTTTTCCAATCATATTGTCAGTTCTATGTTGACACTCGCTCACGTTATGCTTTGAGGTCTACGCGTGGGATGCTCTACCGGATGACGTTCTTTTCCAATCATATTGTCAGTTCTATGTTGACACTCGCTCACGTTATGCTTTGAGGTCTACGCGTGGGATGCTCAACCGGATGACGTTCTTTTCCAATCATATTGTCAGTTCTATGTTGACACTCGCTCACGTTATGCTTTGAGGTCTACGCGTGGGATGCTCTACCGGATGACGTTCTTTTCCAATCATATTGTCAGTTCTATGTTGACACTCGCTCACGTTATGCTTTGAGGTCTACGCGTGGGATGCTCTGATTTTTGCATTTGCAAACAAATAGACAAACTATGCAAATTAACACGAAAAAATTCCACATGAACAAACTCTGTGTTTCCACGCTAGGGGGCGGTTGGGGAGAGCTGGTGAAAAGAGTGGAGATGGGGCGAAATGTGGGGGTGGGGGGGAGGGGTCTGCAGGAGAGTGGAAGGAGATGGAGGACGGAGAATTGAAGAGTTCTGGATACTACCTCCTCCAAAAAAAAAAAAAAAAAAAAAAAAGATTCTCGTGCCTGTTTCAGTTGGTTATTCGTTATATATTGATAGGATGATTAATTTGCTCTTACGTAAACGTCCTTGGAAAGAGTAACGTCATTAAATAAATCCTCATCAACAAGTATGTGTTTGTAGAGGGACGAAGTGTGTGTGTGTGTGGGGGGGGGGGGGGGGGGGGGCGAAGGGGGGGTAATAATAGAATGATGAAAGAAAGTTGTT
>CM031613.1:1660814-1665814 GCA_018398815.1 Conus ventricosus
ATAAACTTTTCTCTGATGCTCATGAGAGCTGGACAGGACAGGAAGAAGTGTAATTCGGTTTCAACTGATTTTTTAAATAAAGGACAAAGCATATCATAATCATTACATATGCGATATCTAAAATAATGAGTGGCCAATGCAGATATTCCTAATCTGAACTTTGCCGTTACGTGTTTTAGGTGCCTGTCCATATTTAAGGTTAAGTACGTTTTCAAATCATGAACATCACAAAAGTTCCTGTATAAATCAAATCTGTCGCTGTTATGAATATGATCTGCCCATTTCTGCCATCTGCAGTCAACCAACCGTTGACGGAAAACACATACAAACTCTTTAGTATTACCAACCCCTTGATTCAGCCAAACAAATCCAAATCCGTATTCAAATAGACAAAGGCGCACTTTGGACACCCAGTTACTTTTGCCTTTAGCATCTAAGTCAAACAACATATTGTACGCCTTACGAGGAATTCTAAAGTCTTCCATTTGTAACAGTTTCAGCCAGTAGCGGATACATCTGACAGCAGAGGTAATGTAAATGGGAAATCGATTAGTCTCACCGTAAATTAGATCATTTGGAGTCCGTCTATCTACACCAAGAAACCTTTTCAGAGCAAACATTTGAACAGATTCACAATGGATAGCTGCTTTTTCTAGTCCCCATAGCTTAGAGCCGTACTGTACAATCAGTTGAACCTGAGAATCAAATAGCTTTATAAACAACATGAATGAAGAATTATTAAGAGCATGTAACTTTTTCATGATACAAAGCACAACATTTTTCGCTTTACTTGAAAGGTCTTTGCATGCGCCAACAAAACTCAAACGTGTTGAGAATAATATTCCTAAATATTTATAAGCATTGACAACTGGCATAGGAGTACCATCGTATACCCACCTTTCCCTTACACTTAAATAACCACCTTTACGAAATACTGTGATATTGCTTTTTTCCATGTTGACTTTCAACTGCAATGAACTAGCGGCACAGTGCAAGCTATTCAATTGTGTTTGCAACCCTATAACAGTTTCAGACATCAAAACAACATCATCGGCCAACAGAAGGATAAACAATTCAAAAGTGTCGAGCGATAATAAAGCACCATGTTTTACCATTGTTGATTACATCAAGAGCTAACTCATTAATAAACAAAGAAAATAAGACAGGGCTGCATGCATCTCCCTGCTTGACTCCTCTAGAACAATTAATATAGTCAGTAAGTTTTGCTCCACAACGGACTCTGGTTCTTACTCTATCATACATACTTCTAATACATCTATGGAGTTTACCTTTAATACCATTTTTTGTCAAAATGGGCCAGAGGAGATTTCTATTAATGGAGTCAAACGCTTTTTGGAAATCAATAAAAGCTACGTATAACTTCCTATTGTTAGAAAACTGCTTCTGCACAAGTGCAAGCAATGTAAACATGTGATCAATAGTTGAGTAACCCTTCTTAAAGCCTGCTTGATAATCACCTGTGATATCATTTTCCTCTACCCATTCTTGCAGTCGATTATTAATAATTGTCCCAAAGAGTTTACTACTAATATCACTAATAGAGATCCCTCTGTAATTGTTGGGGTTATTAACGTCGCCCTTTTTAAAAATTGGCAATATAACTGATTCAGTCCAGTTTTCTGGAAACGTACCTTTATCAAATAATATATTAAACAATTTCAGAAAGAATTGCATTACCTGATCAGAAGCATGTTTAAATAGTTCACCAATAATACCGTCAGGGCCAGCTGCCTTGCGATTTTTCAATTTTCTACACGCTAATACTACTTCGTCTTGTGTAATTGGTCGATTCATATAACTATCATTGTTGACATCAAGTGTTTGGTCAACACACACGTTACTAACGTCAGACTCTAGTAGAGCCTGGAAATGTTGAAACCATGTTTCAGTACTGATGTTATTCCTGGGCTGTTTTCTTTTGAAAGAAATCCTCTGAATAGTATCCCAAAATTCCTTTTGACAGTTTATAGATGATACAAGTTATTGAACTAATGAATTGTTGAAGTCTTTCTCGTTTCTCTTCAATAAATGTTTATATTCTCGCCTAGCAACTGAGTAAGCATTTTTGTCCTCGATCTTTAAAGTGCGACGACTGATACGAAGTAACCTCATGGTTTTCCTTTTACTAGCATCACATTCTTTATCATACCAGTCACCAGGTACTTTGTTACTATTAATATGTATACATCTTCTCATGCAGTCTGCACTTTCCTTCATGCCATCATTAAACATGTTTAGCGCATAATTTATATCCACATCTAATAAACTTATAGCAGCATCTATCTTTGTACGAATTCTATCACTACATAATGTACTACGAAACAAACTAGCGTGTTCATCATTCCAGACGAGTTTTTCTATAACAATATTTTCTATCTGTGTTACTGGCATGTACAGTATTTTCTTTAGGAAAAGCAATAGAAAGCGATACAGGTAATGGTCAGAATCTATGCGTTCTAAAACATTAAGCATACATGAATCATACAAAAGAGCAAAAAGTTCTTTAGAAAATATGAAATAATCGACAACACTGGCACCAGTATCAGACATGTATGTATAGCGACCTTCAAGGTCACCTTTACACACGCCATTAAGAATGCACAGATCTACAGCAGTGCACACATTCAGTAGCAATTTACCATAATTATTCAATGTACAGTCTTCGGAGTGTCGATTAATACTGAGAGGCCGGCTATGGAAATGCTCATCAGGAACATCACAGAGAGAGAGAGAGAGAGAGAGAGAGAGAGAGAGAGAGAGAGAGAGAGAGAGAGAGAGAGAGAGAGAGGAGAGAGAGAGGAGAGAGAGAGAGAGAGAGAGAGAGAGGAGAGAGAGAGAGAAAAGAGAGAGAGAGAGAGAGAGAGAGAGAAAAATGTTATTGCAAACTAAAGCGTTATTTCAACATTGCTGCTCTTCAACGTTTCTTCAACGCACACATGATGTCAAATATCAATTACGCTGCAACAATACGGGATGCGGGTAGTGATGTCAGAATTTAAAAAAATGACGAAGAAGACTGAATTTTCTCCACAGACCAGCAGCAAAACTACTCCTTCCAGCTGTAACTCTGACAGATGAAAAACCACACGCATTGAACATAATTCCCCTGCGTCCATTCAGCTTGGACACTTTTCAGCTGCTTCAGCCATTGTCTTCAGGGCTCTAGTATACACCTGACCAGAAATCAAAAGTTGTTTGAACAAAATCATTGACATTAGATATAGGAGTATACCAGCATCTACAGGCGATAACAGCTGTTTTCTCCAGAACACAGGTACGGTCCTCGATGGAAATAGCGAAAACAGGGAAAACATTTATAACCCTGAGGATAACCACTGTTTTCATAGGGACCACAGCTGTTTACCCTGTTTTCCTGAGGATAGTAACTGGTTTTCCCTGGATCTCAACCATTTCCCTATCTTTCTTGGGATAACGTTATCCTTGCTATCCGACTGAAACAGGTTTCATCGCGAGGAAACCATCGTGAACAGGGAAACCAGCTATGACTGCTGATTACCATGACAAGCGGAAAGCGCTCTTGTATCATGGGTATAGAGCGATGGGTGAAGAGTGAAAAAGAAATAATATTATCCTGAAGATCATAAGTACTTTTCACGGGATCACTACCATTTGGAGAGAAAAAGCTATTGTCCTGAAGATCAAAAACATGTTCGTTGCGATTAGTACTGTTTTCCTTTATGTCATTTTTTGTTTGTTTGTTTGTTCTTCTTACGACAATAACTTTCCCCGCAAAAACAGGGAAATCATTCTGATTATTATGGGGAAAAAAGTGACTGCTTCCCTGGGAGGAGGGAACACACTTGTGGTCCTTAGGGAACAAGGGGGAGGGGAACGCTATTAATATCCCCCCTCTAACACCCCCCCCCCCCCCCGCCCCCCGAGAAAAAAAAAGGCTAAAGAAAGAAAAGTTGCGATTTTCAACGATAACGCTTTTACCCATTTTTCCTGAATGATGATAGCTATCTTCAATGGGCTTATGAAAACAATTTTGCTGCCATAGGTCTGTCTATAACCGAAGTGCCCCAGCAATTATGAGGAGGACTTAAGCTTGGAATCCAGATTCTTTCTACAGGAGCTGGCTGGAATGGTATATTGTTTTCAGTCTAGTAGGTATGTCATTCTCCACTGTCACTTGATGCAGTGCAGCGATTTAGAAAAAAATGTCAGAATCATTGGGTCTGTTGACAAGGAATAGAGCACTCTATCCGATCTCTGTTGACAAGGAATAGAGCACTCTATCCGATCTCTGTTGACAAGGAATAGAGCTCTCTATCCGATCTCTGATGACAAGGAATAGAGCACTCTATCCGATCTCTGTTGACAAGGAATAGAGCTCTCTATCCAATCTCTGATGACAAGGAATAGAGCACCCTATCCGATCTCTGTTGACAAGGAATGGAGCTCTCTATCCGATCTCTCATGACAAGGAATAGAGCACTCTATCTGATCTCTGTTGACAAGGAATAGAGCTCTCTATTCGATCTCATGCCATGCCTGCTGATGACTTTCTCCCGGATCTGCGAAGTGCTCGGCCATGCTCTTCAGAGTGTCCATCCACTTTGGTAAACCCCGCTTCCATGGAAGGTGATAGACAGTGAAAGACACAGCGCTGCAGAAACTAACAGACAGACGTCGAACAGAGCAGAACATGGGAGAACAGAGCAGAACATGGGAGAACAGAGCAGAACATGGGAGAACAGAGCAGAACATGGGAGAACAGAGCAGAACATGGGAGAACAGAGCAGAACATGAGAGAACAGAGCAGCAGATGAGAGAACAGAGCAGAACATGGGAGAACAGAGCAGCAGATGAGAGAACAGAGCAGAACATGGGAGAACAGAGCAGAACATGGGAGAACAGAGCAGAAGATGAGAGAACAGAGCAGAACAGGAGAGAACAGAGCAGAACATGGGAGAACAGAGCAGAAGATGAGAGAACAGAGCAGAACAGGAGAGAAC
>CM031613.1:1673314-1678314 GCA_018398815.1 Conus ventricosus
GCCACACTCGTTTAAAGGCATTGGAATGGTTTGACCATTCAGTTCTGCTGTGCTGTACATAGCCACAGTCGTTCACAGACATTGGAATGTTTTGACCCTTTTGGGTGTGGGTGATTACAGTGAAAATGGGAAACCTACTCAAACACATCCGCTCTTGAAACATAATTTTCATTGCGTATTGTTTCTTTTTTTCTATCAGCTTTATGTCTTAAAACACACGCGCAGTGTACACACCACACAACCACACAACACACACACACACACACACACACACACACACACACACACACACACACAACGCACACACACACGCGCACGCGCGCGCTCACACATACTTCACCTTCATTTGTTTTCACACACACGCACACACACACACACACACACACACACACACACACACACACATACACACACACACACACACACACACATACACACACACACACACCACACATACAACACACACACACACACAAACCACACCAACAACACACACACACACACACACACACACACACACATACACAACACACACACACACAAACCAACACACACACACACACACACACACACACACACACCACACACACACATACACCACACACACACACACACACAAACACACACAGCACACACACACAACACACACACACACACACTACACACACACACACACACACACAACACCACACACACACACACCACACACACACACACACACACATCACACACATACACACAACACACACACAAACACACACACACACACACACACACACATACACACAAACACACACACACACACACACACACACACACACACACACACACACACACACACACACACACACACACACACACTTCACCTTTATTTGTGTAAACGTTTTTTCTATCAGCTTTGTTTCTTCTATTCCTCCCACCTCCATGATCTTTATTTCACCAGCTCTCGCTGTTATTCATGCTTTTTCTGTCGTGTTTCTAAAACAAGATTAAGGAGTTCTCATGCAATATCCTTGTCACTGACGGTATGTACCATTTGCTTTTCAGTTCTGCCTCGGCGGTTATATACGTTGACTACATCTACATCTTCTGATAGGGCTCTGACATCCGTCTCTTCTTGACCAACTCCTTTTCTGAACGGAAATCTTAAATGGGGCTGGGAAAAGTAACAGTAATTAACGAACAAGTAGGGCAACCTCTCGCTTCCATGATGAAAGAAAGATATCCATAACTCCAAACGAACGCTGTTTACTTACGGGATGTCTCCTTATTTGTTCTGTGTGCTCAATGTCGTCATTTCTGCTCGGCGATTCGGTATCTATTTATTTCATCACGGGAAGCAAGACTTACCATACTTGTTCGTTAATTGCCATCCCTTTTTGGTTCGGGACGATGCGAAGACAAAGAATGCTCCCCTCCCTCCCCCCCCCCCCCCCCCCCCCCCCCCCCCCCCCCCCCCCCCCCCCCCACCCCCCCCCTATACACGTCCAAATAAACACTTTCCTTCGATCCAGCTTCATACTTTATCCAGACGCATCGTACGGCACACGCCATCTGGTCCGGCGTCTCTCAGACCAGCTGGCTCTTTTGGGTTTTTCCCCCCATGACACGACGTCTAAACAGACAGCCACTTAGGCCAACGTCAGCATCGTGTTTGTGAGCAGCTGCTCATAAGTGAGGGACTGCGTTAAGATGTCGACAGCCCTTTTTAGATAGCTTAATACTGCGTCAGTTTTAAACCTTGTCCCCAGCAGGGGGGAACAAACTACACAAGCCGCCATGGCGAAGTGGTTAGCGTCACGAATTCCCGACTGGAGAGGTCGTGGGTTCGATTCCCATTGAAGCCATTTATTTGTGGGATTTTCTGCCCTGACCAGCTCCACAAGAAATGACTTTGCAATGGGCATAAATGAGAAGACTGGGGCCACGCGGTCGAGATTCATGCACTTAATGGATGCGTCGTCCAAATCTCTGACCAACACTGCAGCTGTCTGTATCTCTCGGGTCTGGTTGACGACGGAATATGTTACGATAGTAAAGAGTGAAACTCGGCCCGTCACGCAGTCTCAAACCTGACTGGAACACCATATCATCACATCCATCATCGTCATCCTAATGGATCACATCCATCATCGTCATCCTAATGGATTCATATCCATCATCCTCATCCTAATGGATCATATCCATCATCGTCATCCTAATGGATCACATCCATCATCGTCATCCTAATGGATCACATCCATCATCGTCATCCTAATGGATCACATCCATCATCGTCATCCTAATGGATCACATCCATCATCGTCATCCTAATGGATCATATCCATCATCGTCATCCTAATGGATCATATCCATCATCGTCATCCTAATGGATCATACCCATCATCGTCATCCTAATGGATCATATCCATCATCGTCATCCTAATGGATCACATCAATCATCGTCATCCTAATGGATCACATCCATCATCGTCATCCTAATGGATCACATCCATCATCGTCATCCTAATGGATCATATCCATCATCGTCATCCTAATGGATCATATCCATCATCGTCATCCTAATGGATCATATCCATCATCGTCATCCTAATGGATCATATCCATCATCGTCATCCTAATGGATCATATCCATCATCGTCATCCTAATGGATCATATCCATCATCGTCATCCTAATGGATGACATCCATCATCGTCATCCTAATGGATCATATCCATCATCGTCATCCTAATGGATCACATCCACCATCGTCATCCTAATGGATCATATCCTCATCGTCATCCTAATGGATCATATCCATCATCCTCATCCTAATGGATCATATCCATCATCGTCATCCTAATGGATCATATCCTCATCGTCATCCAATTGGATCATATCCATCATCCTCATCCTAATGGATCATATCCATCATCCTCATCCTGATCGATCATATCCATCATCCTCATCCTGATCAATCACATCCATCATCCTCATCCTAATGGATCATATCCATATCGTCATCCTAATGGATCATATCCGTCATCCTCATCCTGATCGATCATATCCATCATCCTCATCCTAATGGATTATATCCATCATCCTCATCCTGATCGATCATATCCATCATCTCATCCTGATCGATCATATCCATCATCCTCATCCTAATGAATCATATCCATCATCGTCACCCTAATGGATCATATCCATCATCCTCATCCTAATGGATCATATCCAACATCCTCATCCTGATCGATCACATCCATCATCCTCATCCTGATGGATCATATCCGTCATCCTCATCCTGATGGATCATATCCATCATCCTCATCCTAATGGATCATATCCATCATCCTCATCCTGATGGATCATATCCGTCATCCTCATCCTGATGGATCATATCCATCATCCTCATCCTAATGGATCATTTCCATCATTCATCCTGATGGATCATATCCGTCATCCTCACCCTGATGGACATATCCATCATCCTCATCCTAATGGATCATATCCATCATCCTCATCCTGATGGATCATATCCTCATCCTCATCCTGATGGATCATATTCATCATCTCATCCTAATGGATCATATCCATCATCGTCATCCTAATGGATCATATCCGTCATCCTCATCCTGATGGATCATATCCATCATCGTCATCCTAATGGATCATATCCATCATCGTCATCTAATGGATCATATCCATCATCGTCATCCAATTGGATCATATCCATCATCCTCATCCTAATGGATCATATCCATCATCCTCATCCTGATCGATCATATCCATCTCCTCATCCTGATCAATCATATCCATCATCCTCATCCTAATGGATCATATCCATCATCGTCATCCTAATGGATCATATCCGTCATCCTCATCCTGATCGATCATATCCATCTACTCATCCTAATGGATCATATCCATCATCCTCATCCTGATCGATCATATCCATCATCCTCATCCTGATCGATCATATCCATCATCCTCATCCTAATGAATCATATCCATCATCGTCATCCTATTTGGATCATATCCATCATCCTCATCCTAATGGATCATATCCATCATCCTCATCCTGATCGATCACATCCATCATCCTCATCCTAATGATTCATATCCATATCCTCATCCTAATGGATCATATCCATCATCTCTATCCTAATGGATCATATCCATCATCCTCATCCTGATGGATCATATCCGTCATCCTCATCCTGATGGATCATATCCATCATCCTCATCCTAATGGATCATATCCATCATCCCATCTGATGGATCATATCCGTCATCCTCATCCTGATGGATCATATCCATCATCCTCATCCTAATGGATCATATCCATCACCTCACCCTGATGGATCATATCCGTCATCCTCATCCTAATGGATCATATCCATCATCGTCATCCTAATGGATCATATCCATCATCGTCATCCTAATGGATCATATCCATCATCGTCATCCAATTGGATCATATCCATCATCCTCATCCTAATGGATCATATCCATCATCCTCATCCTGATCGATCATATCCATCATCCTCATCCTGATCAATCATATCCATCATCCTCATCCTAATGGATCATATCCATCATCGTCATCCTAATGGATCATATCCGTCATCCTCATCCTGATCGATCATATCCATCATCCTCATCCTAATGGATCATATCCATCATCCTCATCCTGATCGATCATATCCATCATCCTCATCCTGATCGATCATATCCATCATCCTCATCCTAATGAATCATATCCATCATCGTCATCCTAATGGATCATATCCATCATCCTCATCCTAATGGATCATATCCATCATCCTCATCCTGATCGATCACATCCATCATCCTCATCCTAATGAATCATTATCCATCATCCTCATCCTAATGGATCATATCCATCATCCTCATCCTAATGGATCATATCCATCATCCTCATCCTGATGGATCATATCCGTCATCCTCATCCTGATGGATCATATCCATCATCCTCATCTAATGGATCATATCCAT
>CM031613.1:1688314-1690814 GCA_018398815.1 Conus ventricosus
GGCCTCGTGACAAACTCGTGACAGTGGCTTGGTATACAATGTTGTTGTGAAGGCATTTATTGCTGAGGGGGCACTGCTCTTTTTTGATGCAATTTCAAGATTTCCTTTCTTCACCCTTCTTTGCTGTGTTGGTTTTCATTTTATTAGATTCGTCAATTAAATTTTTGAGGTTGGGCATGCATGAATACGATAGTTTGACGGTGTTTTTGTTGAATATTTTATATAGTTTGTGTTCTTTTGGGAACGAGGTTGTTAAAATTTTAAAGAATTCTTTTCCTATGTTTGTTTTGAGTTTTCCGTCGTATGGTGGGTTGTACCATGTGATTTTTCTTTTCCTGTTTTTCTTATTTCTATTTGTGTTATTGTCTGGATTGTATTGTAGTTTGTAGTTGTACCCACTTTTTTGCAGTGCTTCTTGATATTCTACTGCTGCATTGTTGAATACTCTTTCATTGCATGACAGGTTTGATAGTCTCTGATTTATGCCATTGGGTATGGCTTTTAATACAGATGGTGGGTGGTTGCTTTTCATGTTTACATAGATAGGTGTGTCATTGGGCTTCTTGTATGGTTTATATATGTAGTTGATGAGATCAAGTGTTATGTCTAGGTAGTTTACTACCTTTTTGTTTGCTTCAATGGTGATTTTTAAGTTGTGGTTTTGGAAGATTTTACATAATTCTTTTTTCTTATTTTCAATGGTTCTTGGGTTGTTGGTTAGTGCAGCAAGGCCGTCGTCTCTGTATAATCCAACTTGTTTTCCGAGTTGTTTCTTGATGTTGGATAGCATAAATAGTCCGACCAGTTCGCATGTTTCTACACCGTCATATGATCCCATGGTTACATCAAATGTTGAGTTTCTGTTCGTTTTCTTGATCCAGGTTTCATTTTTGCTGTACAGTAGAGTTTTCTTGGTGTGGAATATGATTTCCATTTCTGACCCTGTTATGTTTGTATGGTTACTAGCAAATTTCAGAGCTTTGGTGAGCAGTTCCTCATCTATGGATGGGTAAAAATCACACACACACACACACACACACACACACACACACATATATATATATATATATATATATATATATATATATATATATATATATATATATATATATATATATATATATATATGTAGAATGCTGAACAATTAAGTAGTGGGGGAAAACAAGTGCAGGTTTAACAATTCTTCAGTCGTTATAGTAATGACTTGGCAAAGATTTGAACTTTAATAAAAAAAATAAATAAATAAATAAAAATTGAAGCTGAAGAAAATGGGGGAATATATTATAACTATGAGAAGCCCTTCACTAGCTGCCTGAGGGAACCATCTTAATCTCTCTCGAAGGCACATTTATTTGTATTGCCTGCTCCTAGGCCTTTCGTCCGCTGGATCGGACTCATCAGGGAGACACGGCTGATTGTGTCTGTGCTCTTGGCGTCAAATAGAGACACACCACAGTTCATAATTCTGTGGTGTTCTCACCGCCAAGGGTTCAAGAAAAGAATCCAACAGCACCCCCAAAGCAGCCAGCGAAGGGTAGTAAAAATGGAACAAAACAAAGGTGTGGAGAAGAAAAAGGTTGCTGAAAAACTAAAAGCATTATTCAAACAGCATAAAATGAAAGGGACAATCTTTGAGCCTATGCTTGAGGATCCATTCAAGGATGCAAGGGAGGTCAAAAGATATGGAACAGTCTGAGTGGTCAGCTCTGCTGTTCAATAACCCAAGCATTGTGAGTGGCTAAGAATTGTACAGAACAACCTTTACTTGGATCTCTTAAGAGATGCAATCTCCCACTGATTGACCAAACAATAGAATGCTGAACAATTAAGTAGTGGGGGAAAACAAGTGCAGGTTAACAATTCTTCAGTCGTTATAGTAATGACTTGGCAAAGATTTGAACTTTAATTTAAAAAAAATAATTAAAAAAAAAATTGAAGCTGAAGAAAATGGGGGAATATATTATAACTATGAGAAGCCCTTCACTAGCTGCCTGAGGGAACCACCATAATCTCTCTTGAAGGCACATTTATTTGCATTGCCTGCTCCTAGGCCTTTCGTCCGCTGGATCGGACTCATCAGGGAGACACGGCTGATTGTGTCTGTGCTCTTGGCGTCAAATAGAGACACACCACAGTTCATAATTCTGTGGTGTTCTCACCGCCAAGGGTTCAAGAAAAGAATCCAACAGCACCCCCAAAGCAGCCAGCGAAGGGTAGTAAAATGGAACAAAACAAAGGTGTGGAGAAGAAAAAGGTTGCTGAAAAACTAAAAGCATTATTCAAACAGCATAAAATGAAAGGGACAATCTTTGAGCCTATGCTTGAGGATCCATTCAAGGATGCAAGGGAGGTCAAAAGCTATGGAACAGTCTGAGTGGTCAGCTCTGCTGTTCAATAACCCAAGCATTGTGAGTGGCTAAGAATTGTACAGAACAACCTTTACTTGGATCTCTTAAGAGATGCAATCTCCCACTGATTGACCAAACAATAGAATGCTGAA
>CM031613.1:1695814-1710814 GCA_018398815.1 Conus ventricosus
AAGAGGGGGAGAGGGGGGGGGAGCAGGGGACAGAGAAAGAGTGTGGGGGGGGGGGGGGGGGGGGGGAGGAAATCAGGGGAAAAAACATCATAGTAGGAATAATGGTGGCAGTAGAGGTTCGCTGATACTTCTTTCAATGATGGCGGTGGCATTTGGAAATGACAAGGACGCCAGTGGTGACGATGACAAAGAAAGTGGAAGCCGGTGGCATTGGTGGCAGGCAGCTCCCTATACTCTCTGGCCCTTCTCCTCCCTCTTCCACCTATACTCTCTGGCCCTTCTCCTCCCTCTTCCACCTTTATTCTTTGGCCCTTCTCCTCCCTCTTCCACCTATACTCTCCGCCCTTCTCCTCCCTCTTCCACCTATACTCTCCGGCCCTTCTCCTCCCTCTTCCACCTATACTCTCTGGCCCTTCTCCTCCCTCTTCCACCTATACTCTCCGCCCCTTCTCCTCCCTCTTCCACCTATACTCTCTGGCCCTTCTCCTCCCTCTTCCACCTATACTCTCTGGCCCTTCTCCTCCCTCTCCACCTATACTCTTTGGCCCTTCTCCTCCCTCTTCCACCTATACTCTCCGCCCCTTCTCCTCCCTCTTCCACCTTTCCTTTTGCACACCAACCCCTTTCCGTCCCCCCCCCCCCCCCCCCCCCCCCCCCCGCCTCACTCACCCACACACGTCTTTCCTACCAATGAAACCACACTCCGACAGACTGCAAAAAGGAGAGAGAGAGAGGGGGGGTGGGGGAGCGAGAGAGAGACAGACAGAGAGAGAGAGAACAGCATTTTACCAATCCTGGCTCACTTGCTCCTCCACCAAGTTTTTGGGCGAAAGTGGCCTAAAAGCCGCCTTTCCTGTTCTCTGACAAGTAAGACTTCAATAACCAAAAAATAACGATTATCTTCAAACAAACATACTGAACAAACATAAAGTAAAAAATCCTGTTTAAAATCTAGAAATTATGTATGGTTTGCCCGAGACACTGTGCCGCAGGCCTAATTACAGGGTTCGTGGATTGTGGCAGGGCGTATCGGGTTTTCAGTGGTTCGTGCGGCAGGGAACTGCTGCGAGACCCGCGGCGTCGCACACCTGATGACGAGAGGCTTGCCGTTCTAGTCTTTGTTTACTGCGCATAAGCCTCTTATCAAATCAAGTGCCAAGCTTAAATCACGTGACATTTTGTGTTGTGGCCACCATACCAGCGCCGCCATTTTATTGGACAGGCGGGGCTGTGCGGTTGTATGCTGGTGTGGCGAGCATTAGAATTGTGTGTGTTAAAAACATGGCGAGTCATGGAAGTGATGTTTCAATGCCTTCTGCTAGTGCTGGAAGTGACGTAATATTACTCAAGAAATGGATGAAATGTTGTTATCTTCGCAAGGAAAACTTTTGATCAACAGGCGATCTTGGGGAAAAAATTTACATTGTTTATCATGAGGCCATGGCAAAGTTTTTGACAAAGAAATCGAGTGGCGAGCCTTGTTCTCCCCCTCAAAGCCAAAAGGAAGCATTTTGTTTTTGTTTCCTCAACAAAAAACGGAACTCTCAGTTGAAGATCTTGACAAATATTTGAAAACACAGCTTTGTGAGTGACTTCCGACCCATTTGAAAAAACCAAAACCTTTGAAACTGTTCAAGAATGACCCCCATTTACCCGGGCATGATACACATGACGTGTTAAAACTGCATGGCAGGATAATTGAGCCACTTCCAGCGGTTAGTTTTACTAGCGGCCCAACAAAAACTAGGCCAATCGGCAACTCTGCCGATTGACCTACAAAGCCCCTCTACCCACTACTGGAGCGGCGCCAACACTCCTTCCCCTCTAAAGGCTGAAACGATCCTGTGATTATTGATTCAGGACTTTGTTAAGTGCTTTCGGCGGCTGCCTTGAATTTACGACGTTCAAGTGTAACAACAAAAGCCCCTTCACTTTCCACAAGCACTGTCCTGTTATTGTGTGTTTGTTTTTTTTGTTTTTGTTGTTTGTTTGTGTTTGTTTTTTGTTTGTGTGTGTGTTTTGTCCTACCCACGCATGCACACCCCCCACCTACGCACGCCACCTCCACCCCACGCATGCACACCCCACCCCACGCATGCCACACATTAAGTTACTTTTAAGTCTTAACTTAAGTCGCCTCAAGTCACTTCAAGTCATCCTCAAGTTCTTAATTAAGTTCTTAATTAAGTTCTTAATTAAGTTTTTAATTAAGTTACTTCAAGTTCTTAATAAGTTCTTCATTAAGTTCTTAATTAAGTTCTTAATTAAGTTACCTCAAGATTGTAATTAAAGTCGTCCTTTAAGTACAACTAAGTTCTTATTCAAGTTATCTTATAATTATCAAAAAACAATTTATGTTTTTATCTTAAATAGTAGATGCCTAATATAGTACACACACGCCTCAAAAACGCGTCATCGTTGAGGATGTCTTGCTTAACGCCCTTGGCGTGAGAGGGTTTTGCATAGATCTTAATGAAGTTCTTACATCCTAAGCAACCGCATTGATTACAATTTGGTCTATGGAAATGTCTTTATAGATCCATGTCTTTATTTATTGACCCCATCATTTTAAACAAATAATAATCCGCCATGTTTTATCAAAAAATTTAAATTTAAGTTCTTAAAATATTATTGCATTTTAATGGATAAAAATGATTTTTTGTTTTGGCGGTGCTGACTTTGCTGTTGTCTTCTTCTGAATTTAGTGGTTCAGATTTTTTTGGCTGCTTTTGTTTTGTTGCCATTGGTTATATATTTTATAACCTTTAATAACTGCCCCAGCAGCAGCAATGGCGCCAAAAATGGCAACAGTTTTAAGTTCAATTTTCCCATGAAGACTTTGGTGCCCTTGAATTAACTTGCTCTTGTTCTGGAGCTGGCATGGATCAACTTTTGGCGTTGGCGGTGTTTTATGTTTTCATTATGAGTTATATTCTGTGATTGTACTTTAATTTTCTTTGTCTGTTTAACTCTGCTACTCTTTTCCCTGCTGCAACACCCCCAGGATTTTTAAATGGTCACTTTTCGATTGATTCAGTGTTTTTGATTCAATGTTTCCTGATTCTGCTGTTTTTCCCGACTCGTTCATTTTGAAGGGAAATAAAAATCTTATGTTTAAAAAAGTAATTAATCCTATATTAACGGCGATAAACAATGTTCCAAATCTGTAAATAAATCAAGCTTAGAGACTCTAAGGGACTTTGTTTTAAACTGGATCTTCCCCGTTAATCATACGTAAGATCTTGTTCAGAAATCAATAGGCGAAAATCTGCTGACTAGTTTAGTGTACAAACTAAGAATGTTTGTCTACACTTTTTACCATTCTCGCCCCAGCTGCGCTTCATACCTGTTATGATACTTTATAATGTCTTGTGGCGACATCTGTTGAATCTGTTCTATGCTGAATTCAGTTCCGGGAAAACTGTTTTGTTTTTCACATGCTGCCAAAGAATACAACCTTTCCTTTTTGGGTATAATAGCTTGATCATCAACTTCTTCATTTGTAAGTTCAGGAAGGTTTAGGCTACCTGTAGCTTAGCAGATCATCGCTGTTCATGTTTTTTATTATTATAATTATTTTATTTTTTTAAAATGAGCACCGAAAAACTATTACCAACCTTGTATACCATTCTGCCGTTATTGGAGGCCTAAGTGTAGGATACTCAATGCTTGGTAAAGCCTGTTAAAAATAAAACCGGCAGATTTGGAAAACTAGACTTTGAGGATTCAGCAAAGCTAATCGCTATTATTACAGCTTCATTTGCTACGAAAGATTTTCTAGTTAAGCAAGGAATAATTCCAGAGAATATAAATATGTAAATTAAATACATTTATAAAAAATGGCTTCACTCGTAATGATGATAGGTGGCGCTGTGGTGAATGCGCTTGCTTTTAGCGGAAGTAATTACGCGTTTAGTAAACTAGGGGATGACGACGAAAAGAAAAAGACATAACAAAGTGTGGAGCAACTTTGCTGCGGCACAAGATCCACTATGAAAAGCAGAGAATTGAGCAGTTGATTTTATTAACGACACACTGAAAAAACAGGGGCATGCAGCTTACACATTTAAAGATGTTGTCAAGCGATAAAAGAGTATTATCTAGTAACGGGCAAACCAATCGAGCATTACCCCCACCAAAAATTTTTGTGACTTTTTTTCAACCATCAGAAAACAAAGATGCAAGAAATCGCGTTTATTTTCGTTGGTATGATGTTGTCTATTTTTTTCGGCATAATATTGGCTGAATAAAAAATGAACAAAATCTATTATTCACCAAAAGGATATTGGAAGGGAATCACAGCAATAAAAAACTAAGCGAAGCAGTGGTGTCAGTGAACAAACAGCAAAAGAATGGTTATCTAAACAGCGATCTGGCAAAAATTTATTTACCTGCACCTAGACGAATACAGGACACACTTTGTCAATACAACTCCAAACGACACCCAAACAAATGGACCTTCTATATTTACCCTCTGATACGATTAGACGAAAAAAATTTAAGTACGCACTTACAGTCATTGACATGCTTCAAGATACAAAGATGCGGAAAACCCTTAAAACAAAATAGTGCTTCTGCTGTTGCTGTCGCTATACAACTAATATACCAACGAGGCCGCTAACTTATCCCCCCATGATTCAAGTCGATGATGGGAAAAAAATTTAAAGGTCGAGTGAATCAATTATTGTTAAAACATAGAGTTACCATTAAAGAGGCATTCCCGGGTTCACAGATCACAGGCTTTAGTTGAAAACTTTAACAAAAAAGTTAGCTGAAAGATTTTTTCCTACCAGTATCACAGAGGCTGATTGACAATTCTCGCAAAACAGAATGGGTTAGAAGACTGCCCCCAGTTTTGCGCGCAATGAATAATGAAGAAATTTAAAGGCCTAAAACCAGTACAAGCAATCAAAAAGAAAAACAATTTAAAAGTTGTTGAAGGAGAGTCTTATCCAGCAAACTATTACCATTTGGTTTGAAAATAAGGTACCTTTATTTACCGGGGGAAGCAGAAAGGGGACACTCGCATCAGGGCAACCGATCCAGTTTGGAGTGTTGATCCATATGAAATAAAAAGAATTGTAAAAATGAATCCGCCCGTGTATTATTTACGAGAAATGACACAACAAAACAACCAGCTCCTCAAAGATCTTTTGTAAAGGAAAGAACTGCAAATAATCCCCCAGACAAGTTCCGCTTTAATTAATTTTAAAATTTACATAAAAATATTTAAGTCTAAAATGGAAGTCGAAGGAAGCGCAGAACGAAAAGGTATGATAAAGAAAGAGACCGCAGAATTTATACAGGAATCATTTGAAAAAATTCTGCTATTAGGGGAAATTTTACGAAGATTAATCAATCCATGATAACCCATCTAGATTTGCATAAAATCTAAAATCCCAAATTGGGAAAAAGGATATTTTGAATAATAGAAAAAATTCAAGCACATCAAGCAAACATGAGGAAAAGATTTAGATGAATTGGATGATGCTATAATTAGTCTTGCGTTTAAAGATGATTGAAAAATATAAAACCCCCCTGTTTTTTGCGTTCTATTAAAGTCCCTATGCATTGAAACTCTGGATTACAACACCCCCCCTTTTGTGTTTGTTCTATTAATGATTCTTTGTTACACCGTTGTGTTGATCTCATGTAGGGTTAGATCGCAGTTTTTTCGTTGTCATGATGAAAAGTCTTATTGTCAAACAATGCTTCTTTGTAGTTGTCATGCGATATGTTTGACTGCACAACACTGCGAGATTTCCTTTTGCTTTTTTGATGGTTTTCTCTGGCTCGAAATACTGTTTCATTTTTTACCTTAACCCACTTTCTCCTTGATCACCTTTCCAGATAATTCATCCTTCATCTTTCCTAAAACTTCTTGTTAGTAATTGAATGTAAAGGCGAATTTTTAGGATAATCGGACGTGTCATACCATCCACTTGCTCCTTTAGCTATTCTTTTTCCATGTCTTTATAGATATCTTCAGTAGGGATATCTATAACAAAAACTATCTGTATCTGTTTTAAAGTACTCTGGACTCTGGATACGAGGGTTTAAAGTAGCCATAAAGAAATTCTAACATCAAAAGCTTTGATAATTCTAAAACGGTAAACCCCTAAATTTCAGGTTTGTCTAATTTGACTTTCTTTTTTTCATCATTATACCAAAAAGTGGTCATGAAATCTTCTGAAGTCCTGATTAATTGGTTTTGAAGTCAGCTTAATTGCTTCGTTCTCTTTGGTGACTAATCTGACATCTTTGCGCTTGTGCGGATTTCCTTAGTCTTTCCAAAACAGCTGTTGTTCATCAGCTTGAAAAAGTCTTTTTCCGAAGCATTGTGGATTTAGTTCTGAGTTCGTGTTCTTCATGATGTAAGGTTTCATGAATGTTCTTGTCAAAAGCAATTATACGATGAACTGCTTTCAACTTCAAACCATGTCTTAAATAAAATTGTAGAAGTCTGTAATGACAGACATAATTTTTTTTGCCTCAAAGATTAGGCACAAGTTTAGGCGGCTCTGTTTTTGCCATTTTGGGCTTTCTGCTGCTAATGGATAGTCTTTAAAATGCAGGTCATGGAGTTCATGAGGTTTATTTAAGTCAACTTCTAGAATGAAACCACACGTGACCCCGGCGTCAAACTCCCCAACCACTTTAATGCCTTTTGAATGTTTTTCGGATCGACGCTTGTGTGCATTTTAAAGTTTGTAATGGAAGTGATTGTGCCATTGCCCATCCATACAGATTGTTTGCGTCTAAATACATGAGATAGTTAGACCTTTACTCGGATCATAATCATCTAGGTATTTGTTGTTTGCTTTACGTAATGATGCGACGCCATACTAATTCCTCCGCGCAATCCGTTTTCAATCATCTGAATCATTGGTAAATCTGACAAAAAATTTCAATCTGTACTCCAGTAAACTTTAAGAAAGCGTCCCAACTCCGGGCGCAGAAATGTAATGCGCGGGATCCAAACTGTAATGTTTCATGCAGGTCTTTCTATAATTTTCAAAAACGTCCGCCAACAAACATACATCGGCCATCAAGTATGAATCTGATAGTCCTCCCATCGTTTTACACTCTAACTTCTGCCACGATCTTGAGCATGCTGGTAATCAGAATCACTAATGTCCTTTCCTCTAAGACTAGAAAAGAACGCGCCTTTAGGGGGAAGTGTATCTTCGTCAAACCTTTTCCCAACTGTTCATGTACTCATAAGGGTAAACACCCTTTCTAACAAGCGTTGGGTCAAAAATATTCTTCCGTTATTGGGCAGGACTTTAAGGACATAGCCAGCGACTCTAACGATCCCATCATGTGTTGCATAGAGTCGTAGAAAGACATGTTATTTAAAGTGAAAAAACATGTACTTTTCTGATGACTGTTCGATGCAAAGACACCCTGAAGGCGTTGGGTTTCTGCTTTCAATATAAGGTGAGAGTCGTAACCTCGCAAGTTATGAAAGAAGATGGGCAGCTTCCATGTCTTTGGTTCAAACTTTAGTTGAAAATTGCATTTACTATGTGCTGCTCCTCTAAACCTTCCACTAAAGTGATCATGGTCTCTTACTTTTGGATTTGTTGCTTCTTCACTGAGTTCTAAACCACAAATCCAACATGTGCGGCTGAGTCATACTGTTGTTGGTCTTCAGGCGTCATTATATTTCAGATAAATTCAGATTATTAGAACAGTCATTACGTTGCTGCATGCTTTTTAAAAAGTATTTGCAGTTTTTGGCCCTCTATTTAATTCTGGTGCTAAAAGAGCGCCATCCGCCCTACAAAATGAAGGCAAATGAAAAAATCTGATGATTACCTTTAAAGATTTTTTTTCGAAGTTTTTGTGGCGCGGCCCCTTAAAAGGAACAAGGTGATTAAAAGTCGCAAAACAACATAGGGAAAATTTTGCACCCGTTTCCAGTTCTATACCAAAAACTTTACCCCTTCTGGGGCGTAATTTTTTAGTTCTGTTTCCCCTTTTTAAATTGCCGATACATTTTCTTATGTTGTTGGGCGAGCGGGGAAATTTCTTTTTAAAAAAATTTTAAAATTTTTGTTGTCCCATTTTGGGGTTTCTCTTAGTTTATCTTTTCGATTTGGTTTCCCCCCCTGGTGAAACTAGTGTGTCAAATGATTTTTGTCTACACCTAGGGGGTTTCTTTTAGACATTTAATTTGTAGATTTGTTTCCTATCCCATGGAGAAAATAACAGTTTTGGGTTTTTTTTGTTTTAAATGTCTTTTTCACAAACAAGGAAAAGATAAAATCCGCTAAAAGTTAAGATCTTAAGAATCCCTATTGACACCTCTCGGTTTTGGGACAATGACCTTGCGAGAACCAAAAAGAAAATTTGTTGCCCTGTATTCTTTATGTTTAAAATTGCTCTTTTTAACGGTGGGGTTAAATTTTTAAGTTTCCCAACAATGGGCGCAAATTGCTTTTTTATCTGACTCAAAACTTCCCCTCTGAAAACCTCCATTGCTTCTTCGGGCCAAATAAAATTTAACAGCGGGTCTCCCAAAACCTTTAATCATTATAAAAAATATCTGTTTTTGTTGGACCCAATTTTTTGTTTTTCTTATTTATTTGTTTTAGCGAAAAAAAAGGTAAATTTTAAACTTTTTTTTATTTTCCCGGAATTTTGAGAAATGCTGGCCCTTTTGGTTAAACTTTCTGGATAAAAATGCTTTAAAAACAAATCTTCATTCCTGATTTTTTGCTTGCTTCAAAAATCGCTGGACTTAATTTTTATTAGTTTTTTTTAAAAAAAATTTTTTTTTTTTTTTTTTTTTTTTTTTTTTTTTTTTCGTTTTTTTTTTTTTTTTTTTTTTTTTTTTTTTTTTTTTTTTTTGTTTGTTTAAAAAATTTTTTTTTTTTTTTAAAAAAAATTTTTTCTTTTTTTTTTTTGCTTTTTCTGTTTTTTTTTGTTTTTTATTTTTTTTTTTGGGTTTTGTTTGTTTTTTTTAAAAACCAAGCTGTGTGCTTTTGGATTTAGTTTTTATTTTTTGTAGCAAACTTACAGCTAATAACACGGGCCAAAGAGAAAAGACAAACCCCCTAGGGGTAAAGCTGGGGTGCGCCTACGCTTTGCTAGGACCTAAAATTTGTTCCTGTGATCGGGCTTAATTATGGTCCAGTATTAAATAATAACAGCTTTAAAGGCACAAAATTCCTTTCGTTTGGCTTTGCTGTTTTTTAAAAAGGCCCCTCCCCTTAGTTTTTGTTGCATTTGTGTAAGTTAGTTAATTGAAGGGGTTTTTTCCCGGGGGTTTTCACTATCCTTCTTTTGGGGACCCCCGGTGCTGTAGGCAATTGGATAAACTTGAAAGTCTGCTTTTTTAAAATAAAAAAAATTTAGTTATACATTTTTAAATCTGTTAGCTTCAAATTTAGTTGCATCTTAATTAAAAAAAATGTCTTTTAAGCGGTTTAACACCCTTTTTTTTTATAATTTGAATGTTTATTATGTTTTTAACATCTCTCCCCTTCCATGAAATGTTTTTTCCCTCTGTTGCCCTTTTAGTCAACCCAAAAAACCGTTTTTGATGTTAAAAAATCATCAAGCCTAACACTGTGAAGGTGAGATCTTTAGACCCCGGGGCTGCGGGGGCTTCTACCCCTCCCGCCCCCAAAAATTTTCTTATTTCGCCAAAATGATGATAAGGCCCTAAGCCCGCTAGCAAGATTTGGTTTGGACTCCCATCAACGAAACTTTGTATTTCGTTTTTTTTGGTTTTAAAAAATTTTCCATTCTCTTGCGAATGGTTCTTATTTCCCCACAGCAAAAATATTTTTAGTGTTTTACTGCGAACTAAAAAAAAAAATTCCATAGAGCTCGCCTGCTTTTGGATATGTTAAATGATGAGCACGTTTTCAAATTATTATATTGTCTCATATTTTTTCCCAAAACGCCTTGCAAATTAGAGTTGCAAAAAACCCAAAACTCTAACGGATGTCAAAAATGTTTTGTACTTGCTTCGGTGTTTTTGATTGTAACCGTTTGTATCTTTAAAAATTGTTCGTATGACAATCTGTTTTTAATGCCCCTTGAAGGTATGGGGCATGCGCTTTTAACAACTCAAAATCTAAAGGAATGGAAAAGCTTTTCCAAACGAAATAACTTACAGCTAAACCCTTTTTTTGCTCCCTTTACATGAGGCAAGTTGGGGCGCCTATTCTAAGTTTTAGTGTTTCTTCTTTCCCAAATTCCTTAAAACGCAAGATTTTCCCCTTTTCTTTCGCGGTTAGCCATAGATCAGAATAGGTTAAAAAATTGTCTGCATTGTTTAAAAAAAATATTTTTTTTCCCCCTCAAGTTTTATAAAATTTTTTTTAACGATTCCCCGCCCAGATTCTGGACAACTGTTCTGGTTGGGCTGTTTTAAAGCGGGGCTATTTTGAAAGAAATGCGCAGAGCTGGCAAAATCAAATCACCCGCCCCCTGGGTTTGGAATTTAAAGTAAGAATTTGATCCGCATCAATAGTAGATGGATTTTTTGGGAACAGTAATTTTCCCGTTTTTTCCCCCCTTATGCCGCGGGGTTCTTTCAGTTTTTATGCGGGTCAAAAATCGACCCTATACTTGTGAATTTTTTTAAAACAAAAAAAAAGTTAATTTATTTAAAAAAAGGCGGCTTTGAAGAAAAGTTTTTATATTGCCCTGTAGACCCCACAGGGATAAAAGGACACCTTTACACAGCACCGTTCGGTTCTCATTGAGGATGAATTGAGGGGGCGCAAAGGGGGAAATTTAACAGAAAGTAAGGTCAAATCATTATCCAAAGTTTAGAACTAGAACCCCCCCAAACTATATACCGATGATTTTGACAAAAGTACCTTTGTTTTTAAAAAACGAAAAAAGGAGAACGTTTTCCCGTTACGTATAAACTAAACTCATCAATTTTTAAAAAATGGTAAAATTAATAAAAGGGCTCAGTGCAAGGGGCAGAATGCTTGGTTTAAAACCCAAAAAATTAGTGAGGGGGTTTTTTGCTGGACTTCAAAACACACAACAAAAACCCCCAAAAAGAAACCCAAATGCAAAACATCCACATAAAATTTTAAATTAAAAGCAGCAGGCGAAAAAAATAAGAAATAAAGCAAAAACCACTTTTTCAGAAAAAACAGCTTTAAAAAATACACGTCCACCGCTACTAGAGAGAATTATTCCCCCTTGGGTGTACTTAAAAACTAAAAGGCAAATTAAAAAAAACAATGTAGAAAAATGGTGAACTAGAGGGGATAAAAAAAAAAGAAAAACTGTGGACTGACGACCGCATGTAGGGGCGATATTTAAAGAAGAATAGCCCAAAAAACTAAAAAAACTTGGCAAGAAAAATCACAGACTAAAGTGTGACTATAACCCAGACCCATTTCAACTCAAGTGAAAAGAATAAAAGAAACTACGAAAAAATTTTTTTGAAAACCAAAAACAGCAGAAGAATAGAAATGTTTAGAGAGCAAAGGTGTCACTTGCAAGCGTTATAACGGCCTTTTGGTTTGCAATGTACGTTGGTGATGGGTATTAAGGTGGTGGGGGTGGGGCTGGGGGCTGGTTGCCTCCTCGTATCGCCTCCCCCTGTAAACGGGTAAAAAAACAGCTCGATCACTTTCGAGTTTATTTTAAAAAAAATTAGCTGGTAAAACTATAGACTCTTTACCAGGGAAAAAGGGAGTATCGTTAGGGCTTTGTCTACGCAAGCAAATAGTTGGCTTTATGGCCCAGCCCTTTTGGGATTTGTTTCCTTTAAAAGTTGGGGTTACTATTTATAAATAAAAAACCAAGTAATCCTGGCCATTAATCCAACAACAAACGCGCTTTTATATTCATGGTTATTATTTTTTTTTTCAACGGCTTTGGGCTTTGGGGCCTCAGGATTGGTGACTTAACTTTGGGGGGTCATAGGTTTTTTTTTTGTTTTTTGTTTATGGCCCCGAAAATTTTGTCGTTTTTTCCCCAAATTTCGTTCATTGCCTGCTTAAAATTTCTTTTTTGTAGTTTTTTATTGTTCCTATTGGGGGTTGAGGTCAAAGGGGCAGTATAAACCGTGCAAAAACAAAGTCTACTTTTGTCTTGCTTTGTAAAAATTTTGGTACTTTTTATACTTGAAGGTAAACAATGTAGAATTAAAGGCGTCCTCTAATTTGCTTTTTGTTTTTTTGCATCCAACCCGTAGAAGAATCAGTTATGCTCGATCTCGCTTGTGCTTCGAACCTAGCAAACCCAACGTAAGTACGAATGGTTTGTTTATTCGTTCTATTCCCCCCTTTTTGTTTAAACCCCCATATGTTAAAATAAATGTTGTCCATGTGTTTTTTGCTCTTGCTTATGGATCCCCAGGGGAACCCTGTGCCCCAAAGGGAAAAATTTGGTAAGGGGGTTCCGTCTAGTTAACTTTGTGCCGCCCCCCAAATAAGGGTGCCTAAGCTGATTAAGGGCCCCCTTTTGTCTAAAATCTTCTTAAAATTACTATTGAATTCGTTACAGATCCCTTTCAAAAAGCCTTCATGTTATTTGTTGCGAATGGTTAAACGTTTTGTCTTTGGTAATGGCGCTCGCGTTGTCAAAATACTCTGAGGGTAAAAAAATGAAATCTGTACACTGACCCACCAAAAAGGGTAGGGGTAATTTAATGATCGATACACACTCCACACCCTTTTATGCACAAAACACAGAAAGTTTTTAACTGGTTTGATAAAAGATCGGATGACCCAAACCCCCTTTTGCGTGTATCTTTTTTATATCTGCTTATGGAGTACTCACCTTTTTATGAAAAGTGTTTTTGTCGGGGCACAGCAAAGTCAAAAGGGGGTCAGTTGCAATTTTTTGTTGTAGTGCGGCCCCCAGAATATTTTTCTATTTAGTTATTTTTTAAAAACGCCCTTTTATTTCGTTTAAAAAAATGTTTTTAAAAAAAAACCCCAAGCAGTCCTACGGAAAATTAAAACTGCTGTTGAGAACATTGCGGGGAAACCAAAAAGGTCGCGCTCCTGAAAATTCTACAAATTGTATGGTTTAATATAACTGAAGCCCAAGGGGAATAATAGATTAAAAAAAAAGAAAGGGGAAGCAAAGAATTTTGCCGTTAACAAACCCGAGGTTATTACGGGTTTTGCTCATAAAAGAAGCAAAGAGTAATTTGTTAAATCTCAAAATTAACAATGCAAATCTAAAAAAAAATGTTACTTCAAGCCCAAAAAAAGCAATACTTTTGTAAAGAGCTAGCAAAAAAGTTGGCTTTGAAGCTACAGTGGACACTTTAAAAAAAATTTTTTGTTGAACCAGACAAAACTATTTTGAGGGAAAAAAATCCCTCGATCTTGAATTACTTCATTACTCTTGTTCATTTAAAAGGTGAGCAAATGATGAAAATTAATGATGGAAGGCCCCAAATGTTTTAAGACTCTTCCGTCAGGGGAAAGCTGCATATTTTGATTTGAAAAAAATTTTACAATTCCCCATTTAAGTTTAAAAAATTATTTGTGGGGGGGTCGGATCATTTAAAAAAAAATCCAGACAAAAGGGGAAAAAGTAAAATGTATAACCTACCTTGTTTTGGAAATAAAATATAAGTTGTATAAAAATGTGCGCGGGCCGATGAATCCGGAGTTAAAATTTGGCCTGTGGGGGTTTTAAATTTTGAATTAAAAGACTTTCAGACGTTGCAGATTGAACAGAAAGGTGAGAAGGCACTTTTTAGGGTTTTTAGTACACAAAGATGGTGATTATAAACGCAAAAAGGTTGGCAAACAAAAAGTTTTTCCAAAAAGCAATGGCACTAGAGCAATATGTTTGGCAGTATGAAAATAAAATAGTTCGAAAACCTACCTCAAATGGCATTTAGACCTATTTGAATGGGAAATAAAAATTTTAATTCATAAGCCCCTTTTTCATTTTTTAGCCGCCAAAAAAAGTTTCAGAAAAGCATTCAACTCTGGCCCTTTACATGTAAGTCTTATGCCAGATGACAATAGTCGGAAAGAGATTGAAATAAAGCCGTATGGGAATAAACAGTACATCCTCCACAGAAGAGAAACGGTTTTAAAAGATGCTTCTACAAGATTACAATTCATTCCACAAATGAAATTAGGTGATGCGTTCACAATGATATTTGAAATTTCTGTCTTAAAAGATGTGAAGAGGGATGGGGTTGTGGGCGTTAGTGACGTCCTTCTAAAAGGAATTCTAATTAGCTGGCAAAACTTAGACTTGAAAAACTTAAAGTTACCGTCGTCATTCTTTACAATGGTGAGGATATTAAGGTCATAACAACAAGCAACAAAATCAATATTAGTCTAAATAGAAATAATCTTACAGAACTGAATTGGATTAATCTTACACATTTAGACCTTATAGGATTTTATTATACTGAACAAGTTTTAACAGAGAGCATGATAAAAACAATAACTGGATTAGATTAAGTTCTGTTGTAAAACTATGGAGCAGTTAAACTTTATGACAAAAACCCTCATTGTTCATTAATTTGTGGGCAAACTGGTTGTGGAAAAACAATATTTATCCTTGACCTGTTACAAACAGTTTTATCGTTATAATATTTGATCATATTGTGATTTTCTGCCCAACACTTAAATGGAACAAAGCATATCATGATAGAAGGTTTATATGGACTGATGATAACATATTTTTTAGTTAATCCTAGCAATAAACTGAGTGAGTGTCTAGAACGCTTTTTATATTGTTTGAAGGAACGCAGACACTATTTATTATAGATGACTGTTCAGCAGAAAGAGACATAGTTAAAAAGAGAAACACTTTGTCGAAACTAGCTTTCAGCGGAAGACATGCTGGATAAGTGTGTGGATTTTATGTCAGAAATATAACTCGGTTTTAAAAGACTTTAGAGAACAGTTAAAGACTGTAGTTTTATTTCACATGAAAGACAGAGATGCATTTGATGAATGGTTGCGTAAAAATGATGTTATTGAAAATGATCAGGAAAAACATAGGATTAAGCAAAAACTAAAATCTGAAAAG
>CM031613.1:1723314-1730814 GCA_018398815.1 Conus ventricosus
CACCCATCTTCATACTCGTCGCCCCTCCACATATCCGACTCTCATCTAAACACATCGACCGGGACTGAAATCTTGTCTCCCCATTTTCAGTAAACGTCGGGGTTCGCTGAAAAGGCTCTCCTATCAAACAATAAAAACTCATGGCTCGTCTTCAATTCGAGCATTCCCATCTCAATAATACCTGGAGGTTTCGCGGACACAAGGCCAGCGTAGCGAAAATAACAAAAAGGGCTCGTCGTTAAGAGAAAGACATTGAGAGAGCTTTTCGGCGTCACGAGGGTAATCCGGCAAAGGAAAAAGGAGAGAGCTTCGTCGTTCAAAGGAAAAAAGGAGAGGGGCTTCGTCGTTCAAAGGAAAAAGGAGAGAGCTTCGTCGTTCAAAGGAAAAAGGAGAGAGCTTCGTCGTTCAAAGGAAAAAGAGGAGAGCTTCGTCGTTCAAAGGAAAAAGGAGAGAGCTTCGTCTTCAAAGGTCGGCAAGCAAGAACAAAAGAAGGAGGCGACGAAGGGAGGAAGGAAAACAAAGAAGGAGGGACGAAGGGGAAGGAAAACAAACATCAGACAAAGACTTGTAAAGAAGGGAGAGGAAGGAATAAAGAAAAAAAAAAGGATGAAGGAGGGACGAAGGGAGGAAGAAAACAAACATCAGACAAAAGGACGTTGTAAAAGAACGGGGGAAAGGAATAAAGAAGAAAAAAAGGATGAAGGAGGGACGAAGGGAAGGAAGAAAACAAACATCAGACAAAAGGACGTTGTAAAAGAACGGAGAAAGAAATAAAGAAGAAAAAAAAGGATGAAGGAGGGACGAAGGAAGGAAGAAACAAACATCAGACAAAAGGACGTTGTAAAAGAACGGAGAAAGAAATAAAGAAGAAAAAAAAGGATGAAGGAGGGAAGAAGGGAGGAAGAAAACAAACATCAGACAAAAGGACGTTGTAAAAGAACGGAGAAAGAAATAAAGAAAAAAAAAAAAGGATGAAGGAGGGAACGAAGGAGGAAGAAAACAAACATCAGACAAAAGGACGTTGTAAAAGAACGGAGAAAGAAATAAAGAAGAAAAAAAAGGATGAAGGAGGGACGAAGGAAGGAAGAAAACAAACATCAGACAAAAGGACGTTGTAAAGAACGGGGGAAAGAAATAAAGAAAAAAAAAGGATGAAGGAGGGACGAAGGAAGGAAGAAAACAAACATCAGACAAAAGGACGTTGTAAAAGAACGGAGAAAAGAAATAAAGAAAAAAAAAGGATGAAGGAGGGGAAGAAGGAAGGAAGAAAACAAACATCAGACAAAAGGACGTTGTAAAAGAACGGAGAAAGAAATAAAGAAGAAAAAAAAGGATGAAGGAGGGAACGAAGGAAGGAAGAAAACAAACATCAGACCAAAAGGACGTTGTAAAAGAACGGAGAAAGAAATAAAGAAAAAAAAAAGGATGAAGGAGGGACGAAGGAAGGAAGAAAAAAACATCAGACAAAAGGACGTTGTAAAAGAACGGAGAAAGGAATAAAGAAAAAAAAAGGATGAAGGAGGGACGAAGGAAGGAAGAAAACAAACATCAGACAAAAGGACGTTGTAAAAGAACGGAGAAAGGAATAAAGAAAAAAAAGGATGAAGGAGGGACGAAGGAAGGAAGAAAACAAACATCAGACAAAAGGACGTTGTAAAAGAACGGAGAAAGAAATAAAGAAGAAAAAAAAGGATGAAGGAGGGAAGAAGGAAGGAAGAAAACAAACATCAGACAAAAGGACGTTGTAAAAGAACGGAGAAAGGAATAAAGAAGAAAAAAAAGGATGAAGGAGGGACGAAGGGAGAAAGAAAACAAACATCAGACAAAAGGACGTTGTAAAAGAACGGAGAAAGGAATAAAGAAAAAAAAAAGAATGAAGGAGGGACGAAGGGAGGAAGAAAACAAACATCAGACAAAGGACGTTGTAAAAGAACGGAGAAAGAAATAAAGAAGAAAAAAAAAGGATGAAGGAGGGAAGAAGGAAGGAAGAAAACAAACATCAGACAAAAGGACGTTGTAAAAGAACGGAGAAAGAAATAAAGAAGAAAAAAAAAGGATGAAGGAGGGAAGAAGGGAGGAAGAAAACAAACATCAGACAAAAGGACGTTGTAAAAGAACGGAGAAAGAAATAAAGAAGAAAAAAAAAGGATGAAGGAGGGAAGAAGGAAGGAAGAAAACAAACATCAGACAAAAGGACGTTGTAAAAGAACGGAAGAAAGAAATAAAGAAGAAAAAAAAGGATGAAGGAGGGACGAAGGAAGGAAGAAAACAAACATCAGACAAAAGGACGTTGTAAAAGAACGGAGAAAGAAATAAAGAAGAAAAAAAAGGATGAAGGAGGGAAGAAGGGAGGAAGAAAACAAACATCAGACAAAAGGACGTTGTAAAAGAACGGAGAAAGAAATAAAGAAGAAAAAAAAAGGATGAAGGACGGAAGAAGGGAGGAAGAAAAAAAACATCAGACAAAAGGACGTTGTAAAGAACGGAGAAAGAAATAAAGAAGAAAAAAAGGATGAAGGAGGGACGAAGGAAGGAAGAAAACAAACATCAGACAAAAGGACGTTGTAAAGAACGGAGAAAGAAAAAAGAAGAAAAAAAAGGATGAAGGAGGGAAGAAGGGAGGAAGAAAACAAACATCAGACAAAAGGACGTTGTAAAAGAACGGAGAAAGAAATAAAGAAGAAAAAAAAAGGATGAAGGAGGGAAGAAGGAAGGAAGAAAACAAACATCTGACAAAAGGACGTTGTAAAAGAACGGAGAAAGAAATAAAGAAGAAAAAAAAGGATGAAGGAGGGACGAAGGGAGGAAGAAAACAAACATCAGACAAAAGGACGTTGTAAAAGAACGGAGAAAGGAAAAAGAAAAAAAAAGGATGAAGGAGGGAAGAAGGGAGAAAGAAAACAAACATCAGACAAAAGGACGTTGTAAAAGAACGAGAGAAAGGAATAAAGAAAAAAAAAGGATGAAGGAGGGACGAAGGGAGGAAGAAAACAAACATCAGACAAAAGGACGTTGTAAAAGAAACGGAGAAAGAAATAAAGAAGAAAAAAAAGGATGAAGGAGGGAAGAAGGAAGGAAGAAAACAACATCAGACAAAAAGGACGTTGTAAAAGAACGGAGAAAGAAATAAAGAAGAAAAAAAGGATGAAGGAGGGAAGAAGGGAGGAAGAAAACAAACATCAGACAAAAGGACGTTGTAAAAGAACGGAGAAAAGAAATAAAGAAAGAAAAAAAGGATGAAGGAGGGAAGAAGGAAGGAAGAAAACAAACATCAGACAAAAGGACGTTGTAAAAGAACGGAGAAAGAAATAAAGAAGAAAAAAAAGGATGAAGGAGGGACGAAGGAAGGAAGAAAAACAAACATCAGACAAAAGGACGTTGTAAAAGAACGGAGAAAGAAATAAAGAAGAAAAAAAAGGATGAAGGAGGGAAGAAGGGAGGAAGAAAACAAACATCGACAAAAGGACGTTTAAAAAGAAAGGAAAAGAAATAAAGAAGAAAAAAAAGGATGAAGGAGGGACGAAGGAAGGAAGAAAACAAACATCAGACAAAAGGACGTTGTAAAAGAACGGAGAAAGAAATAAAGAAGAAAAAAAGGATGAAGGAGGGACGAAGGGAGAAAGAAAACAAACATCAGACAAAAGGACGTTGTAAAAGAACGGAGAAAGAAATAAAGAAAAAAAAAGGATGGGGTGGGGGTAGGGGCGAGGGAAAAAGAAACTAGGATGGGGTGGTGATAGGGGCGAGGGAAAAGAGGATGGGGTGGGGGTAGGGGCGAGGGAAAAGAGGATGGGGTGGGGGTAGGGGCGAGGGAAAAGAGGATGGGGTGGTGGTAGGGGCGAGGGAAAAAGAACTAGGATGGGGTGGGGGTAGGGGCGAGGGAAAAGAACTAGGATGGGGTGGGGGTAGGGGCGAGGGGAAAAGAACTAGGATGGGGGTGGGGGTAGGGGCGAGGGAAAGAACTAGGATGGGGTGGGGGTAGGGGCGAGGGAAAGAACTAGGATGGGGTGGGGGTAGGGGCGAGGGGAAAAGAGGATGGGGTGGGGGTAGGGGCGAGAGAAAAGAGGATGGGGTGGGGGTAGGGGCGAGGGAAAAGAGGATGGGGTGGGGGTAGGGGCGAGGGAAAAGAACTAGGATGGGGTGGGGGTAGGGGCGAGGGAAAAGAGGATGGGGTGGGGGTAGGGGCGAGGGAAAAAGAGGATGGGGTGGGGGGTAGGGGCGAGGGAAAAAGAGGATGGGGTGGGGGTAGGGGCGAGGGAAAAGAGGATGGTGTGGGGGTAGGGGCGAGGGAAAAGAGGATGGGGTGGGGGTAGGGGCGAGGGAAAAGAGGATGGGATGGGGGTAGGGGCGAGGGAAAAGAACTAGGATGCGGTGGGGGTAGGGGCGAGGGAAAAGAGGATGGGGTGGGGGTAGGGGCGAGGGAAAAGAGGATGGGGTGGGGGTAGGGGCGAGGGAAAAGAACTAGGATGGGGTGGGGGTAGGGGCGAGGGAAAAGAGGATGGGGTGGGGGTAGGGGCGAGGGAAAAGAACTAGGATGGGGTGGGGGTAGGGGCGAGGGAAAAGAGGATGGGGTGGGGGTAGGGGCGAGGGAAAAGAACTATGATGGGGTGGGGGTAGGGGCGAGGGAAAAGAGGATGGGGTGGGGGTAGGGGCGAGGGAAAAGAACTAGGATGGGGTGGGGGTAGGGCGAGGGAAAAGAACTAGGATGGGGTGGGGGTAGGGGCGAGGGAAAAGAACTAGGATGGGATGGGGTAGGGCGAGGGAAAAGAACTAGGATGGGGTGGGGGTAGGGGCGAGGGAAAAGAACTAGGATGGGGTGGGGGTAGGGGCGAGGGAAAAGAACTAGGATGGGGTGGGGGTAGGGGCGAGGGAAAAGAACTAGGATGGGGTGGTGGTAGGGGCGAGGGAAAAGAGGATGGGGTGGGGGTAGGGGCGAGGGAAAAAGAGGATGGGTGGGGGTAGGGGCGAGGGAAAAGAGGATGGGGTGGGGGTAGGGGCGAGGGAAAAGAACTAGGATGGGGTGGGGGTAGGGGCGAGGGAAAAGAACTAGGATGGGGTGGGGGTAGGGGCGAGGGAAAAGAACTAGGATGGGGGTGGGGGTAGGGCGAGGGAAAAAAGGATGGGGTGGGGGTAGGGGCGAGGGAAAAGAGGATGGGGTGGGGGTAGGGGCGAGGGAAAAGAGGATGGGGTTGGGGTAGGGGCGAGGAAAAGAGGATGGGGTGGGGGTAGGGGCGAGGGAAAAAGAGGATGGGGTGGGGGTAGGGGCGAGGGAAAAGAGGATGGGGTGGGGGTAGGGGCGAGGGAAAAGAACTACATACAAAAAAGGAAGATGAAAGTGAAAACATGAAAAAAAAATATGAAGAATAAAGAAAGGACGAAAAGAATGAAAAAAAGACTACAAAAAAGCAGGAAGACAAGAATAAGGATGAAAGATGGAAAGACAAAAGGAAAAGTAGAAAGAATGCCAAAGAAAAGGAAGGAATGACAGGGAGATAAGGACAGGAAATGGCGAAATCAAAGGGGGAAAAAAGGACAAGGAAAAATGATATCAAGACAGAGGAAAAGACAAACACAGAAACGAACGCCCTGACGGTCAGAGACATGATTACAAAGCAATGGCCACAACAGCCGGGTCTGTGGTCACATCGGGCAGTGAAGAATGGCCACAACAGCCGGGTCTGTGGTCACATCGGGCAGTGAAGAGATTTGTGAAAGCAACGCTTACAGTATCTAGACAGAGTCCTCGCCCGCATCCTCGTCACTGTCGTCGTAACTGTTGTCGTCGTCATAGTCGTCGTCATAGTCGTCGTCGTAGTAGTAGTAGTAGTCGTAGCAGCAGCAGCAGCAGCAGTAAAATAAAAAGAGGAGCAGAAGGAGTAAGGATAGTAGTGACAGCAGCAGACACTTGAACATTGAGTTGTAGTGGTAGTGATGCTATTACCTGCTGCGACGGCACTGAAGAGCAGCAAGAGCAATAGCAGTACCAGCGGTAGTAGTATGAATACAATCAGCAACACCAGCAGCTAACACTACTGAGTAACGGTACCAGCAGTGCTAGGAACACTACCACTGATAACGTTCAGATGCAGCGGCGATGGCGAGAAACTAGTGTTGGGTATGCCGCAAAAGAGAAGTGCAGTAACAGTTGCAGCAGCACCGCCGAATGATAGCGACAACGCTGAGGGTGTGCTGGCAATGGAAGATGCCTTACCAAAAGCAGGAGCAGCAACAAAATTAGTAGTAGCATACGTAATAGTGGAAGTGGAATCAGTAGTAGTATCAGCAGCGGGGCTATCACCACCAGCAGCAGCAACAACAGCAGCAGCGACACAGGCAGAGCAGCAGCAAAAGCAGTAGCATTATCATCAGCAGTAGCACCAGCACCAGCACCAGCACCAGCAGCGGCCGCAGCAGCAGCAGGCAGCAGCAGCAGCAGCGAAAGTTTCTTTCCGTTCTTTTCAGTAACAATCGATGAAAAACGAAGTCATGTGTGCGTTGTTTTGTAATGCAGATTGCGCGGCCAAAAAGGTGCTTACGTCTGTCGGCGTTGTGCGTGTCTTTTTCTACCTAGCCAGGATAGCTCAGTTTGTAGTGCCCTCAATTCATAATTCTGGTCAATCTGAAGTAAAGGGTTTGAATCCCCGTTTTGATACAGTGCGATTCTACTCTCGGAGTTAACATTGGTTCTGACTCCATTCCTCAAAAGGTGCTTTAGATGAGACTATAATTATGGTTCTGACTCCATTCCTCAAAAGCTGCTTTAGATGAGACTATAATTATGGTTCTGACTCCATTCCTCAAAAGGTGCTTTAGAGGAGACTATATGGCTCTGACTCCATTCCTCAAAAGGTGCTTTAGAGGAGACAAAAACCGAGGCTCCTCTAAAGGCCGGCTTGGTCGTTGGGTATGGATGACAGGCACATATATAGCCTCTCCAATGCCATCCCCGCCTCCCCGAGTCTGAATTGAATAGCTGTGTAGCGTGGCACGTCTTTGACACAGTCAGAGAACGTCAGGCACTGGACATTATCGAGGTCCGGTTTTTATTACTTACCCACTGCTCAGGGACAAGGGGGGGGGAGGGGGAGGGGCGTGGCAATGTGAGGGGTGGAGGGGGGAGGAGAGGGGACCTAGCATGTCAATGCATCCGGGTAAGTAATGAACGGATGTTACTCCTCGGGGAGGGGGGGGGGGGGCTTTAGAATGTCTCTCAGGCTTTAGATCAAGGCAATCGCTGGCTCGGTCTATCCTGGGTAGGTAAAATGACCGGATGTAACTGCTCGGGGAGGAGGGAATGGCACTGGAGTGGCTCAGATGTCTCTCAGGCTGCGCACGCGTGTGTGTGTGTGTAGGGGGGTGGGGGGGGGGTCTGTGTGTCTGTTTTTTGTGTAGCTCCTATGTGTGATACATCCACCGTGAAAAAGGGAAGGAATGAGTAGCCGGTACTGAATTAATTGATTGGGGAAGGAGTGTTGAAACACAAAGTGAGCAGCCCTTCGT
>CM031613.1:1740814-1745814 GCA_018398815.1 Conus ventricosus
ATGGAGTAGCTTTGCTGCACGTCTATGGAGAGAATTCAGCCTTTTTTTGTGGACGTCACTACTGCCGTCCCACACTGTTGAGGCGTAATTTATACGTGACATCATGTGTGCATTGAAGAAAAGTTTAAGCACATTACTGTTGACGTAGCGCTTTAATTGAGATAACAGGAAAAGGTGTTTTGAGACTACCTTGCATACGTTATTGAGATGAGATTGCCATTTCAATTCTTTATCTATCGTTAACCCTAAAACACGATGCTCATCTACCTGCTCGATAGAAGTGCCATTCAACTGAAGTTTTAGGCAAAGAGGAGTCAACTGGTGTTTTTGGCGGGTAGCTATTATCATAGATTTGGTTTTGGCTGGGTGTATGACCATTGAGTTTGAATGACACCAGTCTGACACGTCGTTTAGACTTTCCTGGAGAGAAGTTTCTATTGTCTGTAGATCACTACCATTCGTTTGGAGCGACGAGTCATCAGCAAATAAATCTGTCGTGACCTTTTCATCTGATACGGACAATGGTAAATCATTGATGAAGATGCAGAATAGTAGGGGGCCTAGTACAGAGCCCTGTGGGACTCCATGTCTGACAAAGTCTGAAGTGGAGGTTTTCCCATTAAGCGCCACATACTGAGTCCTATCGTTCAAGTATGATTGGAATAATGAGATTGTCGGGTGTGGTTCAAGTAGACAGATAGTTTCTTTAGAAGAATGGAATGATCAACAAGATCAAACGCCTTTTTGAAGTCAAGAAAGACAACCCCTGTCATTTGTGATTGGTTCATATTTGAAAGCCATGAGTCACACATTCGTGATAATGCTGTGTGGCAGGAGTGATTAGATCGGAATCCAGATCGGAGTGGGTGAAATAGTTTGTTTTTCTCCATGAACTGAGATACGTGTGTGTGTGTGTATGTGTCTTTCAAGGGGTTTGGATAGAATCGATAGTAAGGATATAGGTCTGAAATTATTTGGATCCGACAAATCATTTGATTTTGGAAGGGGGATTGGCTGAGAGAGAACGAGAGAGAGAGAGAGAGAGAGAGGAGAGAGAGAGGAGAGAGAGAGAGAGAGAGAGAGAGAGAGAGAGAGAGAGACAGACAGAGAGACAGAGAGACAGAGAGACAGAGAGAGACAGAGGCAGAGAGAGAGAAAGTGAGAGAGAGAGAGAGAGAGAGGAGAGAGAGAAGAGGAGAGAGAGAGAGAGAGAGAGAGAGAGAGAGAGAGAGAGAGAGAGAGAGAGACGCCTTTCTACAGCAGACAGGAAACCCCTAGAAAACTCTGAACTTGGAAATTTAGGGAGAAAGCCCCCAATGAAGCCATTCCGTTGTGCACGCTCTCTGATAGTGACAGGCACGTCACCCTCTCGTCAGTATCTGACTCCAGTGTCCTTTATTCTGTCCTGGGTTTTAGAATAGTGTGTGTGTGTGTGTGAGTGTGTGTGTGTTGTGTGTGTGTGTGTGTGTGTGTGTGTGTGTGTGTGTTTGTGTGTGTGTGTGTGTGTGTGTGTGTGTGTGTGTGTGTGTGTGTGTGTGTGTGTGTGTGGTGAGTGAGTATATATAAGGGGGAGCTGTTGTCGTTCAAAACGCCAGTGACTATATTGCTGCAGCTCATCGTCAACTTCTTTCCACTCAGCACTATGAAGAAATTAAGAAAGATCCTTTAAACACCATTGCTAGAAACTCCAACCACCTGGTGAACCGACTGCTGAATGACGACTACATCGATGAGAACACACACAAATGGGCTACTATTGAAATTGGGAGTGTACGCTGCCATCAGTTCTACATGCTTCCTAAGATCCACAAAACTTTGGAAAACCCACCTGGACGTCCCATTGTCTCAGGAGTTGGTGGCCCCACTGAACGTATCTCCAAACTGGTGGACCACTGGTTACAGGACCATGTCAAGCAACTTCCGTCCTATGTGCAAGACACCACACATATGCTCCATACACTAGACCAATGGAACCGTGAGTTTGGTCCTTTTGACGACAGCACACACCTGGTCACCATTGATGTCGTTGGTCTCTACAGCAACATTCCTCACGCCGACATGGAAACAGCAGTGAAGGCGTTTGTTGACAAAAATGATTGCATCAACATGCCCATAGAGCGTCTTCTGGAACTGATGAACCATGTATTGTCCAACAATTATTCCACTTTGATGGGCATTTCTACAAACAAAAACTGGGCACTGCCATGGGCACACCTATGGCACCTACGGTGGCTTGCCTTTTCATGGGCTGGCTGGATGCACAGATACTGGACAACAGCCCCTTTCCTGTCATCCCAGAACTGTGGAAACGCTTTATAGACGACATCGTTCTCCTGTGGTCTCGATCAACAGAAGAACTTCACCAGTTCCTTGAGTTTTTGAACCAGTTCCACCCTACCATCAAGTTCACTATGAACTATTCTAAGGAATCACTGCCATTCTGGGACATTTTCATCCATCTGAAGCGAGGCTATCTGTATACAGACCTGTATTCCAAACCTACAGATGCTCGTACATACTTGGCCCATTCATCCTGCCATCCTTACCATACCATCAAAAACATTCCTTATGCCCAGTTCCTGCGCCTCCGCCGCCTCTGTTCTGACATGCCAACCTTCCAGTCTCGTTGCCAGGATATGGAACGTGATTTTCTCCAGCGAGGATACAGCCCTGTGACCATCCAGGAGGCAAAAACCAAAGCCAGCCATGTTTCCCGACACAAGACTCTCAGCTATAAGACGGAAGACAGGCAACACAAGCGAGTTCCATTCATCATCACTCACAACCCCTCTAATCCCCCATTCCGTTCTTGGTTTGCAGAACGCCAACCTCTTCTCCACATGAGCCAGAAAATGCGGAGGGCTATGCCTTTCCCACCCATACTAGCCGAAAGAAAATCGCGGTCTTTGAGAAATCTGCTCATGCCATCAGCTCTCCCGATTCCAGATGACATCAATGCTGGATGCTTCAAATGTACAGCTGAACACTGTGTGGGTTGTGAAAACCATCTAGTTGAGAGCAGAACATTTAGTAGTATGCAGACAGGAGAGACATTTACCATCCGTCATCGACTGTCCTGTGACAGCAGCAATATCGTCTACATGCTGTACTGCACCAACTGTCAGAGTACACAGTACATGGGTGAAACTATGCTGACACTGAAAGATCGCTTCTATCTGCACAGGTCTAACATCAAGTTGAACAAAGGTGGATGTGTTCATGTCAACAATCATTTCAACTTACCTGAACACTCTCTGAAGAACATGAGATGCATTGTGGTGGAAAAGGTCCACAGCCTGAACAAAACCGCAAGATAGAGAAGAGAAGATTTCTGGAAGAATAAACTAAAGACAGTTTATCCTTTGGGACTCAACGGCCCTGATTCCGATGGACACTGATTTGCAGAATGGAGACGGGGGAGTCTTGGTTAACTTATGGGAAGGGTGGGGCATGATGTGGTTGGGTGGAATTTTTTATGAGATCTGCACGTGTGTGTTTATGCCATGGGGTATGGTCTTTTATACAGCACTAAAGAAAAAGAACTTGCAGAGCGCATAGACCTAAGTGACAGGATAGAAGCGACAGTAACAAAAGAAGCTTTCATAACACTCAAAGACCACAAACCAACTTTCATAACAATCCAACATGCAGACTAATAAACCCATCCAAATCTGAATTAGGCAAAATAAGCAAGAAAATTCTGGAAAAAATAACAAAGGACATAAAATCAAACTCTGATTACAACCTCTGGAAGAACACATACGAAGTTATCCAATGGTTCAAAAAACTCAATAAACAAAGTAATACAGTATTTATCACATTTGACATAGTAGACTTTTACCCATCCATAGACGAGGAACTACTCTCCAAAGCCCTGAAGTTTGCCAGTAACCACACAGACATAACAGGGTCAGAAATGGAAATCATTCTCCACACCAAGAAAACATTACTACACAGCAGAAATGAAACCTGGATCAGGAAAACCAACAGAAACTCAACATTTGACGTAACCATGGGTTCATATGATGGTGCAGAAACATGTGAACTGGTCGGACTATTCATGCTGTCCAACATCAAGAAAAACTCGGAAAAACAAGTCGGACTGTACAGAGACGATGGCCTTGCTGCACTAACAAACAACCCAAGAACCATCGAAAACAAGAAGAAAGAACTATGCAAAATCTTCCAAAACCACAACTTAAAGATCACCATTGAAGCAAACAAAAAGGTTAGTGAACTACTTAGACATAACACTGGATCTCAACAACCATATATATAAACCATACAAGAAACCCAACGATACACCTCTTTATGTACACACCAAAAGTAACCATCCACCATCTGTATTAAAGACCATACCCCATGGCATAAACAAGAGACTATCAAACCTGTCATGCAATGAGAGAGTGTTCAACAATGCAGCAGTGGAATACCAGGAGGCACTACAAACAAGTGGATACAATTACAAACTACAATACAACCGGACAACAACACAAATAAAAGCAAGAAAAATAGGAAAAGAAAAATCACATGGTATAACCCCCCATACGACGGAAACTCAAAACAAACATAGGGAAAGAATTCTTCAAAATCCTAGCAACTTCATTTCCAAAAGAGCACAAAACTGTCCAAAATATTTAACAAAAACACTGTCAAACTATCGTACTCATGTATGCCCAACCTCAAAAACCTGATTGACGCATCAACAAAATGAAAATCAACACAGCAAAGAAGGGTGAAGAAAGGAAATCTTGCAATTGCACGAGAAAGGAGCAGTGCCCACTAAACAATAAATGTCTCCACAAAAACATTGTATACCAGGCTACTGTAACATCAGAAAATGAAAAAGAAACATACATAGGGATCACTGAAAACCACTTCAAAACCAGATATGCAAACCACAAACAGTCATTCAATAAAGAAAAATATAAAAACCAAACAGAACTGAGCAAATATATCTGGAAACTTAAAGATGCAAAAACAAGCTACAATATATCCTG
>CM031613.1:1755814-1763314 GCA_018398815.1 Conus ventricosus
TGCACGCACGCGCGCGCGCGCGCACACACACACACACACACACACACACACAACACACACACACCCACACACACACACACACACACAACACGACCACGCACACACCCACACACACACCACACACACACACGCAACGCACACACACCCTCATAAGAATAACACACACACATAAAACACAACAACACACACACACACACACGACACACACACACACACACTCACACACCCACACACAACATCACACCCCACTGCACGCACGCACGCCGCAACACGCACGCACTGCACGCACGCCCGCACACACACACACCACACAGACACAACACACACACAAACGCACACACAGACACACACACACACACAACACCACACACACACACACACACACACACACACACACACACACACACACCTCAAACACACCGCAACACTACCACAACACAGAAAAGAACAGAAATTAGAAGAGAGACTGAAACGTAAAGAAAAACGAACCCCCACAAAAAAATTTAAGGAGAAACAATGGAGAAGATATAAGGGGAAAAAAAAGAAGAAAAAAATAAGAGAAAAAAGGAAAGGACCACGCAAAGGAAAAAGGAAGAAAGGAGGATGGAACAAACAACAAATAACAAACGCAACAGAAAAAAAAACGAAACAGAGTACAGAAAGACAGAAATCAAATAAAGAAATATAAAGAAACTAGTAAAAGGTATTAATATTGTGTTCGTAAAATTTCATTGCGTCGCAGAGTTCTTGCGCGCGTATTTGTTTCTACTATTTGCATTGCAATTGCTATCGCCCCTCCCCCCCCCCCCCCCCCAATACACACCATGTACATTGTATTGTATTAAATTGCTTTGTCATGACTGTATGGGTTGTTGTTGTTTTTCCCCAACAGGAACAACAAAAATATACGCGGGAATAGAATCCGATCGCATCTGATGCAAGAAACTGAATTACAGTTTTAATTCCAACAACATGGGTCTCTTTACATCATTCTGCATCTTCCAAGTCCATAGCCAATCTACAGATGTCTATCAATGTAGTTGGCCGTTATAATGCTGCCCTACTTTGAGTATCTTTTGATTAATACCAATTTCATTGACCTCTCTCTCTCTCTCTCCTCTCTCTCTCTCACTCTCATCCTCCCTATCCTCTCTCTCTCCTCTCTCCTCGCTATCTCTCTCTCTCTCTCTCTTTCACGCTCTCTCCTCTCTCTCTCCGTTCTCAACTCTCTCTCACGTTCTCTCTCCTCGTCTCACTCCCACGCTCTCTCCTCTCTCTCTCTCTCTCTCTCTCACTCTCTCTCTCTCCTCTCTCTCTCATCACACGCTCTCTCTCACTCTCTCTCAACTCATCATCTCTCTCTCTCTCTCTATCACTCTCTCTCTCTCTCTCTCTCTCTCTTCTTCTTCTTCATCTTCTCCTTTTGCTTCTTTCTTCTTCTTCTTCTTCTCTTCTTGTCTTCTGCGCCAAGGTTACAACATTCATTTTTATATTCAAGCACTGATTTCCATTTGCATCGTTTCCTGACCAATTTCGAAAGTGCACGCGATTTGAAGTTTTCTATTTGCGGCGCGCGCGTGCATGTGTTGTGTGTGTGATGTGTGTGTGTGCGTGCTTGCGTGCGTGCTTGCGTGCGTGCGTGCGTGCGTGCGGCGTGCGTGCGTGCGTGCGTGCGTGCGGTGCTTGCGTGTGTGTTGTGTGTGGTGTGTGTGTGGGTGTGTGTGTGTGTGTGTTGTGTGTGTGTGAGTGTGTGTTTGTGTGAGTGTGTGGCGAGCGTGCACGCGTGCGCGCGCGTGTTGCGTATATGTGTGAGGGTGTGGTTGAGAATGTGTGTGTGTGTGTGTTGTGTGTTGTGTGTGTGTGTGTGTTGTGTGGTGTGTGTGTGTGTGTTGTGTGTGTGTGTGTGTGTGTGTGTGTGTTGCCCTTGAGCTCCCAGATGTTATCAATATTATTAAGTGGCACGAATAAAGAAGGCAATGAACAGCTATGTTTTTACGGCCATTTCCTCCTGGTAGATATCCGTCACCGCTTTATTCTTTTGCCCTATAAGAACGAGAACAATAGAAGAACAATGTAACGTTCACAGAACACACATTCTGTTACTGATTAACAATAAGCAAAAAGTTTCGTTTTCAAATGCTTTCTTTCTGTGACCTTGAGAGAAGAGAGGAAGAGAGAGAGAGAGAGAGAGAATAGAGAGAGAGAGAGAGAGAGAGAGGAGAGAAAGAGAGGAAGTAAGATGAGAGAGACAGACAGACAGAAAGACAGACAGACAACAGACAGACAGACAGAGAGGGAAAGACTAAAGACCAGAGACAGAGAAATATATACAGACAGACAGACAGACAAAGAGAGCGAGGAGGCTTAGAATGAGAGAGAAAGAGAAAGGGGGGGGGGGGGGCAGGCGGCAGACAGACAACAAACAGGCAGGCAAGCAAACGAGCGGGCAAACAGAAAGAGAGAGAGAGAGAGAGAGAGAGAGAGAGAGAGAAGAGAGAGAGAGAGAGAGAGAGAGAGAGAGAGAGAGATGAGAACGAACGACGAACGAAATTGTTTAATGAGGAACAGATAAGCACATGACAGGCTTGTTTGCATCTTGCCTCAAAAAAGAAAAAGAAACATTTCAAACACAAAAGCCACCCTCACACCCCCAACCATTAACCAAACATCCACACTGTCGAACAAATCCTTTTTCAAGGCAATAATAATAGCAATAACAATAAGTAATGAATGATAATGATTAAAAATGAATAATTTCATTCAAATAAACACCATGCGCACATATATCATAGCATTGTCCAAACATTACATCTGTCGAAGAGCATATCTGAAAAGATAGAAATTACAGAACACATAATAATCACAAATAGAAAATCCACATGATAGTAAATCAAGATTGAACCAAGAATCCCTGTTCCGGAAGGGGCGTACAACACACATTTTGCGCCCTCCAAATTCGCACCAGCATTTTCCCTTTCCTCTCTATCCTCTTTGTTCTCAGCACCCAATTCCATCCTCGCCCCTCGTAACAAACACCCCCACCTCACCCCGTCAACGCCCTCGTCGTAACACCAACCAACCCCAACTCAAACGAGAGAGAGAGAAGGGAGAGAAGAGAAGAGATAAGAGAGATGAGAGAGAGAGAGTAGAGAGAAGAGAGAGAGAGAGAGAGAAGAAGAGACTGGAGAGAGATGGGAAGAGAAGAGAGACAGAGGGTGAGAGAGAGTAGAGAGAGAGAGCGAGAGAGAGAGAGAGAAGAGAGAGATAGACGCTAGAGAGAGAGAAAAACTGACGAGGCAGACCATACACAGACAGACAGGAAAGACAAAAAGGCAGAGAAGAACAAGCACAGCAGATAAAAGACAAGAGATGATAAAAAAAACATTTGAGGAAATTGATACCAGATTACGATCCAAAAATACCACAAAGTTAGCTATAACAAGCTATAGATATTTATGATAATGTGTTTTTATAAATGTAGATAAGCTAATTATTAATTCTTATGTCACAAGGGAATTGCATACCAAAGTTACCACCCGAATATGCTAAGAAGACAGAAAAGATCAATTGTGGGCCGGGATGGATATCAAATGTTTATTACGAAAGGTGTTTACAAGGAAATTTGGTACGTAGATAAGAATGAGCGAGATATTCATTATTTTGTACATGAACACACCCTTATAGAAACGGAACGACTTTTTTGTCTGAATGGAGAATCTCAAGTTCTTTATAGTCTACAACTTGAAGGAGGATTAAGGAGTACGCGGATTTTAGTGAACGATCTATACAACACGCTCCAGTGGCTTCAAGCAAATGTGGACTGGCCCATGTCCCATCACGTTTAAGCAGTAGACAATATCATATTGTATAAAGGCATGGAAAAATTAACTTCCGAGAATGTGGTCAAGGAAATGCTTAATTCTGTTTAAATTAGAAATTATCTTACTTGAGAATCTTCCGAGATAAAGCAGAAACGTGATTAGACCAAGATAGATTGTTACGATAGTGAGACCAAGTAACTTATGTGAATCAATTCATCTATAATCTATCGTATTAGATACAATGGAGTGATCAAGTTTTCATGTTTTGTCGTTTATGCCTAGTTTGTTATCAACATAAATTTGGATTTCATTGATGGAAGGGGCATGTTGATTTAGTTTTGGGCCACTCATTACGATATTTATATCTTTTTGAAGAGCACTGCATACTAGAGTGTACGTTTTTTACCTATACTGTGAGTGTCGAGTCGTCCGCAAAGTTCACATGACGAGGAAATACTAGAGAGAGAGAGAGAGAAGAGAGAGAGAGAAGAATAGAGAGAGAGAGAGAGAGAGAGAGAGAGAGACAGACAGACAGACAGACAAGACAGACAGAGAACAGAACAAGCAGGGAGAAAGAGGGCAAGCAACTGAGCGGCAAACGGAGAGAGACAGACAGACAGATCCAGACAGAGACCGACAGAGACATACAGAGACATACTGAGAACAGAGACAAAGACAAGCGGACAAAACAAGTAGGGAGAGAGACAGAGGGCAAGCCGGAGGGGGGGGGGGGGGGGGGGGGGGGGCAAACAGAGAGAGAGAAGAGAGAGAGACATAGAGACAGACATACAGACAGACAGAACAGAGACAGACAGAGACAGAGACATAGAGACAGAGAGATCAGACAGTATCCCCAATAACACACCGGATACCGACCCATCCTATCCCAACGAGATGCCGACAGACAGGTCAACCCCCCACCCCCATCTCCCTCCCACCCCATTCACTGCCCCCACTGGCCCTCCTCCCCATTGCCCAAGGATAATCTGACCCCCACCTCGCACCTTTGACAATTACCCATTGCTAGGCTCTGACTTCAACAACTCTGCAAGATGAACGGGGTCCCCGAACATCATGATGAAGAGAGGTAAGCAAAAGGAGTTTGTGTGTTGGTGTGTGTGTGTGTGTGTGTGTGTGTGTGTGTGTTGTGTTGTGTGTGTTGTTGTGGTGTGTGTGGTTGTGTGTGTGTGAATGTATCTCTGCCCTCTGTGTGTCTCTCTTGTGTGTGTGAGTGTTGTGTGTGTGTGTGTGGGGTGTGGGTGTTGTGTGTGTGTGTGTGAGTGTGTGTGGTGTGTGTGTGTGTGGTGTGTCCGTGTATTTCTCTCTCTCATCTCTATCTCTCTGTTAGAAAATAGTGAGAGATACTCCTTGGTTTCTTGCGCTTTAATAGTGACTTACAGCCAGAAAATTTATTATTACGGTAGTAAACACGAAAATGGCACAGGGATTCATTAGTCACACGCTTTTCGAACAAGGACCTCTTGGTCTATATGCTAAAGAAAGATGTATAGTAATATTTAATAATGAACCGTAACTGTATCTGTCCAATTGTAAAAAAAATAATATATGAAGATGAATTTCACTTTTCTTTCAGTGTGAGGTGTATGAAAAGGTACGGGAAAATGCGATGTCTTTAATCAGTGTTAGCAGAAGAACGTGACTTAGTCACTCTGTTTACAGAGTGATATGAAAACAACTTAAAAATCTATTGCTAAATTTATCGCAGAAGCAAATAATTCTTCTTAAAAGAAAGCTCTCATACTTAAGTGAATAATGTTCTTTCTTGCTAAGTCCTATTGTTCCTGCCGACTGGATAGACTAGGCCTGCTGGTCGCTTGCTATTGTGGTGTTTTTACAAATTTCTCTTTGCGTTCTGATTCTCTTTATTTGTTTTCTTCATTTTTGTTCAAGCAGTGTTCCCCCATGTCAAATAGCAGGTTTTGCTGATGACATAAACTGTATTCCATGCATGGTCATTTGTCATTGGCGCTCTCTGCTCTCACTCTTCTCTCTCTCTCTCACTCGTCTCTCTCTCTCTCTCTCTCGCCTTCACTCTCACTCCGTCGTCTCTCTAGATCTCTCTCTCCTCTCTCTCTCTCTCCTCTTGTGTGTGTGTGTTTGATGTGTGTGTGTGTATGTGTGTGTTGTGTGTTGTGTGTGTGTGTGGTGTGTGTGAGTGTGTGAGTGTGTGTGTGTGCGCGCGCGCTGCGCGCGAGCGGGTGGGGGGTGGGTGCACGCATATAAGTCCGACTTGCATCACCTGCGTGTGTGTATTTGCGTGCCAGTGCCAGAGTAATTCTAACGTACAGAAAAACAAAAAGAAAAATCTGCCGTGATGTACCCAATGATTCCCTGTGCCCCTTCTTTGTGACCTCCTGAGAGAAATGTGAGTGACAGAAAGAATAACAGGACAGAGGGGGGGGGGGGGGGGGGGGGGGGGGGGGAAGGTATGAACCTGGAGCCCTGGGGAACTGGGTGAATGCACGAATGGGCCCTCACTGGCACGGGAAGAACACGGGAACTCTAATTAAACGTGCAGTATGAAGGCTAGTGAGGTTGTGTGGTACAGTTTCCAAAGAAAGAAAGAAAGAGAAGAAAGAAAAGAAAGAAAGAAAGAAAGATAGAAGAAAGAAAGAACGAACAAGGGCAAAGAGGGAAGACAGGATGAATGGAGAGGTTTCTTCTGTTGTTGTTTTTCTAATTACAGAAGAAATAACGGAACAAGAAAAAAGAAGTAGAAGGAACAAAGTAAGAGAACAAGGAGGAGAAAAGACAGAAACAGATCTAAAGTAAAGAAAAGAAAGAATGAATCAACAACAAAAAATGGAATGAAAGAAATACACACACACACACACAACACACACACACACACACACACACACACACACACACACACACACACACACACACTCCAGAAAAGAAGGAATGGAAAAAGCTTTAAAAAAATCAAACAAGCGAAGAAAGAAAGAACGAAATTGAGCCAAGTTAGTGTGTGTGTGTATGTGTGTGTCTGTGTGTGTGTGTGTGTGGTGTGTGTGTGTGTGTGTGTGTGTGTGTGTGTGTGTGTGTGTGTGTGTGTGTTAGTGTGTATGCGTGCGTGCGTGCGTGCGTGCGTGCGTGCGTGCGTGCGTGCGTGCGTGCGTGCGTGCGTGTGTGTGTGTGTGTGTGTGTGTGTGTGTGTGTGTGTGTGTGTGTGTGTGTGTGTGTGTGTGTGTGTGTGTGTGTGGAGTAGTTGAGTAAGGTGTCGAGTGGAAATGGGAAGGCTGGGGTAAAATGCGGTCTGTTGTTACATGCTTAAAACAAATATATAGGGGGTACATTTTGCTTTGTTATTGTATTTTGTAAATACTAGTAAGCTCTAAGCCTTCACCACTGTATTGCATTGCATTGTATTCTTTGCACTGTGCTGTACTGTGTTGCAATGAGTTGTATGGTATAGTCTGTATACTTAGTGTATTCAAGATAGAAACAGCGGATGTTTCGATTGGATGAGGTGAGATCGCATCTGTATGCGCACTTATTGTAAGCAAGAGAGAAACAGCACACGATTCCATGAGATAAAATGAGATCGCTCTCAGAGAGAGAGTAAAACTGCTTGCATTTGGGTTCATTACCTACCTAAGTAAGTAAAGAAATATTGTTTCAGATTTTCCAGTGACCAGATACGCGACGTTCAAGC
>CM031613.1:1770814-1773314 GCA_018398815.1 Conus ventricosus
TGTGGATATCAACACTGGTTTAGAATATTTTGTGAAAGCTTTGTATAGTGCAGCAGCGTGTATGGTAAGGACCAAGAGGAAGAACAAGAAAGAAAGAGAGCGATTGGTTTGATGGTGAGTGCGAGAATAGGAAAAAAGTTGTGATGAGGTGTCTGAAACGATATCAAAGAGTCAAATCTGTAACACTGAAAAAAAGAACATAAAGCAACTTGTCAGGGAAAAAGGAGAGACTATAATTTATGAAAAAAGAAAAAAAGAAAGAATTTGATGAAAAAACGAATTAAAAAATTAAAAGCATCTGTTAACGACCCAAAATTGTTTGGTCTCCCATTCGATCGATCAGTAGAAAACAAGTTATTTACAATGAAATAACCCCGCAGCAATTTGGTATGAACATTTCTACAGTTTTATTCAATGGGGTTTGATAACGATTGTGATGATTTTAGTGTAGATATAGATAGTGACGAACAAAGTGTGATGAACCACTGTTTAATGACCCGATAACAAGAAATGAGGTCTTGAACGTATTAAACACATCAAATGTGGAAAAGTGCTGGACCAGACAAAGTAGTGGGAGAAAAAGTTTAATGTGCTAACTCTGTTGTAGTTGATTTCTTGGTTTAGTCTTTTTTAATCTGTGTTTGTAAGGGAATCTTTCCAGAATCTTGGTTTCCTAAAACCATAATAGTTCCTCTTCACAAGAAAGGTGTTGTAACAATCCTGATAACTATCGGGGTGTTGCATGACGAGTGTTATTAGTAAAATATTTTACACATATACTCAACAAAAGATTAAAGGCATGGACAGAGGGGAAGAGAAAAAAAATGGAAGGCAGGCTGGATTTCGATCTCAATATTTGTACAATTTGATCATATATTTACATGTATGCTTTAGTACAAAATACTTATTAACAAAAATCCAAATTGTATGTTGATTTATTGATTTCCGAAAGCTTTCGATTCAGTCAACGAAATGTTTGTTTGGGATTATTCTGAGGAAAATGGTGTAAATGGGGGTTGTATGCAGCTGTTCATGGAATGTTGAGTCTGTTCTGGCATGTGTTCGAGAGGAAGGTACTTACAAACCCATTATTTCAGTGCCCACGGGGAGTGAAACAAAGGGTGTCTGTTTAGCCCCCTGCTGTTTACATTGTTTATAAATGAATTAGCGGGTAGAGATATGGGGGAGAGGGAAACATGGAATACAAAGGGTTTCTGGTGCTGCTGACTTATTTCTAATGCTTTTCGCTGATGATGTTATCCTCCTAGCAGATACCCCTATTGGTTTGCAGAATCAATTAGACACATTGAAAAGGGAATCAGATGGTTTAAAATTAACAGTGAAATTAAACAAAAAAATAATGTAATGGTTTTTAGAAATGGTGGTTACTTACCAAAATATGGGAAAAATGGTTTTATGGTGGAGTAAGAAATTAGAGTGACAAGTAGCTTTTAAAAACCTTGGGATTTTTCTTCACAAAAAAAATTTAAACTTGAGCAAGTGCTGGCTTGAGATGTGCAGAAAGGGAAAGAAAGGCGTCATGGTATTTGAGGGACTATGAAAAATTGAACTGCAATGATGTAAATTTATTTTGGAAATTATTCGATTCTCAGTACAGCCCATTTTGACATATGCATCAGAAGTCTGGGGTATGTTGGATAATAGCCAAATGGAAAAAGTTCATACCTACGCGATAAAGCGGATCATCCACGTACCCTTGCACGCATCAAATAAAATGGTTTATGGCGAAAGTGGGCGATACCCTCTGTTTATTATAACTTGGGTTGATGTGTTAAATATTGGCTGAAATTAGTAAACCTACCAGTAACCAGACTCTGTGCTCAGGCGTACGAATGCTCATGCTGCAACATGAAAATGGAAAATTTAACTGGGTCTCCTGTATGAGAAATATTGACAGAGAATGGTTTTGGCATAGTTTGGTTGTCACAAGGAGTCGGTAACGAAGCAAGATTTTATTCTGAATTCAGGGGGGGCCCCTTAATTTGTACGTATAAACAAAAACTGGCATGTGGCATGGATGGAAATGTAAATACGACTGGTTTCTCTCATTTAAAAGTAATCTCGAAGCAGAGAAGTATCTTACAATTGTAACGCATAAATGGCATAAATATAGCTTAGCAAAATTTCGAACCAGAACGTCGGTCTTAGTGCAAACCAAAAATGGTTCGAAGAAATCGAATAATAAATCTTGCCAAATGTGTAGGGCAAAGAGGCGTGTTTAGAACGAAGTGCATTTTGGTTTGATTGTCCCGCATATGCAAATATCCGCAGTGGTTGTAAAAAATTTTTAATGAATCAGTGTGGGCAAAGAAAGAGATTTAGTAGCGATTTTATCAAGTGGGAACGAAAACATTATGATAGAATTTGCGAAGTATGTCGCTGAAGCTAGCACTTTTCGTAAAAAGAAAATAAACGAATGAGAAACGATAACGCTTGCCTAATGTTGCCTTGGCTCAGTAGTTAATCTCTTAATGTGTCC
>CM031613.1:1775814-1783314 GCA_018398815.1 Conus ventricosus
GAAGAGGGAGAGGGAGGAGGAGGAGGAGGAGGAGGTGGAGGAGAAGAAAAAGAAGAAGAAGAAGAAAGAAGAAGAAGAAGAAGAAGAAGAGAAGAAGAAGAAGAAGAAGAAGAAGAAGAGTAAAAGAAAAAAGAAAGAAAGGAGGACGACGACGATGACTTACATACGCACACGCACACACTGATAGTCTAGACATACTGAGGGCCCTTAAGGTAATAAGAAAAAATCAGACCTATTCCATGGTGCTCGCTGGTTCACAGTGTTTGAGGATCCTAGGCACTGACGTCAGTGTGCTCATGTTTCTGCTTACTGTCCACTTACTTTGCCCTGCCAGTGGACATGTGTCCTATGTCCACTCACTTTGCCCTACCAGTGGACATGTGTCTATGGCGGTTTAAAAGAAATCGGAAGCTCTGCAGCAGGGGGTGCTGTTTCACACACAAAAACGATGGGTTATTCGACACCCACAGGATACATGCTTGTGCGTTGCGCTTTCACAACTATGATGTGTGGCCTGCTATGACGTTCATAGCCGGAGCGGATTCTTTGACACAGAGGATGGGTCTCCGTAGTGATATTCACTACTTGAACAATGGGTGTGCCTTCGCTAAAGGTGGGTCATCTCGCACTACTTGAACAGTGGGTGTTCCTTCGCTAAAGGTGGGTCAATTAGCACTACTTGAACAGTAGGTGTGCCTTCGCTAAAGGTGGGTCAATTAGCACTACTTGAACAGTAGGTGTTCCTTCGCTAAAGGTGGGTCAATTCGCACTACTTGAACAGTAGGTGTTCCTCCGCTAAAGGTGGGTCATCTCGCACTACTTGAACAATAGGTGTTCCTCCGCTAAAGGTGGGTCATCTCGCACTACTTGAACAGTAGGTGTTCCTCCGCTAAAGGTGGGTCATCTCGCACTACTTGAACAGTAGGTGTTCCTTCGCTAAAGGTGGGTCATCTCGCACTACTTGACAGTGGGTGTTCCTTCGCTAAAGGTGGGTCATCTCGCACTACTTGAACAGTAGGTGTTCCTTCGCTAAAGGTGGGTCATCTCGCACTACTTGAACAGTAGGTGTTCCTTCGCTAAAGGTGGGTCAATTAGCACTACTTGAACAGTGGGTGTTCCTTCGCTAAAGGTGGGTCAATTAGCACTACTTGAACGTAGGTGTTCCTTCGCTAAAGGTGGGTCAATTAGCACTACTTGAACAGTGGGTGTTCCTCCGCTAAAGGTGGGTCATCTCGCACTACTTGAACAGTGGGTGTTCCTTCGCTAAAGGTGGGTCATCTCGCACTACTTGAACAGTGGGTGTTCCTTCGTTAAAGGTGGGTCATCTCGCACTACTTGAACAGTGGGTGTTCCTTCGCTAAAGGTGGGTCATCTCGCACTACTTGAACAGTGGGTGTTCCTCCGCTAAAGGTGGGTCAATTAGCACTACTTGAACAGTAGGTGTTCCTTCGCTAAAGGTGGGTCAATTAGCACTACTTGAACAGTGGGTGTTCCTTCGCTAAAGGTGGGTCATCTCGCACTACTTGAACAGTGGGTGTTCCTTCGCTAAAGGTGGTCATCTCGCACTACTTAAACAGTGGGTGTTCCTTCGCTAAAGGTGGGTCATCTCGCACTACTTGAACAGTGGGTGTTCCTTCGCTAAAGGTGGGTCATCTCGCACTACTTGAACAGTGGGTGTTCCTCCGCTAAAGGTGGGTCATCTCGCACTACTTGAACAGTAGGTGTTCTTCCGCTAAAGGTGGGTCAATTCGCACTACTTGAACAGTAGGTGTTCCTTCGCTAAAGGTGAGTCATTTCGCTCTCACGACATCCCCAGCTGAGGATTATGCCCCAACAAACAGCTTCGGTTAGTTGACACTCATGATCTCTTAGAGCAATGGGGTGTTCTTTAACAAAAGAATGTTGCACCATCATATACACACACTCGCAAGCTCGCACGCATGCACATAACAGCGAGACAGAGAGAGAGAGAGAGAGAGAGGAGAGAGAGAGAGAGAGAGAGAGAGAGAGGAGATGAGAGAGAGAGAGAGCGGACGAGAGAGAGATAGAGAGAGAGACAGAGACAGAGCCAGGGACAGGGACAGAAACAGAGACAGAGACACGGAGAGAGAGAGAGAGAGAGAGAGAGAGAGAGAGAGAGAGAGAGGAGAGAGAGAGAGAGAGAAGAGTGGAGAGAGAGTGAGAGAGAGAGAGAGAGAGAACACATCGGCTTTGGCCACAATACAAGCGTGAAGGGAAGACACAACATTGTTTGGAAACCATTATCTATAATTACCCGTTTCTTAATCAACCCCAAAATGATCTATTATTCGTTTACAGAGATTTACACACGTACGTACAGAAATGACTGGATCGTATTTCTGAATTATGAGTATGATATTTTTCAACGTCAGACTATGACCTCAAACATAGCTTCTTCCCTAGGCTGATTGAATGAAACACAAATCTGGATACATTTGTGTGAGTGACATTTGTTGCTTCAGTCGCTAATAAAGGGGCATTCTAGTCGATTATCTGAGAAGTTATGAATGCTGTTCGTTCTCCACTTGAGCGTTGTAAAATCATGTTCCAAAGTGCAAGAGAGGCATGCATTTTTTATTAACAGGAAGGATCTTATATCTCACTTGCAAAATTACCCCATAAAAACAATGCGCATTCATGTTCAACATATACCTTTCTTTGTCCCCCCAAAAAAAATCTTGAATGTGCTTTAAATTCCATATTTGTTACGTCTTATTATAACTCAGGTCTGTTTCAGAAAAGAATAAAGCAATAAATCTCTGTCTGAATACATTCACGTTTAAACATTTTCTCTATTTTGTCGCAACCAAACAACATCCTCTCTTCTCTCTCTCTCTCTCTCTCTCTCTCTCTCACTCTCTCTCTCTCTCTCTCTCTCTCTCTCCTCTCTCTCTCTCTCTCTATCTCTCTCTCTAACACACCCACACCCACCCACCCATCCCACACAACAACACACACACACACACACACACACACACACACACACACACCACACACACACTTGCCCCTCTCGTTGCTCCAACACAGATATACGGTATACATGTACATGCTATGACATATAAAACAAGATACTGAAGACAAATTACCGCCATAAGCCCGCATTCCACCACGCCAAAAAAAGCAATGTATAAACTTTCTTTTTCCGAAAATAACCCTAAAATTTTCCCCCTCCTATGTCATTTTGATTTTCCCCTCCCAAAACCCTTCCCCACAACCGTCCCCAAACCCCCCACAACGCCGCAAAACACACACACACAAACACAAAACACACACACACACACACACCACCACACAAAACACACAAAACACACACGCACGCACGCACGCACGCACGCCCCCCCCGGGCACACAAAACCACGCGCGCGCGCCCCAAAGCGCACGTACGCACTCACGCACAAACACACAAATACACACATACAAAACAAAAGCCCAAACACACACCACACACACCCAACAACACACACACACACACAACACACACACACACACACACAAACACACACACCTGCGGGCCCACGCGCGTTCGCACACACACACACCACACACTCACACTCACACACACACAAAAACACACACACACACACCCACACATCACAACACAAAACCTTCAAGGGCACGAAAACGAAACTCGGGAAAGCACCCACGCGCCCCACGAAACCCCTGCCCCCCCTCCCCCCCTCCCCCACACAAAATACACATGCGCGAAAAAAAATTTTAAAAGGGGTATTTCCCCTTCTTTCCATTGTCTTTTTGGGCTTTGCTTTAAAAAGGGAAGGTAAAGCGCGCGCGGCGCGCGGGGCAGCGGGTGGTGTGTGTGGGGTGTGTGGTGTGTTTTGGTGTGTTTTGGTGTGTGGTGGTGTGTGTGTGGTGTTGGTTGTGTGTGCTTGTGTTTCATCGGGTTTTAAGTCTGGTTAAATCACATTTTTTCATGTTGCCGCTGTGTTTTAAAAACATTTCATCATACTTTTAAAATGAAAGTACGTCCAAACATCAAGACACAAATTTCCTTTCCGCACAGACACAAAAAACAATCAAATCGCACACACACAAACACACCACACACCACACAAAACAACACCACAAACGCACGCCCCGCACGCACGCCCCCCCACACACGCACGCACGCACGCACGCACGCACCACCGCACACACACACACAAAACACACCACACACACACACATGCACGCACGCCCCACACACACACACACACACACACACACACACACACACACCCCACAACACAACCACACACCCCACTTTAAAACAGACAGACAACAGACAAAGAGAGATAGAACAAAAGAAGAAAAGAGAGAAGAAAAGGGGGGAGAGAGAGAAAAAGAGAGAGAGAGAGAGACCGACCGACCGAAAATCCAGACAGACAACAGAAAACCCAGACATACAGCCCAAACAGACACAGACATAGAGACAAAGACAGAGACAGAGACAGGGAAAACCCAAGAAAGATAGAGAGAGAGAGAGAAGAGAAAAGAGAAGAAGGAGAGAGAAAGAGAGATAAAAGAGAGAGAGAAGAGAGAGAAGAGAGAGAAAAGGGGACAGAGGGGTTTTTTCGGGGAAATAAAAAATATACTTTGCCTTTTTCCCCAAGGATCACATGAGAAAAGAGAGAGAGAGAGAAGAGAGGGGAAAAGAGAGAGAGAGAGAGAGAGAGAGAGAGAGGAGAGAGAAAAGAGAGAGGGGAGAGAGAGAAAATGAAACCCCTAATGATTTCGAGATCCTGATAGTCTTGAAAATTTCCCATATACTGAGTAAATCCTGCGCACAAATGGGGGAGGGGAAGGTTCCCCACGTCCGGCGGAAAATCACCCCGAACCCCCCGACGAAAGAGCTTTAAAAGGTGACCCCCAAACACCGACCCCTCATCACTCTGTCTTCTTAGATTTTTGGGCCCAACTAAAACCAAAAACCCCTTTGGGGGGGGGTTTTTTCCTTTTTACCCCAAACCCTTCATCCCCCAAATCCCCCGGGTTACCCACCCTCCCCCGCTTTCCCCCTTTCCTCCCCAACCCAAAAACACAGACACAGACAGACAGACAGACAAAACCAAAAAACAGCCCTCTCTCCCCCCTCTCTCCCCCTCTCTCTCCCCCTTCTTCCCCCCTTTCATCCCTCCTCCCCTCTCTTTTTCTCCCCCATCTCTCTCTCCCTCTTCCCCTTTCTCCCCCCGCCCCCTCCACACCACCCCTTCTATAAAGCTTGTACACCCCACAAAAAAACACAAAACCTCAAAACACACAACACACACCACACACCCAACACACACAACACACACACACACCCAACACACAAAAACACGCAAAAAACGCACGCGCGGGGCGCAAGGCCCAAAAACACACACACCACACACACACATTAACACCCCCAAAACACACCCACACACACACACACACACCCCCACACACACACAAAACCCCACACACACACACCCCACCCCAAATTTTACGGGGATACATGAAATTTTTAAAGGGAAACCCTAAAACGAAGGCAAAAAAACCCATGAACAGTTATCACGCCGGGAAAAAATAGAAATTAAATCCCGTGATTACCTTATTTTCAACCCTTCATGTCTTTTTTCTTTTGCCGCGCCTCCTTGCTTCCCCCCCACGCCACCTTGTTTTACATTTTCCGCCATCCACCCACCCACCTTTTTCTTAAGACACCCCATACACACCCTTTTTTTTTTTACAGCACACACTCACCCCACACAACACACCCCTTTTTTCATTTTTTGGAACCTCTCTCTCTCTTTTCTTTTCCCCCGGGTCTCCCTCTCTCCTTTTCTTTTCCCTCTCTCTCTCTCCCCCCTCTCTCTCTCGGGTGTCTGTCTGTCTGCCTGCCCGTCTGTCTGTTTTGTCTCTCCCCTCTCTCCCTCTCCTCTCTCTTTTCTCTCTTTGTGTGTGTTTTGTGTGGTGTGTTGTGTGGGGTGTGTTGTTTTTGGGTGTGTGTTGTGTGTGTGCTTGCCCCCGCGCGCCCCTTGCGCGCGCGGTGTGTGTGTTTGTCTGTGAGTGGTGTTTGTGGGTGTGGTTGTGTGTGGTGGGGTGGTGTGCACGTGGGGGTGTTTGAGTCTGAGAGAGAGAGAAAAAGAGAGAAAAAGAGAGAGAGAGAGAGAGAGAGAGAGAGAGAGAGAGAGAGAGAGAAAAGAGAATACAAATTTGTTTTCGTTTTGCATTTGCTTTTTTGTTTGCTTTTTTTTTTCGTTGCTGTTTTTTTTTGTTTTTGTTTTTTTTTTTCTTTTTTTTTTTAAATCCTGGATTTATTATCATTTTTTACGCTTTTTTAAACCGGGGAAAGATTTTTCGCAAAATTAAAACACGCACATCGCCACTTTATCAAATGGGAAAATAAAGGGGACAAAATTCAAAAGGGCACACATCAAAAAAAAACACAAACCCGGGATGGAGCGGCCCATTGTGCCGCCCCATTATATTCCACACCCCGTTTTCTTCTCACCCTTTTGCTGATCGCGGGGAACCGTGAACATAATTCTTTTCCCTTTCGCCCCCCCCCCCCCCAATCCCCCCCTTCCTTTTTTCCCTCTGTCTTCATCTGCGCCCTCCCCCCTCCCCCCCCCCCCCCCCCCACACACAACCCCAGTCATTAAATTTTATTCCCCCTGGTTCACCTCTCTTACCCATCTTTCCCCCACAAAAACGCACGCGGCGCGCGGGCAGGCGCCCCGCGGGGACACGCACACACACACAAACACACCTACACACAAACACACAAACACACACAAAACCCACACACACAACCCACACAAAACACACACACACACACACACACACACACACACCACACACACAACGGGCCCCGCAACACAACACACAACAACACACACACACCACACACACACACACACCGCGCCCCCGCAAAACACACACAAACACCAAAAAACGCACAAACGCACGCACGCAAAGCACGCACGCACGCAAGCACACACCCCAACACACACACACCCCACACTGTTAATTTTTGAAAAAGCACTGTTTTTTTTTAATCATTTTGTTTCTTTCCCGCCTGTTACAGACCATCCTTTGGGAGTGGGGAACAACCAAACAAGAAAAGAAAAAAAAAAAAGAACCAACCCGAAAAGAAAAGAAAAAACAACACAAACAAACTTTTACAAAGTTGGCTGGGAAAAAACGGAAAAAATTTAAAAACTTTTTCAACCTTTCTTCCCCGCCCAACTTTTTACCTCAGGCTCCGCCTTTTTATCAAAGTTTTGGTGCCAGAGAACGTAGGAAAAAACGAGGAGCCGGCCCGCGAATTTCCACCACCAAATTTAAAACCCATAAAACCCAACCCCCGGGGATTGTGCAATTTTTTAGGCAGGGCACGGGGGCTCGTGGGGCCGATCACGGCGATCGTTAAGGGGGAACGAGAGGCGGGAGAAGGGGAAAGGGATGGGGGAAGGGGTGGGGGGGGAAGGTTCTATTCTTTTTGATGGTTTCCCCAAAGGG
>CM031613.1:1788314-1803314 GCA_018398815.1 Conus ventricosus
CCCTAACCACACCACCCCACCCACCAAGCACCCCACCCCTAACCACACACCCCCCCACCAACCCCCCACACCCCTAACCACACACCCCACCCCTAAACCACCCATCCCATCCACCAAGCACCCACACCCCTAACCACACACCACCCACCCTAACCACACCACCCCACCCACCAACCCCCCCCCCCACCCCTAACCCACACCCCACCCCTAACGACCCACCCCACCCACAAAGCACCCCACCACTAACCACACACCACACCCACCAAGCACCCCACCCCAAACCACACACCCCACCCCCCAACCACCCACTCCACCCACCAAGCACTCCACCCCTAAACCACACACCCCACCCTAAACCACACACCCCACCCCTAACCACACACTCCACCCCTAACCACACACCCCACCCCTAACCACACACCCCACCCACCAAGCACCCCACCCCCCCCCCCAAACACACACCCCCACCCCTAACCACCCCACCCCACCCACCACGCACCCCACCCCTAACCACACACCCCACCCACCAAGCACACCCCACCCCTAACCACACACCCCACCCCTAACCACACACCTCACCCACCAAGCACCCCACCCCTAACCACACCCCTCACCCCTAACCACACACCCCACACACCAAGCACCCCACCCTAAACCACCCCACCCCACCCACCAAGCACCCCACACTAACCACACACCCCACCCCTAACCACACACCCCACCCCTAACCACACACCCCACCCCTAACCACAACACCCCACCCCTAACCACACACCCACCCCTAACCACCCACCCCACCCCTAACCACACATCCCACCCCTAACCACACACCCCACCCCTAACCACCCACCCCACCCCACCAAGCACCCCACCCGTAACCACCCATCCCAATCCACCAAGAACCCCACCCCTAACCACACACCCCACCCACCAAGCACCCCACCCCTACCCACCCACCCCACCCCAAACCACCCACCCCACCACCAAGCACCCCACCCTAACCACACACCCCACCCACCAAGCACCCCCACCCCTAACCACCCACCCCACCCACCAACCACCCCACCCTAACCACACACCCGACCCCTAACCACACACCCCACACCCTAACCACACACCCCACCCACAAGCACCCCACCCCTAACCACCCACCCCACCCACCAAGCACCCACCCCTCCCACCAAGCACCCCACCCCTAACTACACACCCCACCCACCAAGCACCCCACCCCTAAACACCCACCCCACCCACCAAGCACCCCACCCCTAACCACACACCCCACCCACCAAGCACCCACCACCACCAAACCAAGCACCCCACCCTAACTACACACCCCACCCACCAAGCACCCCACCCCTAACCACCCACACCCCACCCCTAACCACACGCCCCACCCACCAAGCACCCCCCCCTAACCACACACCCCACCCCTAACCACATACCCCACCTCTAACCACACCCCCCACCCCTAACCACACACCCCATCCACCAAGCACCCCCACCCCTAGCCACACACGCCACCCCTAACGACACACCCCACCCCTAACCACCCCACCCCACCCCTAACCACACACCCCACCCCTAAACCACAACACCCCACCCACCAAGCACCCCACCCACCAAGCACCCCACCCCTAACCACACACCCCACCCCTAACCACACACCCCACCCACCAAACCCCCACCCCTAACCACCCACCCTACCCACCAAGCACCCCACCCCTTACCAAAACACCCCACCCCTACCCACCCACCCCACCCCTAACCACACACCCCACCCACCAAGCACCCCACCCCAAACCACACACCCCACCCCTAACCACACCCCCACCCCCTAACCACACACCCACCCACCCAAACACCCCCCCCCCTAACCACACACCCCACACCTACCAACACACCCCACCCACACCAAGCACCCCACCCCTAACACACACCCCACCCCTAACCACACACCCCACCCCTAACCCACACACCCACCCCTAACCACACACCCCCCCCTAACCACACACCCCACTCACCAAGCACCCCACCCCTAACCAAACACCCCACCCCTAACACACACCCCACCCCTAACCACACACCCCACCCCTAACCACACACCCCACCCCTAACCCCACACCCCACCCCTAACCACACACCCCACCCACCAAGCACCCCACCCCTAACCACACACCCACCCCTACCACACACCCCACCCCTAACCCACCCCACCCCACCCCTACCACACAACCCACACCTAACCACCCCCAAACCACCCCACCACACCCCTTACCACACACCCCACCCACCAAGCACCCCACCCCTAACCACACACCCCACCCCTAACCACACACCCCACCCCTAACCACACACCCCACCCCTAACCACCCACCCCACCCACCAAAACACCCCACCCCTAACCACACACCCCACCCCTAACCACACACCCCACCCACCAAGCACCCCACCCCTAACCACACACCCCACCCCTAACCACACACCCCACCCTAACCACCCACTCCACACCTAACCACACACCCACCCACCAAGCACCCCACCCCTAACACACACCACACCCTACCCACAAGCACCCCACCCTAACCACACACCCCACCCCAACCACAACCCCACCCCTAACCACACACCCCACCCACCCAGACTTACATCTCGCCGATCTTCGACATTTCTGGAGAGAGAGAGAGACTTGACTGCTGTTAAGCAGATAACCCAGCCTGCAAGGAAATGGATTGGTGCTTTTTTTTTCTTTTTCTTCTTCTTTTTTTAGGTGGGTTGGGGTAGGGGTGGGAAAGAGAAGGGGGGGGGGGGTTGAGTGGGGTGTTGTACGAAAGGATGGTGGGGTAGGGGGATTGTTTGCAGCTCGATTCGGTCCAAGGTCCGATATGTCCCAACGCAGAAACTGGGTCTTGGAGAGAGAGAAAAAGAAAAATAGATGTTGGTATGTTGGGCCGCTAAAGGAAGGCAACAAAGGCAAAAGGGGTCGAACCGTTCTATCCAAACTGCTGCCCTTCACTTTGTTGTCTCCCGTTCCTTCCATCCGAATTGAATTCCCAAGCGAAAAGTCATATATTTTCTTTTTCCTTTAATTATTCATCAGCACTGTTTCGTGTGGGTTTTTTTTTTTTTTCATCAATTATTTCTTTTACATTTCCATTTCTGCCCTTCGCTGCTCTCTTCGATATTTCACTGGATTGTGTCCTCCCCCCCCCCCCCCCATCCCCCCCACACACACAACTCCCCTTGGTGCTGAAAATACCAGAAAATTAAAAGTGGCTTTCTATACTTAGAAAGCATGGGTGGATGGAAAGACACTTGAATCAACTGTGACTGACGTGGAAGCTTTGCGCCGGCGTCCAAAGTAAGCAGTAAACGGACGTGCAAAACGCGTGGTAATGAGTACAACTAGGAACCAGCGCCCCACATTTTTTTCACAAATTTATTTCATAGAGCGGTTAGCTTTCGGACAAACACACACGTGCACCAATCCCTCCACCTCATCCCCAACACACACACTCACACACAGACACACAGACAGACACACACACACACACACACACACACACACACAACACACACACACACACACACACACACACACACACACACACACACACACATACACACACACACACACACACACACACACACACACACACACACACACACACACACACCTATCCACAGAAAGCGAACAGACTGCTTGCTGTAAATCTTCATTCAAAAGCCGCAGGGTCGGCAGTTAAACAATTATTGTAAACACACTGTAGAAGTGTGCGCGCAGGCTTTCTTTAATTCGTGTTTGAATGTGATATCGGGATATTATTAATCATTTGCTAATTGTTCGTAGGATTTTTTAAAGCAAAGAAAAAACCCAAATGTTAAATTGTGCGTGAACGCTATTTCGGTGACGGTAAATCTACAGTGTGCAGGAGACGTACTTCGCCATTCCTCTTGTTCACAATGCATCCAGGATGCTGTACATCTTCTTCTTCTTCAGCGTTCCAGTATCTGGTAGTATGTGAACTCGTTTTAACCCAGTCAGGATACTCACACTATGCTCGAGAGTATAGTCAGTTCACTCCGACTTCGTTGAGTGCAGAAGTTTGTGGGAAGAGGTTGTGGAAAAAGGAAGATAAAAGATACGGCAGACAGAAAGGACAGTAGACGACAGTACAGCAAAGGAGGAGACAGAGTCACTGAGAGCGAAAGGAAAAGGGGACGTTACTAGCACAGAATGTCTAGAAGGAGGGGGGAACTATCTGTTCAAAAGATCCCCCGGGTATCCCCACGGGGGAGGATACTGTACAACATCGGGCGGCAGCAAAGAAAGTTACTAACGTAGAGGTACGTACCCCCGCATACCCATGAAAAGCATGCAGGGAGCGAGATGTCCGGCTTTTGTATTTTTGTTTGTCTATCCCCTACCCACCCACCCCTCTTCCCCTTCCCATTCAGACACAGCTATAACTGAGAGTGCAAATCAGTTTGTACTCAAATGATTTACACACCAAACGTAAAAAAAAAAAGACATATTATAACTCAATGTGGACAAAAAAGTAATCGTTACATGAAATTTATCTCATTGCAAATCGATCGCTGAAATTCAATTTGATGCAGGAACAGGTAACAATTTTTAAAAATGAACAATAATGAAAATCGCGTTCCATGCAGGAGTAATTTTAAAAAATGGAATGAAGCGATGATCTGACTATTTTAGTTCGGATAAATTCAAATGCATTGTATGGCCCAGAGCATCCGAAATCAAGCTATATTTCATTGTATTTAACCCCTGAGGGCAAATTGACCTGTAGTTGTGTCCCGGTATCTTTCTGCATGAAAAAACATTAAGAAATGAGAAAGACACACAGTCGGTGAGAGAACACAGAGAAAGACGAATGATTTAACGGTGTTTTAAAAGTACGAATGAAGAAGAAGAAGAAGAGGAAGAAGAAGAAAGAAGAAGAAGAAGAAGAAGAAGAAGAAGAAGGAAAAGAAGAAGAAGAAGAAGAAGAAGAAGAAGGAGGAGGAGGAGGAGGACGAGGAGGAGAAGAAGAGAAAAGAAGAAGAAAAGAAGAAGAAGAAGAAGAAGAAGAAGAAGAAGAAGAAGAAGAAGGAGAAGAAGAAAGAAGAAAAAAAAGAAGAAGAAGAAAAAGAAGAAGAAGTCAGGATAATCGGACTGTTTAGACAACTCTGGTTGCAACAGGTACTTTCCATTCCGGTAACTAGCAAACTACTGGCAGTAGGGGGCTCTTTTGTGGCCGAAGGGTAATGATTAAAACTTTGACTAACAGATGATGAGTACAGCGAAGTGGAGAAGCGGGGGGGGGGGGGGGGGGGCGTGAAGTACGGGTGAGGGGCATTTGGTAGGACGAAGGATAGATTGAGTTCCCAACGCCAAGAGAGAGAGAGAGAGAGAGAGAGGAGAGAGAGAGAGAGAGAGAGAGAGAGAGAGAGAGAGAGAGAGAGAGAGAGAGAGAGACAGAACAGACAGACCGACAGACAGACAGACAGACAGACAGACAGACAAAACAGACAGACAGACAGACAGAGAGGGGGGGGAGCACAAAGACAGAGGCAGGAGGAGGAGGAAAGGGAAGAGAAGAAAGAAGCAGTCACACTAACAACAGTTTAATTCCTGTAACTAACGGGCCGCAGGTCGTGGGGACAGGAGGAAAGACAATGCCGCTGACAATTTGCTTCACCACAGAGCCTTCTCCAAGGAAGACAACGAAAGAGGATGAAGAATAGTTCGTGGGGACAGGAGGAAAGACAATGCCGCTGACAATTTGCTTCACCACAGAGCCTTCTCCAAGGAAGACAACGAAAGAGGATGAAGAATAGTTCGTGGGGACAGGAGGAAAGACAATGCCGCTGACAATTTGCTTCACCACAGAGCCTTCTCCAAGGAAGACAACGAAAGAGGATGAAGAATAGTTCGTGGGGACAGGAGGAAAGACAATGCCGCTGACAATTTGCTTCACCACAGAGCCTTCTCCAAGGAAGACAACGAAAGAGGATGAAGAATAGTTCGTGGGACGGGAGGAAAGACAATGCCGCTGACAATTTGCTTCACCACAGAGCCTTCTCCAAGGAAGACAACGAAAGAGGATGAAGAATAGTTCGTGGGGACAGGAGGAAAGACAATGCCGCTGACAATTTGCTTCACCACAGAGCCTTCTCCAACGGGGACAACGAAAGAGGATGAAGAATAGTTCCGAAACGTTCACAGCCTTTGGAGAACGAGAGATAACACTGGTTGCTCATTGACAATATCACGCCTATTGCAAGGAGTCACGTAGCGAGACGGTGGCAGTGATGATTTGATTTTAATACAAGGCCACAGCCTGGGAGAGAAAGAGACAATGCTACTGATGATTTATTTCAGAAAAACCATAGAGAAAACCCAAGGGAAAGCAGAGAGAGAGAGAGAGAGAGAGAGAGAGAAGAGAGAGAGAGAGGAGAGAGAGAAGAGAGAGAGAGAGAGAGAGAGAGAGAAATGAGAGTAACGCCACTGGTTCGTTTGACTATACGTCATGCTAAGAGGAGAAAGAAGAGAGAGACTGACAAGAACGTATTTCAATATAGACCATACCCCAAGAAAGCGAAGCATGAAATGAACACTGATGAACTATTCAGGTATACTATAAGCCACAACAGAAGAAGATGAGATGAGACTAATAATATAAGCTCTATCCAAAGGAGGTAGACGAAATCCAATGAAGATAATTATTGATTTAAACTAAAAAAAAATAGAACAGATAATGATAGCGGTGGGTTGCCCCCCAATTGCCAATAGGTCGTGTCCATCATGAAGGAGTGTCAACAGCATTCCTTTCCAGCCCATTCACATTGCCGTTTTTAATCCATGAATCAGGATACAATCAAAACAATTGTGAGGACACAAACAGGAGGGAAAACAGCAACGGACTATACATGAGACACAAAGAATACAACTGGTGTATTGGCTATTTCTTCGAGTTTCGTTGATTTCTCTCTCTTCTCTCTGTCTCTCTCTGTCCATCTGTCTCTCTCTGTCTCTCTCTGTCTCTCTGTCTGTCTGTCTGTCCGTCTGTCTGTCTGTATCTCTCTCTCTCTCTCTCCTCTCCTCTCTCTCTCTCCTCTCTCTCTCTCGTCTCTCTCTCTCCCTTCCGTCCCTCCTTTCCCTCATGTATGTTTTTTTTTTGTGTGTTTGGAAAAAAAAATTTCCGAAACCCGGTTAAACAGGCCTTTTAAAAAACGAGAGATAACCTGGTTTTTTCCATTACTTTCGCCCCTAACAAATCCTCCGGGGCCCATTTTTTTTTTAAATACCCCGCCCCTGGGGGGCTCTCTTGTATTTTTCCCCCTGGCCCCGGGGGCAAAGGGGGGGGGGGGGGGGGGGGAAAAAAAAAAGGGGGGGGGGTAATCCCACTTTCCCTTTCTTCGCTCCTCCTTTTTTCAATTCCTCCCCCCTTCCTTCTTCCTTAAACTATCCACAAAAAAAAAATTTCTTTTCTCCCCCCGGGGTCCCTAAATTTTTGTTTTTTTTAAAAAAAAAAAATTTCTGGTTCCCCCCCTTCCTTCGTCCTCTAAATTTTAAACCAATCCTTTCCCCCTTAAATTCCTTTTTTTCCCAGGTCCCCCAAAAAAATTTTCCCCAAAAAAAAAACCCCCCTTCGGAAACCAAAGAATAAATGGTGATCCCTTTTTCTTCATTTTCTTATTTCCTCTCTTCTCTCTCTCCTCTGCCTTTTCTCTCTCTGTCCCCTTCTCTCGTCTTCTTTTTCCGTCCTTCCCTCCCCTTTTCCTCTCTCCTCTCTTTTCCCCTTCTCTCCCTTCTCCTCTCTCCCTCCTCTATCTCCCTTCCTCCCTCTCCATCTATGTGGTGTGTTTTTGGTGTGTGTGGTGTGTTGGTTGGTGTGTGTGTTGTGGTGTGTGTGAAGAGAGAGAGAGAGAGAAAGTGGGTGTGTGTGTGTGTGTGTCGTGTGTCGTGGTCTGTGGTGGGTGTGTGTGTGGCGTGAAGGTGGGGTTGGTGTGTGTGTGTGTGTGTGTGTGTTTGTGGTGTGGTGGGGGTTTTGGTTTTGGTTTTGTATATTTTTGTGTGTTTTTGGGTTGTGTGTGTGTGTTTGTGTGTGGTGGTGTGTGTGTGTGTGTGCGGTATAGTTTGTGTGGTGTTTTTGTGTTTGTGTGTGTGTTTGGTGGGGTTGTGTGTGTGTGTGGGGTTGTGTGGCGCGCGTGTAGGGGTTTGGGTATGTATGTTGGGGTGTGGTGTTGTGTGTGTGTGTGGTGTGGTGTTTGTGTGTGGGTGTGTTGGTGAAGTTAATTCAATGACAGGGGGAGGCGATAAAGGGGAAACCGACTGTCTAAAAACGAGATTCGGGTGATGGAGGCAAACCAAATCAGAACCTGTAAGAAGAATTCAATACGCTTTTGTCGTTGACATTGCATTTTAAAAACCAATTGTTTTCCCCAAAATTTGAATCATACACCCCCAGTCCCTCCCCACCCTCTCTCCTAAATCCTTCCCCCTCTCTACTCCCCCACTTTCTAATCACCTCTGCCCTGTCTTCGTCTTCTCTGTCTCCCCGCTTCTCTCTCTCTCTCTCCCTTTTCCTCTCTCTCTCTTCCTTCTCTCTCCTCCTCTCTCCCTCCTCTCTCCTGATTGGTAACACTTTAAAAAAAAGAAAAACGAATCAACAGACTGCCAAGAGAGAGAGAGAGAGAGGGAGAGGAGAGAGGAGAGAGAGAGAGAGAGAGAGAAGAGAGAGAGAAGAGAAGTGATGAGAGGGAGGGAGAGAAGGGAGAGGGGGGGAAGAGAGAGAGAGAGGAGAGGGGGGGAGAGAGTAGGGAGGGGGGGGGGAAAGGAGAGGAGGGAGAGAAGAGAGGGAGAGAAGAGGGGGGAGAGAGAGAGAAAAGGAGAAGAAGAGAGAGGAGAGAGGAGAGAGAGAGAGGGGAGAGAGAGAGTCAACGACCGACAGAAAAGATATACAGACAGACAGACAGACAGACAGACAGACAAAAACGGAAGACGCGACAGGGGCAAGACGGAGACAAAGACAGAGGCAGAAGTCTGCTAAGAACCATAATTGGAAAAACTTTTTTTTTTATTTTTATATTAATCGTGAAGGAAAAACATAAAAAACCCCCTCCCAAACCGCCCCGCCCCCCCCCCTCCCCCAAAACATCACAAAAAACAAAAAAAAAAAAAAACCCCCCTCCCTTTTTTCCCCTCTCCCCTCTCTCCTCCTCCTCCCTCTTTTCCCCCCTCTTCCCCCCCTCCCCCCCCCCCCCCCCCTCCACCCCCCAAAAAACCCCCACCCCCCCCCCCCCCCCCCCCCAACCAACCCCCCCCCCCCCCCCCCCCCCGCACCCCAAAAACCCCCCCCCCCAAACCCCCCCACCCAACACACACACCAAAAAAAACAAAAAACCACACACAACCCCAACAACACACAAAAACCCCAAAAACCCCACCACACACAAAACACACAAACCCCACCACAAAACACAACGCAAACAAAACCACCAAAAACCACTCAACCCCAAAACCCCCCAAAAAAAAAACAACGGGGACCAAAACAGAAATAAAGAACAACCGGGAAAAAAACAAAAAAAAAAAGGGGGGAAAAAAAAAAAAAAAAAACACACACACCACCCCACACAGGGCCCACACCCCACACAAAACCCACACACACACACCACCCAAAAAAACACAAACCCCCAAGGGCCACCAAACCACAACACCACAAACACAACCCCAAAAAAAAAAAAACCAAATCCCCAAAAAAAAAAAAAAAAAAAAAAAAAAAACCCCCAAAACACACACACACCACCACCACCACCCCACACCCCCCCCCCCCCCCCCCCCCCCCCCCCCCCCCCCCCCCCCCCCCCCCACACACCACACAAAAACCCCCCCCCACACACACACACACACACCACACAACACACCAAAAACACACCCCCCCCCCAAAAAAAAAAACACACCCCCACCACACAACCACCCCACCCCCCCCCACCCCCCCCAACCCCCCACACACACAACACACACACACAACAACAACACAACACACAACACCAAAAAACCCCCCCCCCCACCACCACCCAAAAAAACAAACCCCACACACAACCCCACCCCCACACCACACACCAACCACACACAACACCCACCCAACAACACACCCCCCCCAAAAACCCCACAAAACCCAACCCCCAAAAAAAACACACACACAAACACCAAACCCACACACACACAAACCAAAAAACACAAGGGGCCTCCCCCCCCCCCCCAACCAAAACAAAACCCCCAACAAACACCCCCCCAAAAAACCCCCCCCACCTACCCCAAAACCCACCAACCACACACCCCAAAAACCCCCCACCCCCCAAAAACCCCCCCCCCCCAAAGGGGGTTTTTCCCCCCCCAAAAAACCAAAAAAAAAACCCCCCAAAAGGGGCCCCCCTTTCCCCCCCCCCTCCCCCCCCCCCCGGGGGCCCCCCCCCCCCCCCCGGGTCCAAACACATTTTCTTTTAATTTTTGTTTTTTTGATAAAAAACAAAACCCTTTTTTCCCCTTTTTTAAAATTTTTTTTTCCCCCCCCCGGGCCCCCCCTTTTTTTTTTAAACAGTTTTTTTGGGGAAGCTCCCCAAAAAATTAGGGAGAATGAAAAGGGAAAAAAAACAGGAAAAAAGAAAACCCGGGGAAAAAAACACACAACACCACACCAACACACACAGGCTCTCACACACACACACACACACACACACACACACACACACACACACACACACACACACAGGGCCTCTCACACCCACACACACACACACACACACACACACACACACACACCACACACACACACACACAGCCACACACACACACACACACACACACACACACACACACACACACACCACACACACACACACACACACATAGGGCCCTCACCACAACACACACACACTCACACACACACACCACAACACACACACACACCACACACACACACACACACACACACACACACAGGGCCTCTCACACACACACACACACACACACACACACACACACACACACACACACACACACACACACACACACACCACACACACACACACACACACAGGCCCTTGCTCCTCCTCTCCCCCTTCCCGATGAATCCTAACACCACCACCACCACCACCAGTAACACCACCATCACCACCACCACCACCAGTAACACCACCATCACCACCACCACCACCAGAACACCACCCCCTTATGTTTTTCTCTGACTCTGTTCCGTCTATAATGGCAGTGGATTATGTCATACACAATTTCTAAAACTTAGCCGCAGTATATTTCGTCAATATATGTTTGCCACTGATGCTCATGTGGGCACAGAAGAACTGTGGAGGTTTTCTCAAGTTTGTCTGGTGGTCAGTGTCACACATTCCGTGTCTTGACTTCGAATTCGTATAATTCAGTTTGAACGATGTGTAGTAAATTAATCAATACACCTTTTTTTTTTCAATATAAAAGGTATGATCAGCTTTTGTTTGACAGGATTGAAGCTCAGTCACCTTCAAGAGAAGGATAGAAGGCAGGAAGTAGACGGAAAAAGAAAAACAGACAAGACAAACTGCGAGACGTGAGAAAGATAGACACAGAATTAGCATAAGACGACCCACACACTCACCACCAAGAACTACCCAACACTCTAACCCCACCTTCCATCCTCATCTCCCAACCATCGAGTGGAGAGTGTCAACCCACCCACCTCCAAAGCCTCCATCCCCTCTCACCCTCCCTACCTACAACCCCCACCTCCTCCCCTTCCCATTCCTCCACCCCCCTCCCTCCCTCCCCCCACCCCCCATCCCACTGGCATCTAGGGGTTGGGGCATGGTGTGGTTTCAGTGCGGGGTGGCGGGATAATTGAATTCCTGAAGCGAAAGCTGAGGAGAGGGACTTTCCAATTCATCTCACCTGATCTGGATGGAATGCCCTCCTCCTCTGTCAGCCGGACAGGCGTAGCTGACTTAGCCAATGGCCATCTGGGTGACCCCTGGAGGGCCGGTAGGCAGGAAAGGTGAATGGGTCAGCAGCCGCAGGGTCGGTGTCTAGACAGCGTCGTAGACCCCACCCCACCCCCCCCTCACCTGCTGTCGTTCACACACTGACGGCTGAACTCACACGATGTTAAGGAGACGATGAAGAGGCGGATGATGAGGACGACGACGACGACGATGTTGAAGGTGACAAGGCCACTGTCTGTGCGGTCGCTGCCATCATGTGTGGGCTAGTTTGGAGGACGGGGTGGGCCAGTTGTTATGAAGAGTTGGAGGACAAAGAAGTAAGTGATGGGGAGAGCAACTGATCACGACAGCAAGAGCGGGCCTTTGGATATACGCACACAAGATGTTGGACGTGAAGAGGGTGGGGGTGGTGGTGGATGGAGGGGGGTGGGGGAGCAATGGAGTTGGGGGTTGGGGGATAGAGTTGGAACGTGTTTGTTAGGAATAAGGGATGAAATACTTGCGTGGGAGGAGCTTGTTATCTCAAGACCTTATGTTGCCCGGTTCTCCAAAGATTTTTTTTCTAAGGAAAGTGGAACTGGATTGGGCAGGGGGGTGTCATCGTTTAGGTAAGGATGTGGGGAAGACAGAGAGTAAAGTGTTCGCGTAATAGTGTGTGTTTGTGTGCGTGTACACGCGCATGCGCGCACTTCTACTGTCGGGAGCAAATATTCTATACGAAGGAGGAATGCGTGTCTAGCTGTTTACCTATCTCTGAACATCCGTGTGCTGATATTCACATGGGCTTTGCCTCCACTAAATTATGAGTTGGTCGAAGAAACTAAGCACACGGCGATGTCGCCTTCCCCGAGGGAAAATCGAATGCTCCACACAATGCCTTTCTCAATGAACACATTCATTTGGCAAACACCAAAAATACTCCAAAGCCTCCAGGAAAGACACAACGAAGAGGAAATCTGTCACCTTGACGGACCAATAATCCCGCTGAGGTCCAGTCTTGTACAACAAGATGGCGGTACTCCTGACTGGGAACATCAACCAAAGAATTCTCTGTGATTATAGAAAGAAAGCAAATATGTCGACAATGGAGACATCCAGAGTCTCCACGATAGCCAACCTTTGAGTCCCGTTTCCTTTAGTATGTATCAAAGAACACAAAATGGTGTCCATTTTAGACAGTATTGCTGATCCATCCTAAACAACTTTTAGAAGATGGGAACTGAAATACTACACAACCTGGAGATGAAATCTTCTTTTATGGAGCCAAACTCCACAAGGGGCACAGACCTGGATAGTGTATCACAGCAGTGAAAGCAAGGCGATGACACTTGGTAGCAGATGTACACGTGATATATCTTCTTCACGGAAGGCTTTTTACAGAATCAGTAACGCATTACACGGCAAATAACTCGTCATAGAAGCAACTTACGCCACGACCACTCACTTAACCATAATACTTCAATACATGGCATATCAACTTGAAGAGCACACCGGCTTCTCTCATCAACATTCAAACCTATTTGACAGTATTCCTTACGCAGCACAGTGTACGAAGATTCCCAGCTTTGGCGGATGAGACTGTCGCCTGAATTCTAAGCTGATGTGTTGCTGAAATCAAAGCAAATCAACTACACACGTAGTATATCAACTAAGCGATCCCAGGCGTACCCGGTGGTCTGAAGACGGAAGCACAGGTTCTGTGTTTCTGGAACAACAACCAAAAAAAAAAACACTGCTAGGAGACTCCTCTCCTAGCCTATGATGCTGACAGAGTAACTCAAGGACACGGATTTCCCTGCAGATGAAGTACTCCTCGTTGCGTTCTCTCCTTACAGGAAGCACACATCTGACACTCAGACGCCCAGGGAAAAGATTCCTTCAACAGTGGACAATACGAAGACGACACCCCCAGGTGGACGCTGACTGAAAGCAGTCATCATCAGCGGCATCCGTCTTGTCTCTGCAGGGGCACATGTGCAAAGGGAAGAGTTGGCGGTTACAGTCGGCTGCAGTGAACTCGTCCATTGCTGGTCATCAGTCGACTCTTGAAGGATACGGCATCAGATTCTGGAGACAAAAGACCAAACAGGACTTGTATCAGTTGTGAATTGTAATTTTGGGATAACAGCCAGCACACTAGCTATGTCAGTGAAAATACACACAAAACATAAATGCACAGTGAACAAAATGAAAACAAGTTGTTCATTCCTTTTTAAAGGAAATATGTGTTTCCAAAACCCAGTGATACATTTTCTGGAGAAACAAGGGATACGTGATAAATCCAAACAAATGTTACAGCGCTTAATGTACACACGTTAATAACTGTTAGGTTTTTTTAATGGGCCTGTACCCATCGTCAACACAGCGCAGGCCTCCAAGGGTGGTACAGGACTGCTCTAAAGGCAGGTGAAGACAGTACTTCTCTGGGTCCTCCCCAACACCTTCGGGTGTTTTCTTATTTTTTTTCTAAATCCAAACAAGTGTTACAGCGCTTAATGTACAAACGTTAGTAACTGCGAAATGTTGGTTTCAGTGTTCCGATGTCGAGTAATAATGTCAGCAACATTGTCACTGTTTGACAACTTATGTCATTCCAGAACCATAATCAGGCCGCAGAGGTGCCACAAAAGACTCATGAACCAAAGGATCGGTGTTCCTGTCTGACAATACAGTATACTATGTGACGGGGTCACAGGTCATACTTAAAGGTGCCCAGTGCTCTCTTGCCCCATGTGTCTTTGAACATGCAAACCTTCGTGTTTTCGTTGCCGACCAAACGCTGACATGCATGGAAGGAACTGCAATATGCGTGTATTCTTCAGTGTGTGTGTGGTGTGTGTGTGTGTGTGTGTGTGTGTGTGTGTGTGTGTGTGTGTGTGTGTGTGTGTGTGTGTGTGTGTGTGTGTGTGTGTATGTGTGTGTGTCGTGTGTGTGTGTTGTGTGTGTGTTGGTGTTGTGTTGTGTGTGTGTGTGTGTGTGTGTGTGTGTGTACGCAGGGAAGTG
>CM031613.1:1813314-1833314 GCA_018398815.1 Conus ventricosus
GCAATCGAGAGGTAGAGAGTGAGGGCGTTCTTCGCTTTCCATTCTATAAGAACTGGGTAAGTACATAAAGGACGAAGAAAGAGGGAAAAAGTAGAGAACAGGGTTTTCATGTGATGTCAGTGAAGTTTCAAACTGTGCACTCTTCATCGTGATCTTTTAACAGTCCACTCCAACTCCCTCACCCCGCTCTTCCACGCCTGACACCCCCACCACCTCACACCCACCACCCCCTTTCCCCACCCCATACCCCACTTCTTCAATGCTCCCAATCACTACCGCCCCCAATCTCCCTTTCGATTTCTTTTTTCTTTTTGTTTGTTTGTGTGTGTTTTCTTTTTCTAAGTTTTCTGCGTGCGACAAGCTGTCACTCTGATCATAACGACAGAAGGTAGGGGTTGGGGGTCGGAAGGATGGGGCCGGGTGGGGGTGGAGTGCGGTAGGGTAGGATATGGGGGGGGCGGGTTTTTGCGGTTTGCTGCACTTGTTGTCACGCTCCACCACTTTCGTTATCATGTCGCAAGGAAAAGGTTAGCGTCGCCAAAAATTAAAATGGTGCCAATGTGTGTTGTGGGGGGGGGGGGGGGGGGGGGCGGGGGGGGGGGAGTGGGGAGGGGAAGGGGGAAGGGGGGGGGGGGGGGGAGGGGAGAGAGGGGGGGGTGAGGGGAGGGGGAGGCGGACAGGACGTTTGTAAAGAGATGGGGAGAAAGAGCGGAATGAAGGAAGTGTAACGTCGATCACAGGACACCAAATCGAATCAGTCGGGAAGGGGAGGGAGGGGAAGACGAGAGAGAGAGATGATGGACTAGAGTAGATTGAGGACGAAGGATCGAGAAACGCGCTGAGACAGGAGCCCGGTGAGAGAGAGAGGAGGGATGAGAGGGAGACAGAGAGAGAGAGGAGACTCAGAGAGAGTGAAAGCAGAGAGAGAGTAAGACAAGGAGAGAGTTGACGAGAGAGTCCGAGAGAGGGAGAGAGAGACGGAGATAGAGACGAGAAGAGGTGAGAGGCGACGAGAGAGTGAGTAGAGACAGAGAGACAGAAGACATGACAGATCTGACACACAGACACAGACAACAAGATCTGGACAGACTGGGACCAGACACGACAGAAAGCAGGGAACAACACACCACACACTCACACACACAATACACCACACACACACACTACACAACAACACTCTGACTGTCTTACTGAAACCAATTTATTGTCAGATTAAACTCATAGGTAAGGTATGACAATACACTCACAAACACACACACGACACTACACAACCACACACACAAACCACACAACACTCACACACACACACACACACTCACACACAAGACGCGGGCGTCGGGCGTCAAAAACTCAAACAAATACCGGATTGTTTGTATTTTTTGTCTCATTTGGTATATTTGTTTCATTCCTTCCTTCCTTTCAGTCTTTCATTTCATGGGAATTCTTCGTCTTTATGATTTTGACTTCCATAGTAGTACAGGTTACTGCGGCCGATAGATATAGGTTATGCTTTCTTTAGGAATATAAAAAAAATACAACAACAAACAATCCATAAACAACACAAAAAATAAACAAAAATCCAGTCGGCTTGGGTATTTGCATGGCTTTGATTTGTTTGTTGGTTTCTTTCTCTTGATTGGGGTTGTGGACAAATATTTGTTTTCTCTAATCACTTTCGCAAGTAATTTGAACACAGTTATTGGATTTTTTTTGTTGTTTGTTTGGGGTTTTTTTTTTTTTTTTGTTGTGGTTCGTTTGTCTCTTTTTTTTTTTCTTTTTTTTTTTTTTTTTGGTTAGTGGGTTTTTGTCTATTGCTTTTGCTTTCGCAATTTGAGCCGCAACATCTCCCTCAAGCACATCCCCTCTCCACCACATCATCCGCACATTTTTTTTTTCCTATTTCTTTTTTTCAGAAAATTAGAACTCCCACTCTCACCATTTCTTGTTGTACGGACAGACACGGAAAACGAGACTCATAAGAAGAATTCAAAAAATACATGCACATCTTAATTCCACACTTTTTTTTTCTTTTTGTAATCATCTTGAATACTTTCTCATAGACTCCAAAAAATGAACCGCGCCGCCGATTGTGGAAAATAAAATCAAGACTTGTGGAAAATCTGTATGATAAATGAATAAAACTATATGCTGCAGGCAATAGAAGACCCTGCAATACAATTTCTCAGAAGGATATTAGTCCCATTGAAATGCAGTCCTCACTTGAACTGCCACCTGATTTCCAAAAAAAATACTTCCCCCCCCCCCCCCCCCCCCCCCCCCCCCCCCCCCCCCCCCCCCCCCACCCCCCCCACCCCCCCCCCCCCCATCCCCCCCCCCCCCCCCCCCCCCCCCCCCCCCCCCCCCCCCCCCCCCCCCCTCCCCCCCCCCCCCCCCCCCCCCCCCCCCCCCCCCCCCCCCCCCCCCCCCCCCCCCCCCCCCCCCCCCCACTCCCCCCTCCCCCCCCCCCCCCCCCCCCCCCCCCCACCCCCCCCCCCCCCCCCCCACCCCCCCCCCCCCCCCCCCCCCCCCCCCCCCCCCCCCCCCCCCCCCCCACCACCCCCACCCCCTCCCCCCCCCCCCCCCCCCCCCCCCACCCCCCCCCCCCCAACCCCCCCGCACCCATCCCCCATCATCGCGGTACGAAATTCAATAATTTACTTGTATTGTGGTTTCTTAGAACGAGGTTATGGTGAGAGAGGGAGAGAGTGGAGACCGAGAGAGTGTGAGAGTGGTGAGGTACGAGAGGAAAGAGTTTGGTCGAGCAAGAGATGACCCGTCTACGACGAGACCGAGACGAGATCGAGAGAGAGAAAGAAAGAAGACAAGACAGAGAGGGAAACAGAGGGAAAGGCAGAGAGAGGTGAGAGACAAGCAGGAGGAGACCAGCGTACAGAGGTGACTAGCGGGCTGTGACAGATGACCTAATGGGGAGCGAGAAGCGGAAGAATGGGAGAGCGAGAGAGAGAATGCGAATTGCGAAGGATTTATTCAGATTGTTATAGCATTAGCCCCTTACGAAGGGAGGGACACCCCGTAATATACAAACACACTAGAAGATTCAAGTTAAAGAAAATGGAAGATTAAGCCTATCTATTATTACTCGGATATGAACCTACACAACATTTTTTAGAATAGTCTGTTCGTTTTCGCTTGTTGAGGCTTCTTATTCTGTACATTGCTATTGAGCACGATAAGGTCGTTCAGTTTTCAAGTTCTTGTTGCTAACACAAAAAGTTTTGACTCCTAAACTAAAGGGGGTCACATTAATTATTTGCCCTTACCACAATTTAAATCCTAAGGTCACTCCTGAGTGCAGGTCAGCAAAGTAAATAATTGTATTTCTTATGCCTTTGCCTGGTTACACAAGCGTCCTTTCTAAATTCCTTAATCTTGCTGTTACTTGTATCTAAAAGGCATGGGCATGAATATGTAGAGACACCCAATTATCTAAAATTACTCATATGCCCTCTCTTAACAATACCGATTTATATTCATTTCAATGTTATGGTTCTACCACTATGTGCTGTTTTTAAAGAGTCCTGTATTGTGCTAATCTGTCACTGATATAGATTGTGATTTTTATGGTCATGCAGTCTTGCCATCTGCAATCGATAATTCTTTGTTTTAAAAATTTCAAAAAATACCGATATTATTACTTTTCAACGCTCTGGTTGTCCCAAACAAAGCTTAAGCATAAGAATTTAAGCTCTTGACGATCATTGGTTGCCCATGTTTTTGCCCATTTCCATCCAGACTGTCGCAATGTAGTATAAGCTTTAGATGCGGTTTATATCTTTTCATCCATTTGCTCTATTGTAAGCAAATACTTAAATACATTTTAAATATACTGGAATTGTTATATTATTGGATTAGATATACGAGTAATATTTCTCACCATAAACTATTTCATATGTTGTGTTCAGATTGTCTAAATTCCTAGATTATTTACATTGCATACAAATGAACATTCTCCATTTCGAAATAGTTTTCGAGAGCCCTAATTTCAGCCCCTTATTATAAGATTGGCCCTGCACATGCCGAATCGATCAGTAATACGTCGAAAATTAAAAGGAAAATGACACGCTTCTATTCAATTTTTTTAAATTATGAAGAATATCTGTGACTGTTTCTTTGCCCTATTTGCTATTATCTTGTCACCCAAAGGGTGATACTTATCCCTGGTAGTAAAATAAAATCCAAGTTATGTGTATGCGTTGACTACCCAATGAATTCGAAATTCTCCCCCCGTAGTCCATTTTGCTTTAAGTCCATGCCCCTAAAATACTCACCTTTACGTAACATTGGTCGTATTGTGTCTTTTTTTATTTACTTTTTAATTCTAATTTTAGTAGGCAGTGTATGAAGCTGTTCAGTGACATTGCCAGGCGATCAACAAACAGTTGTAGACTGTTAAAATAATGTCGTCGCACAAATAGTAATATACTACGTTCACAACGAGATAAAAAGTAAACACCGTGTCGTCCAATTTTGTATATCTCCACAGGCCTATTCATTTTTGAACAGAGAGAATATATATAAATGGACTACAAACTATCCCATTGCTACTTAACCCCTCAGTGTACACTTAACTATAATATGATAATTTTGCTCCAGCCTCTAATCTCTTGCTCTCCTTTACCTCTTTATACATGCTTTTATCGAATCGTTACAGCTTACCTTTAATTCCATTTTTTGATCAATTAGGACAATATATATGCCGTGTGAAATTGGAATAATTAGATTTTTCAAATTCTACTAAAAGCCCACATTTCATGACTTCGTGTTATTTACAAATTGCTTGTGATTCGGATGCATAGTAATATAATCATAATATTATGTTCATTGGCTTTTGATTAACCCTTTTTTAAATCCTGCTTGTTGTTCACCTGTTTTTCCATTCTGAGAAACCCATTCATGGAGTATATTATGATTAACTGAATATAAAAGTTTTCTACATACTTGCACAATAGAAATTGGCATCTACTAATTATTTTACATCGTTTTTACCTACCCTTTCTTAAAATATCGGTTATATTATGGATTCTTTCAATCTTCAGGATTAAATCTCCTGTATCATATTAAAATGATTAAACAATTTAACTAGAAAACCTAATACAGTGGTAGTCTTTCACCAGAATTCTTTATAAAAAAAATATCCCCAAATTAGGCCATCTGCACGGCTCCGGCGCAGATTTTACCATTCCTTAATATTCTTTAACTCGCTGATGATATTTCCCTCACTGTGTTTGTGGTCTCTGTCGAAAAGTATATTCTTCATTACTCAAAACGCATTGTCAGTCTTCAATGGAACTTCACTCGTACTTATCCAAAGATTTTTTAAGTGTTAGGAACAAATCCTGCACAGGAATTGTTATTTGCAAGTAGGGAATTTTCTTTTTAGGTAATCTGTGTTCTTGTGTACAGTATTCCAGAAATAGCTGTTAGAATTTTTCGGCCGAAGACAAAATGATCATTCAAAAGGGAAATCTTTATTTTCTGTCTGTTTTTCTTTACATTTATATTTTTATATTCCCACTTCTCGACCAATGCTAGAACACTACTCTGTCATTTTTGTCCTTTGTTTTTTTTTTTTTAGAAAAATTCGGAATAACTTAATCTACGATGTTTTTCTTTTTGCTACTATGCATTCTTGATCAAAACCAATTTCTGTATTACATTCTTTGTTTGTTGGTTATTTGGCAGTTTTCATCTATAATTTCTGCTTGCTTCCTTGACTGTTGTCGTTTCACAAATTTATTGGCTTCGTTCACGTCAGACCGTTATAAGATTTTCAGCGCATTTTGACATTTTATAGTACATGGTGTTGATCATTGATGAATAAACGAATTTGTTGACTGGACTGTCTTGGGTTCCAGAATTATATTTACAATATAAACTGTATTTACCATCTATATTTACGAACAAAACCGGACATTCAGTGGAATGATTCTATCTGAGCATTCCACAATACGCAGTGCTAGTTGGGTAGTGGTCTGTCAGACTCTTTTTTCCATACTTTAAGCGTCATCTGTATTACTCATTAGTTCATTAAATTCTTACTGATGCTGAAGAATATAGTCATTTACATGTTGGTAGATAATAGTCATGTACACTGATCCCTGTGTCCGTAAATCGGTTGTGACAATAAACTTAGAAGATCTCCATTACATATTCTCATTTTTTATATTTGTCAATCCCAATTACTGTGCACCAACTTGCCAAGCAGTTGTTTTTTTTCCCTTAACAGCTTTCGGTACCTTGTATTGAGTGATCTTTTGATATTTACTATCTGCTTCCTTAATAAAGTTGGTGGTTTTATAGGTCACAATCGTATACAGTTTACTGGAGAAAATATAGGAACAAGTTTTGGCATTTCATGTCTCCACCAGAACAGTAACTCAGTATCATCAAAGGACAACAACGTTTAACCAATTACAACTCTTCCAACATTCCATATTCCATTATCAAAAGGCCATTTAAATGTATAGAAGGGTGCTTTCTTTTATGGAGGTACATAACGTTCACTCTAGTAGACAGTCTTATCAAAGCCAAAAAAAAGGTCTTGATACAAACCTGAATAAATGGTGTACTGGACTGCGTCCTATCCACTTGGTGGCAAGTAAGGAACATGGACTTTCTATTTTCGTAATCAATGAATCCAGTCCTTTCCTGAGCAGACAGTCCTTGCTTAGTAAATTTTTAGTACGTGTTTTACATAGTAATTCATGGTCTACGAAAAAAGGTTTGCACTGAAACGACTCAGACAAAAAAAATTTCCATAAACAAACAAACATAACAAGGCCACACTCCTTGTTCTCGTGAATCGTTGAATATGCCACAAGTTTGATTGATTTTGTTTATTATCAAAGCAATTGTCCTGAATTTGTTTTGGCGACAGAGCGACGAAGAGGTGAGAGAGAGACAGATGAGGCAGGACTGAACAACAGAGAAAGAGGAAGAGATCAGACAGAAAAAGAAGGTAGATGCTGAGGTCTGAGAAAGGACATGTAAGACAGGACTGCAGAAAAGAGACGGAAAGAAGAGGTACACGAAGACACTGACAGTCAGAACTGACTGGTACAAATCAGACTAGACGCAAAGTCGGGAGCACAGACAGACAGACAGGACAGCAGACAAGCTGATAGTTAGTTTAGACAGACAGGCAGACAGACGGATGACAGACACACAGACAGGACGCAGCAGATCAGACGGACTGACAGACCAACAGACAGGCAGACCGGCGGGAGGGGGTGTGAAAATTCAAACAGTAGCCATTGTTGTATTTTCCGTTTTGTCTATTTTCCTTCGTTCGTTCGACTCGTTTTTCGTTCCTTCTTTCCTTCCTTCCTTAATGTTTTCTTTCAGCATTCTTGTCTTTTTTCTTTTACTTGATTTTCTTTTCTTTTTCTCGTCTTATTTCTTTTTTTTCCGGGGGGAGGGAGGGGGGGGGGTGAGGGGGGGGGTCTACGTCTTGTATGATTGAAAATATGTACATACATGACCTGTTTTAGCTGCGATGTCACAGTCGTCGGTTGACACCAGAATGAAAGGTTCTTCTTTTTGTTTTTTTTGCCTTTTTTCTTTGCCTTCTGTGCATTTGTTTGTGTCACTGTCTTTGATTGTGAGGTGTTGTGACAACTATCTCTTTTCTATCATTAAATTCGTATGACAACAAGGAAAGCATCTACCCCCCCCCACCCCCCACCCCACCCCCCCCCCACCCCCCCCAAAAAAAAAAAAAAAAAAAAAACAAAAAGCATTAATGATTTGTCTTTACTTTCTTTTGCTTTTGCACCTTTAGCCGCACAAACTCCCTCACCACCCACGTCTCACTCACCTCCTTTCAAACCTTTTCCCGCACATTTTTTTTTTCTTTTTTCAGAAGAAATCTCTCTCTCTCTCTCTCTCTACTCTCTCTCTCTATCTCTCTCTCTCTATCTATCTCTCTCTCTATCTTCTCTTTTTTTTTTTTTACCGCAGATTAACCGAGACAGTATCGAAGAAATCTATCATAAAAATCTTTATTTTCTCTTTTACATTTTATTTTCTTTTTTTGTGGGATGTGAACACTTTCTCCTCTCTCCAAATGAACCTGTACGTGTGGATCAGAGATACACATGGGGAAAAATATACGAATGGAATATTGGAACAGAAAAACCCTACTATTCTCAGTTGGACAGTCTCAGAGATAGATAAACACCATCACTTTCTGATGAAACATGATTGCTAAAAAATGTCGTCTCTCCACTCTCCATTCTTTACTGTGTTCCTGTCCCTTCTTGCATCGGCGCAATCGTGCACGGGCCTTTTGTGTTGCGGTGTGTGTGTGGTGCGCAAGGCATGCGCACGTACGTGGTGTGTTCGTTCTTGAATTTATACGTCTATCACCTAACAGTGATCTTAGACAGTAATGAAAGTCGTTTTGTTTCAGCGTTGCAGGGTGGTTGTGTTGGGGTGTATGCAGGCGAACGGTTGGTGTTGATTTTGGGCGCTACATAGGTATGTATAAACTGCAATTTAGGCCTAGTATAAAATAGATAATAAATTAATAAAAATAAAAATAAAAAAAAAACACCCCACCCCCAAAAAAAAAAAAAAAAACTCACATATGAATCCAAAAACTATAAAAGGAAACATAAATAAGCAACTAACACCAGGATGGGGCGCAAAATAAATTGACGTTAATAGTCTAAATTGTCCAACTGGGGCTCTTAATCAGTTCCATGAACAAACTTCAATAATGTTTGATTACGTTGGAGATGAAGTAACCTTCACACAAACACGTGTTGTGTGTGTGTGTCGTGTATGTTGTGTGTGTGTGTGTTGTGTGTTGTGTGTGTGTGTAGTGTGTTGTGTCTTATGTGGTGTCTGTGTCTGTTTGTGCGTGACATGTGCTGTTTCACGAACTTGTTTGTGTAGGTTTCGTGTGTGTGTGATGTAGTGTGACTGTGTGTGCTGTGTGCTTGTGGTGTGTGTGTGAACATGTGTGTGTGTGTCCTAGTGTGTGTGTGTGTGGTGTGTGATGTGCGTGCCTGCGTGCACGTTCTGGTGTGTATGTGTGTGTGGTGTGTGTGTGCGTTGCTGTGACGTGCGTGTGTGTGCGTGTGTGTGTGTGTGTGTTGTGGTCGTGTCGTGTGTGTGTGTGGTGTCGAGTGTGTGTGTGTGTGTGTGTGTGTCCTGGGTGAACGCCTGCGCGCGTGGGTGTGTATGTGTTTGTGTGCTTGTTGTGTGTGTGTGTCGTGTGTTGTCGGTAATTGTGTTGTGTGGTGTGTGGAGAGAGAGAGAGAGTGAGGAGAGAGAGAGATGGGAACAGAGGTGAGGACAAATAGAATGAACCGTTATAGACCGACAGACAGACAGACAGAATCAAAGAAGACAGAGTACGAGAGACGTGCGAGAGGAGAGCGAGAGCGACGATGAGAGAGAGGAGTGATGGGACGGAGAGTCGTGAGACGTGAAAGACCGAGGACCGAGGAGAGAGACAGATGAGAGAAGAGATTAGAGATGAGAGAGAGACAACGAGAAGGGTGATGGAGAGGCCTGAGAGGCTAACGCAGGAGCGGAGAGAGACGAGACGACGAGTGAGGAGACGTGGGAGAGAGTGAGTGAGCCCGGAGATGGAGAGAGAGCGGGAGATCCGCGAGAGGACGAGAGAGAGAAGAGGGGAGAAGACGAGAGGAGAGGGTAGGAGAGGAGAGAAGAGGGAGGGTGAGGAGGAGGCGAAGAAGGAGGAAGAGAGTAGGAGAAGGAGGAGAGAGAAGAGGAGAGGGAGAGAGAGAGCAGTGAGAGAGTGAGAAGAGGGTGTAGAGAGAAGAGGAGTATGGGGTGATAGAAGAAGAGGAGTAGAGGATCTCAGAATACAGGGAACTGTCAGCCCCCCCCCCCCCCCCCCACCCCCGGTGAGTAGAGAAGATGTTTCATTTCTTCGAATCCGACTTTTCATAAAATATGTGACTCACTTGGCCCTCTATCTCTCTTCTCAACATGGAACCCAAAGAACACCATTTAACGAACGTAGAGAAAAAGAAAAAAAACAAATTAATTAACCTGTGTACTCTTCTTTAGTATCCATTCCTTTTATAGTCTTCTGTGTTGACTTTCCTATAACACACAAGCGTCTCGCGGATCCGTCAAGATGATTGGGAAAGAAAGACACGTGCTGCAGCACCGCCTAATGAGGCTTACAGGCTAGGAACGGGAACAGGAAAAACTCGCCTGTTGTCTGTACTGGAGGGGCTCTTGAAATCATCTTTTTTTTTTTTTTTTGTTTGTTGGTAGGTTTGAGGCTATTAGAGATGAGATGAGAGTGTAGAAGTGAGAGGTAGGGGAGAGGCACGAGGAGTGAGAGGGATCATGTGAGTGTGCGCCTCGAGAGAGTCTAGAGGGACCGCCCCCCGCACCCGCAGGGAGTGAGAGGAATGGAGAGATAAGACAAGAGAAGTATGAGTCGAGAAGGAGAGAGATACAGGAGATTGACGACGAGAACGGAGAGGAGAGAGAACGAGGAAAAAACGAGATTGCCGAGGCGACGGAGGATTGAGAGTGAGACCAGTGGAGAGAAAGAAGAGGAGAACAAAGAGTAAGGACTCAAATAAGACGAGGCAACAGTGTGAGAGAGTGAGTGACGATGACGTGCAGACCGAGAGGGAGAGTAGTGATCAGAATGAAAACAGTCTGGACAGACAGGACAGACATGAGAAAAAGGCAGAGTTGAGACAGCAATGACAGAGACCAGAGGACATACAGGAAGAGGCAGAGAGAGACAGACAGAGGGACAGACAGACAGACAGTGACAGACAGTACAGACAGAAGAGCGAAATCCGAAAGCCAAGAAAGAGAGAGAGAGACAGCTACGGCAGACTGACAAACTGGAGAGAGGCATACAGACAGATATTGAGTAGATGCAGAGAACGTGGATCAGAAAATTAAGACAGGAAGAAAGAGAGGAAATAAAGGACAGAGTCAACAAAGAGACTGTCAGACAAGAAAGTAAGAAGACAGTAAGTTGTGGGGGCCTTGGGGGGGGTGGGGGGGAGGGGCCTGTGGCGGGGGTAGGGGGGAGTGGGCGGTGGCGATATCGGGGGTGGGCTGTGAGAAGGCATGCGACGATGAAAGAGAGAGAGGTGAGACGCCGGAGATCGAGAATAAGCGGTATGTTTGGTCTGTTGGGTGATGTTCTGCTACGGACTGATCTTGTGTGGTGGTTGGAGGAGTAGGGAGAGAGATCGACTCGAATATCTTGGCTTGCTTTCTCATCCAATTTTCTCAGTGGCAGACACAATTCCTGGGTTTTTTTCACATTCTGCACTGGTTCGTCCATTAATAATTCTAAGTGTTCCTTTCTTCCGTTTGTCCTCTTTGCCTGTATTCAATGCTTACTTACCTAGTTTCCACCGTGTGTCATCGTAAGACAGTGTTTCTCTCGATCTCTCTCGCTCTCTCTCGCTCTCTCTCTCTCTCTCTCTCTCTCTCTCCTCTCGCTCTCTCTTCGCTCTATCTCTCTCTCTCTCTCCTTTTCTTACTCTCTTCTCTCTACTCTCCTCTCTCTCGTGTCGCGTGTTGTGTGTTTATGGTGCGTGCACTGGTGTGTGGTGTGTGTGTGTGTGGGTGTGTGTGTATGTGTGTACTGTCGAGTGTGGTGTGTAGTTGCGTGCGTGCAGTAACTGCGTGCGTGCGTGTCTGTGTGTGTGGTAATGTGTTGTGTCTGTTCTGTGTGTGTTGTGTGAGTGTGTGTGGTGTTTGTGTGTGGTGTTGTGTGTGTGTGTTGGCGTGCGGTGTTTGTTCATACCCCATCTGTCTCTTCTGCTGTCTTGTCCGGCTGACTGATTGATGGTTTGTTTTCTGTATGTGCGCGTGTATGTGTGTGTGCGTACTGTGTGTGTGCTGTGTGTGTGTGTAGTGTGTGTGTGGTTGTGTGTGTGTGTGGGCTGTGTGTGTGTGTGTGTGTGTGTGTGTGTGAGAGAGAAGAGAGAGAGTGAGAGAGAGGACGCGTGTGTGTGTTGTTTGTGTGTGTGTGTGGTGTGTGTGTGTGTGTGTGTCTGTGGTGTGTGTGTGTGTGTGTGTATGCATGCGCGCGCATGTGGTTTGATGTGTGTTTGTGGTGTTGGAGAGAGTGAGAAGAGGAGCGAGAGGGGGGAGGTAAAGTAGGAGGGGAGACGAGAGTGTAAAGAGAGAGAGAGAGAGAGAGAGAGAGCGAGAGAGTGAGGAGAGTGAGAGCGAGAGAGAGAGGAGTGAGGAGAGAGAGAGACGGAGAGACGACGGAGAGAGATGAGAGAGAGAGAGAAAGGGAGCGAGGGAGGGAGAAAAGGGTAACAGTCAAAGCCAAGACAGAGCCATAATCCACAGACAGGCAGATAAAGACGGAAATACAGGTCACAAAGACAGACAGATAGACGACAGACAGATCGTAGAATAGACAGGACAGACAGAGAGGGAAAAAGAGTGGGCACGGGAACACTGGGTTAGGAGAGGGAGGGACATGACAGACAGTCAGACAGACATGGAATACAAAGGTGTCTATTGTATACTTCTCCTTTACTGTTCTTGGTTGAGGTTAAGAAATGGGGGGGTCCACCCCCCCCCCCGATTCGGGCTTTTGACTTTTTCTTACATTTCAGTTTTTCCTAAGTGGCAAGAAACAGGTCTTTGTCTTATGTCTGTTGGTCTTCGTGATTCTAGTGTTTCACTCTTCTCCTGTGTTATGCTATCTTGATCTTATGTCTTTCAGTGCCTGTGAAAAGATGAGTTCTTTGTGTGTGTGTGAGTGTGTGTGTGTGTGTGTGTGTGTGTGTGTGTGGGTGTGTCGTGTTGTGCGAGGTGCGTGCGTGCGTGTGGTGTTAAGTGTGTGTGTGTGTGTGTGTGTGTGTGTGTCCGTGCGTGGCGTGCGTGCGTGCGTGCCATGCGTGCGTGCGTATGCGTGCGTGCCTGTGTCTGTGTGTGCGTGTGTGTGTGTGTGGTTGTGTGTGTGTGCTGTGTGTGTGGGGGTGTGTGTGTGTGTGTGTGTGTGTGTGTGTGTGTGTGTGTGTGTGTGTGTGTGCGCGCGCGCGCGCGCGCGCGTAGGTGCTTGTCTGTATGTGTCTGTGTTGTGGGCGTTCTGTGTGTGCGTCTAGTGAGAGACCAGACAGAAAGTCAGGCACTCAGGACACACACACACACAACACCACCACAAACAACCACACACACTCCACACACACACACACACACTCGGACAACAGAGAGTTAGACACACGGACAGGAGATGTCCACAGTGTCTGAAAAAGGTGACGAGACAGTTCAACCAAGTCAGAGCTTCATCTTAACAGACAGCACAGAGTGACGGAGACGGGGGAAGGGGGATAGGTGGCAGGGGTAGGAATGAGGGAGAGGGAAGACTTGAGATATAATAACTATGTTATAAGCTTCTGTACTGCTCTTCTTCGTGAAGTAAGGAGACGTAGGATACGATCCATTCCACTCTTTGCCCTTTTTTTTTTTTTAAACATCATTTTCATAAGGTGGAGAAGATTTATTGGGGGGGGTTTTTTTTGTGGGTTTGTCAGGTCTGCAGTTTTGTTTTTCTGCTGTCCCTACACTGTGCACACTTGCTGTCTTTTAGGCGAGGCACAGACACTGCAGACAGACAGACACAACACACAACACACACACCACTAAACACACACAAACACACTCACACACACACACACACTCACACACTGAGCATACTGGGGGTGCCTTGTGTTTTTCATTTAAACAAATCAACCAAGCGCTTACAAAGCATTTCAGGAACAATAGTATGCGCTTCTAACCTTGCGCCTGTAACAAAAGTGTTCGGCTCTAGCTTCCAATTAATTTTGTCTTGCCCATTGTAGTTAGAGGGAATAGACACACAGCGATATAGTGCACGACTGTTTAACGAAACCGGAACAAATATATATGACAATAATAGATTAAAAAATTAAACAACAAAACAGTTTTTGGAGACGCGAAAGCAACCAATTTCATTAAAACAATCTGAAAAGGTATACAACGCTTCTTTCCATCACCAAAAAACGAAGTACAAAGCTGAAAATGGCCACTACCGCTGGTTCGATTACCATCCTGAACCATTTGTTCGTGGGATTTTCTACCCCGAAAGGCTCCTACCCAGAGTTAGAATTTGCTACGGACCCAGGTTATCCACCTTTAACGGATGCGTCTCTGTCAGTGTGGCTCAAATTCTCTGGACCAAACACCGCAAGTGTTCTGTATCCTCGGGGCCTGGTTGACGCCAGGGGTATATCATGAAGTATGCGTCTATAGAGCACAGCTCTGTCATGCAGTCTCAGACCTGATGGGGAAATTCACTGGCCTCAGCTTGATTGTCCCTCATCCTCATCGCTTCGGATTATATATATATATATATTTATATTTAATATATATAAATATTATATATATTTTATATATTATAATATATAATTCTTATCATATATGATACAAGATACATACACCGCACACTGGCCGAGTGTATAGATATATAAAGATTTTTGTGCCCATCATGCCGCTCTTATTGTAAACCTCAGTTCACGAGGGCCTCTCTGCGTCTGTGGCCTCGCTTTGATACTTCGGGGGTGTCAACGGCATTCGGCGAATGTCATGAGGACTGTCATTTGGATGGTCGTGGTGGCGCCCTTCTGGAGGGAAGAGTGCACTAACGCCGGCTCCGTCTGTCAGTCAGTCATTCCCCTGACGCTAGGTCGTTTGGGTGGGGGGGGGGGGGGGGGGGCGCGGTGAGGGCCGCCGCCGTTTCTCTCAGGCTCTTCTGTTGGTAGCTGTCGTGAGGAGATCTGGCATGGTCATTTTGGTACTGTCCTTTTATATTTTCGGACCAGCTCTTACTCTGTCGTTCCTCGATGAGGACGATGACGGCCGGCTCCACGGACTAAGCAATGACTTGTCAGTCAGGGAGATTAGTAGGTGATTGCCCTACGTATGCTGGATGAGAACAGGAACCATGAACACCAAACAGTGACTGATGGCCAGAAGGGCAGTGTCTCCTTGGTGGGTTGCCTCATGATGACTCGACACTGACTGCTCCTTGCGGATTACGGTGTCTAGATGGACTGTGGCGGTTCGGGACGGAATGAGCAGTGGGGGAAGGGGCGGTGGGGGAGGGGAGGGGGGTGCAATTCCATTGAGAGTGGCAACAGAAGATGGACTAACAAAACAAACATAAACTAATATAAACAATAACCATAAATATCTTCAAAAGGATCTGTATTGCCAATACTTAATTTGCATCCTTTTTTCTGCCTGCTGATGTGTCTCTGCCATTTTAAAAAGGAACTTTAATAGCATAAATCCACGGTTTCTCCTATAATCTGATGAGCCGCAGGTGTCGGTCTGCAAACAACGACCACTACCCAACCTCTAACTTACTTTCTGCAGAATGCTAGGAGATACTGTATCGGCGCCACTTTAAGTTCAAAGGGGCCATTAAATGGTCCATGCATGTGGAAAACTCGCACAACGAGGGCAACAGTCCCAATCTGGAATCAAAATGCTGCCCTGTCTTGAATCAGATGTGTGGTTTTTTAACAGCTGCCCACCTACACTAATTCTCTCTCTCTCTCTCTCTCTCTCTCTCTGCTTCTCTCTCTTCTCTCTCTCTCTCTCTCTCTCTTCTCTGTTCTATCTGTATGTCTCTTCTCTCTTCTCTCTCTCTTCTTCTCTCTCTCTCTCTCTTCTCTCTCTCTCTCTCTCTCTCTCTCTCTCTCACTCTCTCCCCAACCCTCCCATCTTTAGAGACACAGAACACGCGCACACTTACAAAGATGTTCAGTGCCGTGGCGCCTGAGTGCGTGCGTGCATGTTCTCTGTTGGCTAACTGCTTCAGTTGTTTTTTTTCCTCGTGTTTCTGAAAATGCTACAAAAAAACACCCAAAAAAGAGCTTTAATGCCTCCTTCTGCAGTCCTCATCTACTTTACCGCTACGGACTGCCACCAACTTGCCCCTCCTTCTGCGCGGCCATGGGAACAGTGTAATGGGGCCACTTGAAGGTCAGATTAGGGGCATTAGGCTGTCCCACTTTCTTTCACAACTCGCATCAAAGACAGCAGCAGTCCTAATATGAAATCCAACCCCACTCTGTCTTGACACCAAATGAGAGTGATTTTTTTTAGGCCTTGACTTGCGCGGTGGTTCTATTTATTTGACTCTCTCTCTCTCTCTCTCTCTCTCTCTCTCTCTCTCTCTCCTCTCTCTCTCTCTCCCCCCACACACACACACACCACACAACACCACACACCACCACCAAACACCCACCCACACACGTTCAATATCCGCACACGTAAAACACCCAACATACAACGACACTCCTCTCCTCTCTCTCTCTCTCACTCTCTCTCTCTCTCTCTCTCTCTCTCTCTCTCTCTCTCTCTCTCTCTCTCTTTCTTTCTCTCTCTCTCTTTCTCTCTGTCTCTCTCTCGTTTTTCCTCTCTCTCTCTCTCTCTCCTCTCCTCTTTCTCTACTCTCCCCCCCTCCCACCTTCTCTCTCTCTCTCTCTTCTGTCTTTTCTCTCTGTCTCATCTCCTCTCTTTTCCTCTCTCTCGCTCTCTCTCTCTCTCTCTCTCTCTCTCTATCTCTGTCTCTTTCTCTCTCTCTCTCTCTCTCTCTCTAGTCTTTTTTCTCTCTGTCTCTCTCTCTTTTTTCCTCTCTCACTCTCTCTCGTCTCTTTTTCTCTCTGTCTTCTCTCTTATCCTCTCTCTCTCTCTCTATCTCTCTCTCTATCTCTTTCTCTCACTCTCTTCTCCCTTTCTTTCTCTCTCTCTATCTCTGTTCTCTTTCTCTCTGTCTCCTTCTTTTTCCTCTCTCACTCTCTCTCTGTCTCTTTCTCTCAGTCTCTTCTCTTTTTTCCCTCTCTCTCTGTCTCTTTCTCTTGTCCTCTATCTCTTTTCCTCTACTCACTCTTCTCTATCTCTCTCTCTGTCTCTTTCTCTCTGTCTCTTTCTCTTTTTTCCTCTCTCTCTCTCTGTCTCTTTCTCTCGTCCCCACACACACCCCTTTTTCTCTCTCACTCTCTTCTCTCTCTCTCTTTCTTTCATTCTCTCTCTCTTTCTTTCTCTCTCTCTCTCTCTGTTTCCTCTTTTTTTTCTCTGTCTCTCTTTTTTCTCTCTCTCTCTCTCTGTCTTTTTCACTATGGCTCTCTCTCTTTTTTTCCTCTATCTTCTCTCTCTCTCTTTTCTTTCTCTCTCTTCTCTGTCTCTTTCTCTCGGGTCTCATCTCTTTTTTTTTTTCCTCTCTCTCTGTCTCTTTCTCTTGTCTCTATCTCATATTTACCCCCCCTCCTTTTCTCTCTCTTCTCTCTTCTCTCTCTATCATCTCTATCTCTCTCTCTCTCTTTCTCGCGCGCCGCGCGCGAGCACACACATGTACACAAACACACACACAACACAAACACACAGTCTTTAATGTTGAAAATGATTGTGTGGTAATTGAAAAGTTTTGTGTGGAACCTTCTTTGAACCAACGTAGTCCATACAATGCAGTCGGTTGAAGTATTATCATTACTCGACGATGCTTTAATTATGATTGATCGTGATGTAATGAAGACCTTGAATATGTTGTTGAATGTCTTAAAACTCACGGCTGGTTGTCTGAAAAAAGCGAATTTGTTTGAACAAAATGAGTGAAAAAAGTGATTTGGTACGATGATGTGATGTTTAAAATAAGTAAATCAAAAGCTAAAGGATTGCTGAGTACATTTCTGCGGTCGAAGGAATGCTACTGAAATCGCGTTGCTACTGTTTTAGCCAGGAGAGAGTTATAAAAATCTTCTAAAATTAAAAGAAAAAACAACATAATGATTAATTGTTAGGGATCGCTAATTGCATAGTTAATGATCAAACGACAGTTTTGGGAAAATGTGCTGTATGAGTTTCTTTAAAAAGAAAACAACCCTTAAAAATATAACAATGGTTGATGGTATAATCACTTTAAAAAATTACTGGAAACAAATTTAGAACAGAAGATTCTGTATAATTGTTAACGCGACTATGATGCTAGTGATACTAGTGAAGCTAATGATAATAATGACGAGAATGCGAGACGGTTCCTTGATCAGCCCATATCTAGAGAAGAAGGGTCATTAGCGTTAGGTAAGTTAAAGAATGGTTTTTAAATCGGCCACTGCTGGGTCCTGCTGGTCCTGACGGAATTACTTGGGGAGATTGCGCCTTACGCAACGCTGGTAATCGCGTTATTGACTTCTTTGTATAAACTTTTTTTTACGGTGTTTGATATGGGATATTCCAGCCAGATATGTTGGACGGAATAGTATTGTACTTCCTTTAGTCAAAAAATGGTGATTAAGCGATCCTTATAATTACAGAGGAATATCGCTATCAGATACATGCATGTAAACTCTATAGTTCTTTTGTTAACACAGGATTCAGGAACTGGGTATGTGTTGCTAATATTACTGGGGAAACAACGTGCGGGTTGTAAAAGAGGTTACTCTACTACTGATCATATGTACCCATTATTAGCTTTAATTATAATAGCTGTTTTAGTGACAGTTTTGTCTTAACCGCAAACTTTACGTTGTTTTATGATTTTGAAAATGCTTTTTGACTCTATGTATAGAAAACTTATTATGGGCCTATTCTTTTGAAATATGGTTATTCAAGGGAAACTTCTTCCGAGGTATCCACAGCATGTATGTAACAGTCAGAACTAGAATTCGTTCGGCTCAAAAACTGACAGTACATTTTTAAAAGTGCTACCCGTGGGGTAAAACAAGGCGATGTTACTAGTCCAGTATTGTTCACTTTATTTATAAATGTATTAGCGTTGGAAGAATCAGAAATGGGAACATGGTGACTACATTTACGGTGATTACTTTGAATTATTTGTATTTCTTTTGGCAGATGATGTGGCTCTCTTGTCTAGCAAACAATAGTTGGGTTACTGAACTCAATTAAACAGCTATATAGATCAGCTTCAGGATCCATATAAAGCTGATATGATTAATATGCAATATTGCGTTTTTAGGAAAGGTGGAAACTAGAGCGAGAGAACATTGGACTTCATGGTTCCCTATACCTGTGTTAAGCTTATAAGTATTTGGTATTCCTTTTTTCAACATGATTGGTTTTACTGTGTCGGTGTCAAAATCTTGCCAGTAGAGCGAAAACTTGCGTTGTTAAGTATATTGCAAAAATTATTTAAATTAATTTGTTGTTCGGACTTGTTGTATATGTTAAATTTATTTGAGACACATGTACACCAATTGTTCACAATATGGGGCGGAATTTGTGGGGATTAGTTGTGCAGCTCGACTCTGTGAAAAGGTTCTATACTACCGGTTGGCTCTTAAAATGTTCCTAGTGTTCAAATGACAAACACAAATGTTTTGATATATGGAGAAACTAATAGATACCCATTTACTATAAATTCTGAAGTCAGGTTGGGTTTACGTTATGGTAAGTTGACAAGAATGGATGAGTCAAGATTACCACGGAAAAGCATTCTTGTACGTTGTTTGATTTGGATTTCGTGATTAAACCAAATGGGTATCCGATTTCGTTTGTAACTGTATTCACTTGGTTTTGGGTATGTATGCACTAAATCTAAGAGTGCAGAGGGAATAAATCTGTTCCTTCTGCTTTTTAAGGAAAGGTTGGTTCTTGAGATGCAAGAATGGGACTTTCATATCAAGATCAGGTGTAAGATTTAGTTTTTACAATTACTTTTTGCACAATAGGACTGCTGATAAGAACACATTGAAATTTGAACTTAGACTGGCACCTGAAAATCATTACAACAATTTATGAATTGGCGTTTCTGAAATCGTGTTCCATATGTTTCGTTTACAAACCAACACACGCCTGTTGATTTAATTTGTCCCATTGTGCAAACAAGCGACTAGAAAGATTGAGCGTGCTATTTTAGTTTTGTGCTTGTCCCGTTCTATTGGATTTAAGAGTAGGTTTATTCATCTTAAGTACTACTTATATCGAATTCTTTTTCGTCTTGGATTACTTCT
>CM031613.1:1843229-1865729 GCA_018398815.1 Conus ventricosus
TTTAAAGAAGAATTAGAAAAACAAATGAAAAGACGGAGCCTGCGGACTTTGACCTACGAGGTCATCCCCCATTAACATTTAAACATCCACGTTCCCTGTCTTTGTTTAAAGCCATCAATCAATCATTTCAATGAAAGTGCCCTTTCCCAAAAACTTCCCTGGCTCCTTCGATCTTGGTAAACGTGTCTCGTAAACCAATAGTCAGCTGCAGGTCTCACCCCCAATAACCCCGGGTTTGTTTTAAAAATTCCCCCCGCCCCCCCCCCTCTCTCTCTTCTTCTTCTCTCTCTCTCTTTTTCTCTCTCTCCCCTCTCTCCTCTCTCTCCTCTTGTGGTCTCTCCCCTCCCCTCGCTCTCTTTTCAGAGAACGAAAAAATCCCAAAAGTTTGCTAAAACCGCCCTCAACCAGTTTCGGGGGGTTTGGCCCTAGGCTGGGGATTTTTTCGTTCTCTAAAAAAGTAAACCCTAAAAAAAGGGTTACTGTGTAGGTTTATCCTTTTAAAAATATAATTTACTAAATTTTTCGACTTTAGTTTTTGTTTTTCCTGTTTTTCCCCCTGATCATTTTCAAAAAATCATTTTCACACATACATTCATCAAATGCTTTCTCTGTCTTTCAGGGGAAAATAAAACTACAGTCTTTAACTGTTCTCTAAAGTCTTTTAAAACTGAGTTATTTTTTTTGACTAAAACCCCCACTTTATTCCAGCGGGTCTTCCATGAAAAGCCATTTTTTGACAAATTTATTTCTTTTTTTAACTATGTCTCTTCTGCCAAAAGTATCTAAATAAATGTTTTGGGGTTTCCCTTCAAACGTCTTTTAAAAAAGGGGTCTAAACACTCCCCAAAGTTTATTGTTTGGTCAACAAAATTATATTTTCATCTTCTGCCCAAATAAACCTTTATATGATATGTTTTTTTCCTTTTAAGGTGTTGGAAAAGAAAAAACAAAATGATCAAAATTTTTAGCGAAAAACTTTTTTGGAAATAGGTCTAGGACAAATATTGTTTTTCCAAAACCAGTCTGTCCAAAAAATAAAATTGAACAATGAGGAGTTTTTGTCTTTAAAGTTTAAAATGCCCCATATTTTTAAAACGGGTTTTTAAAATCTAATCCAGTTTTTTATGTTTATATACTCTCTGTAAAAACTTGTTCAGTATAATAAAACCCTAAAAGATTAAATGTTTTTTGGATTAATCCAAGTCAGTTCTTGGATTGTTTCTATTTAGATTTAATTTATTGTTTTTTGGTTCCACTGGTTTTTAAGGGCCCTTTTATCTCCCCCCGTTTAAAAGAACGAGGGGCCATTTAACTTTAATTTTTTCAACGTCTAATTTTGCCAGCTAATTAGATTTCCTTTTATAAGGACGTCACTAACCCCCACACCCCCATTCCTCTCTTCATTTTTTAAAGACAGAAATTTCAAATATTATTGGGGAACCCTTGTTTTCCAAATTTTTATTTGGGGAATAAACCCTTTTAAATTTTTTGGTAAAGATTTTTTCAAAAACTGATTCCTTTCTGGGAAGGATTTTACTGTTTGCCCCCAAACGGCTTTTTTTGATCTTTTTCCCGCTATTGTCTTCTGGTGTAAGGCTTACTGAAAAGGACCAGTTTTTGAGTGTTTTTTCTGAAATTTTTTTGGTGGTCAAAAAATGTAAAGGGGGCTTATAAATTTCAAATTTTATACCCCCATTCTAAATGGGGTTTTAAGTCCCATTTGTTGTCAGTTTTTGGGAAACTATTTTATATTAAAAAGCCCTGCATTATTTTTTTCCCTACATTGCCCCGTTTTTTCTAGTTTAAAAATTTTTTGGTTGTCGCTTACTTTTTTTACGTTTTTAATAGCCATTTTTGGCTGAAATAAAAACCTTCCCAAGGCCTATTCCCGTTCGGTTCAAAGTCCTCAGTGTCTGCAGGCTTTTAATTTTTAAATTTAAAAACACCTTACAGGCGCAAATGTTGTCCGGGTTTTTGGGTCCACGTGACATTTTTTTAAACAAAAATTTTTTTTATTTCAAAAAAAATGTGTAGGTTATCACATTTACCAAATTTTTCCCGCTTTGTCTGCGGGTTTTTTATTAAATGATCCGGAACCCCCCCACAAACTAAACTTTTAAAAAAAAAAGTTAAATTTTGGGAATTTTTATAATTTCTAATCGAATATCAGCTTTCCCCGACAGGGAAAAGCTTTAAAAAACAGTTGGGGGGCCCCCCCAAACATATAAGGTTTCTATCAGTGCTCAGCTCGTCTAAATGAATTTTTGAAATAAGGGAAAGTTTTTGGGAAGATCGAGCGGGATTTCCCCCTCTAAGTAGTTTTGTTTGGCTTTAAATCTAAAAATATGGGGTGGGTCGATTTGGGAGTTGTAAAAGCCAAATTTTTTGCTAGCTCCCCTTCAAAATAGTAACCTACTTTTTCTTTTTCGGTTTTGAATGTCAACATTGTTTTTTGATTTGCATTGTTTTAAATTTGAGAGTAAAGTCGAAGTTAAATCATTGCTTTTTTTAAATGAGCCCAAAAAACCCTAATAACCATTTAGGTATTGTTAATGGCCCAAATAATTTTCCCGCATTATCAACTTTTGAATCTTAATTAAATTTTCCTTGGATTCATTATATTAAACCTTTGACTTTGTAAAAAAGGATGGGTGCGACCGTTCTGGGGGTTCCCCCAATGTTATTTAATAGCCTGTTTTTAAAAAAACGAAGGACGGGGCTTGGTTTTTTATTGGTTTCAAACATTTTTTTAACGAAATACAAAAGATTTCCCTTTAAAAACTGATGCAAAAATTTGCGGGGGCCCCACTACAAACTTAAAAAAAATAACAACTGATACTCTTGGGCATTTCTGTGTCAGTCTGAGCCTTTCAAGGTAAAGGTTAGTACTCATTGAAAAAGCTATCTTAACCCCCCTATTTAAAAAAAACCACATCCCAAAAAGTGGGTTTAGTCATTTCCCTTTCAGGGTTTTAAAAGTCCCGTTTAAATTTGCTGTGGGTTTTGTTTATCAAAAATGGGTGGGAGGGTTTTGTATGCGAAACTTTAAATCACCCCGATCCTTTGGTGAGGTCAGTGTAAGATTTCATTTCTATTACACCTTCAGACGTTTTTTTGTTTGAAATTTCAAGCGCCCTTTTCCAAATGGGCAAAAACCCTTTAATCCCTTCAGCAACAGAATAGACATGAAGGCTTTTTAAAAAGGGTCTGTAACGAAAATTTAAAAATTAAGGTCAAGACAGGGCTTTTTTGACAAAAAATTGGATCTTAATCCTTTTGGGTTTGGCACCCCTTTTTTTTGGGGGGTGAAAAGAAAATTTAACTATGGCTGGAAAACCTTTCCTTTTCAATCTTTTCTTCAGGCCCCCAAACTGTTCCCTCGGGTCCATAGAGCAAAAGCCCTAAAACAGCATGGACAAAATTTTTTTCCTTTGGGCATTTTAAAAGGGGCCCAAAATAAAGCAGGAAAAGAACGAAAAAACGACTCTATTTTATTACGTTTGGTGTTTGCTAGGTTTTGCAAGCACAAACGAGATCGGGGCTAAAATGATCCTTCTTGGGGTTTTTAGCACAAAAAAAAATACTTAGCAAATTTAGAGGACGCCATTAATTCTACAGTTGATTTTTCCTTCAAGTTAAAAAGGTACCAAATGTTTTACAATTTGGGAAGTTTGAAAGTGGGGCTTTGCGGGTTTGGGATGGGTTTTTAAATGCTGCCCTTTTGACCCCAGACCCAGATAGGCACCAAAAATAAAAATAAAAATAAGAAATTTCCTTTTGGGAGGCAATGAAAAGAAAGGGCGGGGAAAAAAAAGAAATAAATTCTGAGCCCGTAATTTTTGGGAAGCCGTAAAAAAAAAAAAAAAACAAGTCGACCCCAAAGAATAAGTTAACCCAAACCCCTTTGGGCCCCAAAACCCAGGGACGTTGAAGTCAAAAAAAAAATGACCATGAATATGAAAGACAGCATTTTTTTTTGGATTTAAAAAGGTAGGATTACTCCTTCTTTATTTTACTAAAATTAACCCAACTATTAAGAGAATAATGTCCATAAATGGGTCGGCCATTTAAAACCAATACTTTGCTTGAGTTTGAAAAAGCCAGTAAAAAAACACCCCCTTTTAAAATACCGGGTAAAGCGGTCCATGGCCTTTTTTTGGGTAATTTTTTTAATAAACCGCAAATGATTAAACTGTTTTTTTTTCCCCTTTATTTATCAGGCGGAAAAGGGGAGGGGCACTGGGCTTTGCCCCCCGCGCCCGTTTTAGCCATCACTGTGTACTTAAATTTCAAAAAACCCAAAGGCCCTTTATAAAGCTTGGGTAATGTGGGTCCTTTTTCTCTAAACGTGTTTTGTATTTGTTCTGGCCCAGCGTTGTGTTTTCATATTTTAAAATTTTTTGGATAGTTTTTTCTTATTCTTTCTACTTGAGTTGTAAATTGTTCTGGTTTGTAGGCAACACTACTAGTTTGTGTCTTTCTTGTTTTAAAATCTTTTTTTTTTTTTGGGTTATTCTTTCTTTAATATTTATTTCCCCAAGTTGGCCTACAGCTTTCCCCAATTTTTTTTTTTTTTATATGCTCATCTGTTCACCAGTTTTGCTAAATTGTTTGTTTAAATTTGCCTTGATGTTTTCAAAGCATGTCAAGGGCCGCTATTTCTCGCATGGGTAGCGTTTTGGGGCGTGTTTTGTTTTTAATGTGTTTCTTTGAAAAAATTTGGGTTTTTGCTTCTTTTGCTTTTTTAATTCGCCTGCTGATTGATTTTAAATTTTTTAAGTTCCGGTTTTTTATTTGGTTTAGGGTGTTGGGAGATCTTTTGTTTGTTTTTTAAGTTTTGAAAAAACCCCTTTCCGGGCTAATTTTGGGGTTTTGAAATTTCCAAGGGGATTTTTATCGCTCCACTGAGTTTTTTTTTTGTCTAATTGAAATCTTGGGCCCAAAAAAATTTGATGGGTTGGTTTTGGGTTTTAAGCCGAAAAGTTGTCCTTTACGTTTTTCACTAAAAAATGGTATCTTTTTTCTTCAAAATCATCAGGGGGGTTAAATTGGGAGATTTTTGGGCTAAACTTTGGTTTCAATGATCTAACCTTACTTTCTGTTAATTCACGTCGCAATGAGCTTAATGGTTTTCGTCAAGGGATCATTTCACTATGGGCGTCTTTCCCGGGTCAAAAAATCATAATCTTCTTACTTCAATTTGCCCTGTTTTTAAATAATTAACTTTTTATTTTGGGTTTTTTAAAAAAAGTCGCAAACATATGGTTTTATTTTTGACCCGCATAAAGGGCTGAAAGAGCCCTTTTGGGGTGAAGGGAAAAAAAAAACGGAAAATTATTGTTCCCAAAAAATCCATCTACTATTGATGCAGATCAAATTCTTTTTTGGGCAAAAATTTTTGAACCCAGGAGCAGATTTAAGTGATTTTTTTCCAGGCCCCCTGCGCATTTTTACTTTCAAAATAGAGGTCGCTTCCGCAAAACAGACCCAAAAAAGGGACGGGTTTTACAGAATTGGGGCCCGGGGAAACGTTAAAAAAATTTCTATAAAACTTGAGGGGCAAGAAAAATTTTCTTTACACAAAGCAGACCTATTTTTAAAATTTTTCTGATCTTTTGGCTTTAACCCGGGGAAAGAAAGGGATGATCTTTTCGTTTCAAAGGGAATCGAAAAAAAAATTCCTAAAAACAGAATAGGCGCCGGGAGATGCTAAAGACGGTAAAAAGCCCCAAAACTGTAAATTATGCGTAAAGGGAAATCGCTTTTCCATTTCCCCTTTGGGTTTTTTAGGGTTTTTAAGTGTGCATGCTCCATACTTTCAAGGGCATTTAAAAAAAACAGATTTTCATATGAAAATAACTTTTAATTTAATTTCAAAAAGTTTTTATTTAAAACTACAGACACCGAAGCAAAAATTCGTTTTCTGACAAATTTTTTTAAGTTTGACAAGTTAGTAACCCTCACTTAGCAAGGTGATTGAGCAACAAAATCGGCAAAATTTTGCAATTTTACGGAAAAAGGTTTATTCACCCTTCTAAATTTTACAAAACAGGGCAGAAACGTATGGAATTTTTAGTTTAGGCCAAGCAAGACACTTTTAAAAGGGATTTTTTGGCCCGTGCGGAAAATGAAGAAAACCCCTTTTTAAAAAACAAACTGGAAAAATTTCCTTTAAACCCAAAATAATGAAAGTAAAAATTTTTCAATTTTAGGGTAGTCCTAAACCAAAAACTACGGGGTGGACTTTAAAAATTTTCAGCATTTTGACGAAATAAGGGAAAAATTTTTCGGAGGCGGGGGATGAAATCCAAAAAGTAGACCTTTTGTCTAAAGATCTTTCACCTTCAAGTGTTAGGTTTTATGATTATTTAACAACGAAATACGGTTTATGGATTGGGCCTAAGGTCAAAATGAGGATAATCAGTTTCATGGAAGGGGGGGAAAAAGAACTGTTTTAAAAACGGAAAATAAACATTCAAAAATTTATAAAAAAAAAAGGAATGAAAAACCAGTTAATGTATATTTTGTTTTTAATTAAAAGATGCCAGCTGAATATTTAAAAAATACCGATTAAAAGAAAACTTACTAAATTATTTTTTATTTTTTAAAAAAAACATGTTGTTAAGCATTATCCAAAAGTACCCCAGAGGGCCCGAGTCGCCTGAAGAAGAGGGTAGTAGAAACCCCCAACTAAAAACCTTCAGATTTAAAACCCAAAATTACACAAATGGGAACAAAAAATAAAGGGAGGACCTTTCAAAAAACGGGAAACCAAAAAGAAGGTATTTCTTTCTGCCTTTAAAGCTGTTACATTTGTTTAAAACTGGGCATCGACTTTGGGGTGCTTATCAGGGGAACAAGTGTTTGGTCTCTTAGCAACAGGCGTTTGGTGCACCCGGTTTGCTTTACCTCTAGCCGGTTTGTCTTTAACTTTGGCCCGTTTTTTCATTAGCTGTAAGTGCTGCTAGCAAAAATTAAAAAAAAAACTCCCCAAAAGGGACACAAACTATGGGTTTAACTAAAAACAGCCCAAAAAATTAGTTCGTTCAAACTTTACAATTTAAAAAAGCACTAGTTCAAAACCAAAAAATCACGGAAAAGAAGAATTTTTGTCGTTTTTCAGGCCGTTTTGAGACTATAAAAAACAAAAATTTGATCTTCAAAAAAAAAGGCCCAAAGGGGAAATTTTTTTTCAACAGCCGGGCACCCAGCAGATTTTAAAAAAAGGGAAAGTTTAAAAAAAGTAAAAAGAGGGCATTAAACTCTGTTTAAACAGCTAAAATTTAAAAACATCAAAGGGGGTTTTACTTTAGTTTTTGAGTCCAAGCCAAAAGACCGTTGATATTGATTCTGATTAAGTATTTTTTTTAATTAAATAAATTTGTTTGGGTTTTTAAAAGAAAACTCAAAAAATGGCTAAAATATATGAAGGACCCGGGCGAAAATTTTTTGAAGGAATGCTCGAGGGGAGCGTTTTTCAAGAGCTTTAAAAGATATTAATCTAGAAGCATTTTATCCCAAAAAACGTACAAAGGGAAGTGTTGTTTTATGCTATTTTTTCAAATTCCAGGGGAAAAATAACAATAGGGCCCGCCAGTTAAAAATAATGTTAGCTGGTTTTAAACGATTATATAACAATAAATGAAGAAAAACTAGAAATCCCGGGTTCAACTAAACAAAGGTTATTTCACCCATAATGATTTAAAGCCTGGTTGGGCAGACCCAAAAGCTTACCCCGGGTTTTATGAAGCCGCCGAAGAAGCCCAAAAAGGAAGGGTTGGTTTTCGAGGGGGAAGTCATAGAGATCAGATTTAAAAAAAAAAATAAGTATGAGGCCCATTGTAGGCCCCGTTTTTACATTTTCCCCTCCCCCCAGCATTTGTTTGCAAAAAAAAACTTTTCTAAAAAATAAAGAATTTGGACAACAAATGTTTTTTTGTGGTGTGTTCTTGCAAGGCTGCAATTTCTTCCGCAAAAAACGCAGAGAGAGGGTAAACTAACTATCTCAATTTCAAACAATGATCTTAACTTTAGTGGAATTTCCTTTTTTGTTAGCGGGACAAAATTTATCAGTTTGGGAAAAAAAACAAACCCTTAAAATGGGTTAAAGTATACACATGGTCGGGGAAAAAAAAATTTTTGGTTTCCCATTATTTCTAAGACAGCCCCAAAAAAAGGTGATCCAGGGCAAAAACCATGTTTGGGCTTTTCTAATGTCTTCGCCCAAAGGGTTTCCCCCAACATTACACATTGTACGCACAAAAGAGTAGACTAAAGCAGCATACTTCAAAAGGGGGGGGGACAAAAAAGGGGAAATTTTTTGAAAAAAGTTTAACAAAAATTTTATCCGTTCAAGCCGGCCCTTTAACATTTAAAAAAAATTTTTAAAAGTTTTTGTAGACTGTAAAACAGAACTAATTACGCCCCCCCCGGATCTAAAGTTAGTTTTAAGAACTGGAAAACGGCTGCAAACAAGTCCAAAACGTAGTTTACGCAGACTTCGAGTCGCTTATTTTTCCCCATGAAGGGGGCCCGGGGCCCAGAAACTTCAAAAAACGGCCCCTAATGAGAAAATCACCAGAACTGTTCATGCCTTTATCCTTGTGGGTAAATGGAGCCCTTTTCCGGGCCAAATTTACAGAGGCCCCGTAATCAGGAATTTTTAAAACGCATCAGCAAGTGCAAATGACTGTTTAAAAAATGAATCTCTCAGCATTATTATGACCCTGAAGATCAACAACTATGCCTCAGCCACACTTTGTTGGTTTTGGGTTTAGACTAACCCCCAGAGTCTAAACCCAACAGAAAGAGACCAGATACATTAGGGGAAAGTTCAGAGGGCAGCGCACAAAAACTGCAATCTTATAAAGTTTACCCAGCGAAGGGGGGCTCCCCACTTCTTTCATAACTTGCGAGGTTGCGACTCTCTTTTAAAATGAAAGCAGTAACCACACCTTCGGGGTAAAATCATTGCCCCAGTCATCAAAAAGTAATGTTTTTTAATCTGAATAACATGTTTTTTTAGACTCTTGCAACACCTGAGGGATCTTTAGAGTCACTAGCTATTTTTCCTTAAACCCTCCCAATAACAGAAAATATTTTGCCCCCAACCTTGTTAGAAAGGGGTTTACCCTTTGAGTACAAAAACGTTGGAAAAGGGTTTGAGAAGATACCTTCCGCCAAAAGGGGTTCTTTTTAGCTTAGGGGAAAAGGGACATAGTGTTCTGATTACCCATGGTAAAGAAAGCAGCAGAAGTTAAAGTGAAAAAACAATGGGAGACTTCATGTTCATATTGAGCTGACTTTTGTTTTTTGGGCGGACGTCTTTAAAAATTTATAAAAGCCCTCATGAAAATTATAGCCTGGACCCTGACATAATTTCTGCCCCCGGGATGATTGGGATGTTCTTAAAATATACTGGAGTACAGATTGATTTATTGTCAGATTTACAATCTTCAGATGATTAAAGGGATTCGTGGGGAATTAGTATGGCGTCGCATCATTACTGTAAGCAAACAAAAAAATCCCTGATGATTTGATCCAGTAAAAGGTCTAACTATCTCAGTTTTGATGCAAACAATCTGTATGGTTGGGCATGACGCAATCACTTCCTTAGAAATTTAAAATGTGCAAAAAAGGTTTTGAAGACTTTCAAAAATTTGAGAAAACCATATTTAAGCTGATTTTAAAAGAGGCTTTATTCTAGAAGTTGACTTAAAATATCCTCATGAACTCCATGACCTACATAATACTACCTTAGCTGCAGAAAGTTAAAGAGACGAAAACGAGTCCCCAAAACTTGTCCCTAATGTTCGAGGAAAAAAAAACTATGTCTGTCATTACAGACTTCTACAATTTTATTTAAGACAGGGGTTTAAAAAGCTAACGCGTCATGTAAAATTGCTTTTGATCAAAAACAGTTCGTGAAACCTACATCATGAAGAACATTTATCCAGAACAAAAATCCACAGTCTTCAGAAAAAGACTTTTTCAAGTATGAACAACAGCTGTTTGGAAAAAGACTATGGAAAATCCCACAAGCGCAAAGATGTCAATTTGGGTCACCGAAGGAAGGGGCAATTAAGTGACTTAAAAAACCAAAAATTTTCAGACTTTAGAGATTTCGATCAGCTTTTTGGCATAATGTTAAAAAAAAAAGAAAGTAAAATTGGACAAACCTTATTTATTGGGTTTACGTTTTAGATTTTCAAAGCTTTTGAGTTAGAATTTCTTTTGACTATTTTAAAAAACCCTTGTATCCAGAGCCAAAAAATACTTTACACGAACAGATGTTTTGTTTAGATACCCCTCTGAAACATCTATAAAGACAGGGAAATGAAGTATCTGGGGGCATTCGGAGGGTATGAACATCTGATTACCCTAAAGATTCCCCTTTTTACTTTTCATCGTTAATAAAAAGGGTTTTTGAAAGAGAAGGAAATTATCGGGGGGGGTGTTTTAAGGAGTTTTTTGGGTTTTTAAGGTCAAAAATGTACGTATTTGAGCCAGGAAAAAAACCATTAAGAAAGCAAAAGGATATCTCGCAGGTTGTGCAGTAAAAACATATCACATGAAAATACAAAGAAGCATTTTTCAATAACTACTTTCACATGACAACGTAAAATACGATCTAATTAATGAGATAACACAACGTTGAAACAAAAAAGTCTCTTGACAGCACCAACACAAAACGGTATTTTAAAAATCCAGAGTTTATATGCAATTTGGGCATGGGGAACGGGAAAATTTTAAAAATCTTCTTTGCCGAGGGGTTTTTATTTTTCCTCAACTTTTTATAAGCCAATTATCATCATCCAATTTAGCAAATTTTTTTCAGTTTTTTGATGTGCTCGAAATTTTTTTTATTATTCAAAATATTCTTTTCCCCTTTTTTAATCAAAATTTGGGATTTTGGGGGGTAGGGCATTGGATGTTTTAGCATTGTTGATGAAACCTAAAATGTATGTCTAATAAAAAGAAATTTGTTTAAATGATTCTAGTATTATTTTTAGGGTTTTCCTTATCACTTGTTTCATTCTGAGTTCCATTTTGACTCAAAATATATTTCTGTAATTAAAAATTAATTAAAATGGAAAATGGTTGGTTGGGGTTATCTGCAGTTTTTCCCTTTACAAAAGACTTTTAGGAGCTGGTTTTTTGTTGTGTCGTTTTCGTAAATAAATAACGGCCGGATTCTTTTTACAATTCTTTTTATTTCATATGGATCAACACTCCAAACTGGACGGTTGCCCTGTGCGGTGTCCCCTTCTTTCCCCCGGTAAATAAAAGGGACCTTTCTTAACCAAAAGGGAATGTTTGTGGTTTTTTGGGTCTTCAGCAAAATTTTTTTTGTTTTTTTTTGATTGCTTGACTGGTTTTAGCCCTTTAAAAATTTTCATTATTCATTCGCGCAAAAAATGAGGGCAGTTTCTAACCCATTCTGTGTTTCGAAATTTTTCAAACCCGCTCTCTGTGATACTGAGGAAAAAAGTCTTTCAATAACGTTTGTTAAAATTTTCAAATAAAGCCCGGATCTGTGAATCCCGGGATGCCTCTTTTTTAAAGGTAAAATCTATTTTTAAAAAATAATTTATTCACTTGGCCTTTAAATTTTTTCCATCTTGCTTGAATCATGCAGGATAAGTTGGGGGCCCCGTTGGTATTCAGTTTTATGGGGACGCAACGCAGAACCTCTTTTGTTTTAATGGTTTTCCCCATCTTTTTATCTTTAAGCATGTCAATGCTGTGAGTGCACTTAAATCTTTTTTTCTAAACGTTCTGGGGTAAATATAGAAGGTCCATTTGATGGATGTCGTTTGGTGTTTTTATTCACAAAATGGGGGTCTCTGTATTCGTCTAGGTGCAGGGAAAAAATTTGCCAAAACGCTTTTTAGTAAAAAATTCCCTTTTCTGTTTGTTCGCCAAATCCCGTGCTTGGCTTGCTTTTTAATTGCCGTGATTCCCCCTTTCCCAAAACCTTTTGGGAAAATAGATTTTGTTCTTTTATTCAGCCAAATTTTGCAAAAAAATACACAACGGTCATACCAAAGACGAAAAAAAATATTTCTTGCTTTTATTTTTTTTTTTGATGGTGATAAAAGTCACTGAATTTTTGGGGGGGCAATTCTCATTTGGGTTTTCTGTTTTCAAGAAAATTTTTTATTGCCCGGTCAACATCTTTTAAAGTGTAAGCTGCATGTCCCTGTTTTTTCAGTTTGTCGTTAAAAAAATCAAAACTGCTCAATTTTCGCTTTTCTAGAATCTTTTGCAGCTGCTAGTTGCTCCATAGCTTTTTATTCTTTTTCGCTCTTTATTGTTTGTGTTTATAATGGTAATTACTTCCCCTAAAAACAGGCATTAACCCCAGGCCGCCTTTTTCATTACGAATGAAGCCATTTTATAAAAGTATTTTTTTTTTTTAAAAATTTTTTTCTGTTGGAATTATTCCTGTTAACTAGAAAAACTTTTGCAGAAACGAAGCTGTAATGAAGCAATTAGCTTTGCTGAATCCTCAAAGCCCAGCTTTCCAAGATCTGCTGGTTTAAATTTTAACAAGCTTTTACCAAGCATTGTGTATCCTATACTTAGGCCTCCAATAACAGCAGAATGGTATATAAGGTTAGTAATAGTTTTTTCGGTGCTCATTTTTAAAAAAATAAAATAATTATAATTAATAAAAAACATGAACACGATGATCTACTAAACCTTCCTGAACTTATTATTACAAATGACCAGGTTGATGACCAAGCTATTATGCCCAAAAAGGAAAGGCTGTATTCTTTGGCAGCATGTGGAAAAACAAAACAGTTCCTCGGAAATGAATTCAGCATAGAACAGATTCAACAGATGTCGCCACAAGACATTGTAAAGTATCATAACAGGTATGAAGCGCAACTAGGATCAAGAATGGTAAAAAGTGTCGGAGAAACAGTTCTTAGTTTGTACACTAAACTAGTAGCCAGATTTGCACCTATTGATTCTGAACAAGATTTTATGTATGGTTTAACGCAGGATCCAGTTTTAACAAAGTCATTAGAGTCTCTAGGATGTGATCTATATTACAGATTTGGAACATTATTGTCGCCGCTAATCATGGGATTAATTACTTTTAATCATATAGATTTTACTTCCCTTAAAAATTACCAAGCCAGAAAATCAGCAGAATCAGAAAACATTGAATCAGGTGGAGAAAGTGACCAGTAAAAAGTCTCCTCATCCTGGGCGTGTTGCAGCAGGAAAAAGATTAGCAGAGTGGAACAAACAAACAAAATTAAAATTACAAGCACATAAAAAAAAGTGCTAGAGCCGCAGCCAGTTGTTTCAATGCCAGCGATAAAAACACCAGAACAAGTTGATTCAAGACCTACAACAACAACAGGGTTGCCTACACCGCCAAAGTCTTTATGGAATTTTCTTAAAGCAATTGTCATTTTTGGCGGTATTGCTGGGGGTGGTTATTACGGTTATAAAATATATAAACAAAGACAGCAAAAACCAAAGCAGTCAAATAAATCTCAACCACTAAATTCAGAAGCCAAACAAAAAAGCATGCCAAAACCGCCAACAACAAAAAGATCATTTTGATCCATTTCAGATGCAATAATACTTTAAGAACTTAATAAATAATTATAAGTTGACTTGAATAAGAACTTGGTTGTACTTACAGAATGACTTAATTACAATCTTAAGGTGACTTGATCAAGAACTTAGGGTGACTTAATTAAGAACTTAATTAAGAACTTGAGGTGACTTGAGTAAGAGCTTAACCTGTTGAGCGCCTTTAGTCAGTCAGCTGACGCTGTAATAAAAGTGCTTTTCCAGTGCCTATGGGCATTCCCCTGACGTCATGCATTTTTCTTGAATTTTCATTCGTTACTATTTCTATCAACGGACTCAAATAGAGTTTGCGTAGAAAGCCTTATATGTCTGTAGTCTTAAAATAATATGTAAATGACCACACGTGAGGGGAAAGCCCATTTATTCTCATCACTGACTGGATGACCAGCCAGCACTTCGTGTCTCGCTTGCAAAGATGGCGGCGCAACCTTCGACAAGCCCAGCGACCAAATCAACGTATTTACACAGCTGAGCAGGCTCTGCTGATGATTTTTGACAAACACAATAATCTTTTATTCAACGACTCACTCGAGCATGAAGGTGAGATGATGATAGTGGTGGAATTGCTGACCATATTCGTCAGTTATTGAGTAGGGCTCTGTGACCTCAGTGTGTGTGTTCAGCTGACAGCGTCGAACGAGCTAGCCTAGTGTGTACTCTGCACTGTGTGCCAGTGGCCAGTGATGTGAAAGTCAGCGCAAGAGGGAAGCGTGGCCTGCTCGCGGCGTGACATGGTGCAGACGGAAAGGTAGGGGAAGATGAGGGGTGAAAGAGAGGGTTGAAGTCAAGCAAGGGGGTGTGGTGGGGAGAGGGGGGGGGGGCGTGGTCGTGGACTGGTCAGTCTGCATCGAGTGTGAGCGTCTTGATAGACTTCCAAACTGTTTTACTTTCATTTACAGGTGTAGTGTGACAATACAAACTTTATTTTCAACTTTTTTGCTGTGTGTTCTTGTTTGGATGTGAAGATGTCGTGGTAAATACATATGTTTTTGATCGTGCAAAAAAATCTATCCAAATCTAAATGCCTAGATACTTTTTTATTATCAAAATTAAAACAAAAGAAGCCCAGATTCAAAATCTTCATTCAATTTCCTTCAAAAATGATAGGATTTCATTTTTCTATCTTTTGTAGTTTCTGAGCAAGATTTTTTTGTTAATTATGACCCCCAAATCATGAGATGTCCCTGGCACCAGGGGAACACCTTTGTTTGTATTATTGTGAGGCACTGAACGGGTTAAAGGTGACTTGATCAAGTTCTTGAGGTGACTTGAGTAAGAACTTAAACGTGAATTGAGTAAGAACTTAAAGGTAACTTGATTAAGAACTTAAAATGACTTAAGTAAAAACTTAAAGGTGACTTGATTAAACACTTGGTAAGACTTGAGTAAGAACTTAAAGGTTACTTGATTAAGAACTTACGTGCGTGCGTGTGTGTGTTGGGGGGTGTATGTGCATGCGTGGGGGCATACATAGGGATGGGGTGGGGTGGGTGCAATACTTATTTATGTTTGAATGGGAATTTAACTTCAATAAGAGAGGGCACAGTCAGGGGGCTTGCTAGTTTCACCACTCTTAACTAGGCCAAACAGGCATGACAGCACGTTTGACACAGTTAGAGGGCTTGCAAATCTATGTCAAGCGGGCAAGCATGCACGTTTGACACAGTTAGAGAGCGCCCAACAAAACTGGGTCATTCAGGCAGCTCCGCCTGAATGACCTACAAAGCCCACCTCTACCCCGCCTGCTGGAGCTGCGCCAACACTCCCTAGTTTTGCCGCAGCACACGCCTCTCGCCTATTTCACAAAGAGTTTCACAAAGAGTTTAACTCTCCTCTTTTTCATCCGGGCTTAGGACCGGCATTGGCGGAGTTAGTGTTTTTTGGCAGCTCTTCATTGCCAGGTAGTACACCTATCACTGAACATTTGTGAGCTTTTTGAATAAAACAGCGCCATTTTTAAAAAATGGAATCATTTTTTCAAAAGTTAAAAGCTTTTCAAAGTTAACATCTATTTCAAATATATCCGCTAAATCTCTGTCTTGAATTAACAAGCTTTCAAGGTGGGTGAAGACAGTGCTTCTCTGGGTCCTCCCCAGCACCTTCGGGTGTTTCCTTTTCTTCTTTGCCTTAACTAGGCTGACCCTAGAGAAAGGTCCAGTGACGGTGAGGAAAGACCCACTGACCACAGGGAAAGTCCTGTTGACAGTGGGAAAGACTACAACTTTGGATTCTCTCTTGAGGGCACATAAGACCGTATGGCGAAAGCTTGGCTGTGTCTGGAGTGGCACTGTCTTCATCTATCCGTGGGCAGGGGTGGTTGGGTCTGTGGGGTGTGCCCAGCAGCTGGAGGGTGGTGTTTTTCGCCGGTGGGCTCTGCAGTCATGAAATACGGGCTGGTACACCCATGGGGATGCTACTTTAAGGCTGTTATGAGCTGCATCCTGTAGTCTGATTTACCTCTGTTCAGGAGCAGTTATGTCCCTTGATATCTTAATGGAGTGTCCTGCGCGTGCCTGTACCCATCGTCAACACAGCGCAGGCCTCCAAGGGTGGTACAGGACTGCTCTAAAGGCGGGTGAAGACAGTGCTTCTCTGGGTCCTCCCCAGCACCTTCGGGTGTTTCCTTTTCTTCTTTTTTCTTTTTCTTCTTTCAAGGTGCTTGTGTAGTTCATCAATAGTAGGTTCTCGTTTTTTCTTTCCCTCACCTTCCAAAAAAGCAATACTTCTCTTTGGCTTAGGAGGTAAAGAACTGGGCCCGCCTGATTTTCTTTTGTTTAGATACTCCACCATACAGTTGTAATAAAACACATGATCATCTATAGCAAGGAGCTGTTCCCCTGTGAACAAAACACATCCGTCTGCATTGAAAGCCATGGCTAAACTGAGAGGCGCTGGTTGGGGGGCGTTGGTTCAAGATCGTCATGTCCGGTCACGTGGTATTGCACCTGGCCAAGTCATAAGACCCAACAACACAAATTAAGTAATCAGGTGTCAGCCTAATGACGGGTCTCTGTATTTCCATGTCTGTGCAGTATTCTGGCAGTGTGGGAAATTTTCTTCCTTAGGCAGGCCGACGATGAGTGATTAAAGACATGGTGTGATCCGGCCAGCCTTACCCACCCCACCATTACCTAGTGTTTGTTTGTCTGTCTGTCTACTTCGTTTTATAAGATTTATCATGCTAGGATAAGTGTGTGGTTTTTTAAAAGACTTTAGAGAACATTAAAGACAGAAAACGCATTGATGAATGTATGCTGAAAATGAATGTTATTGAAAATAAATCAGGAAAAACATAGGATTAAGCCAAAACAAAATCACAAACGTTTTGTAAATTAGTATTGAAAAGGGGTAAACAACACAGTATGAAAGTTTGTAGGGTTTACTAGTTAGAGAACGAATAAATACTTAGCCTAGGGCAACCCCCAAACTGGTTGAGGGCGGTTGAGCTAGGCTTGGTATTTATTCGTTTCTCTCTCTCTCTCCCTCTCTCTCTTCTCCCTCTTCCTCTCTCTCTTCTCTCTCTCCTCTCCCCCTCTCTCTCACTCTCTCTCTCTCTCTCTCTCTCTCCTCTTCCCCCCCTCCTCCTCATCTTTCTCGTCCTCTTTCCACTTACTTCCTTCTTTTCTTCTAAGCAAGCAGAGATTAAAAACAATATGAACATCTCAAATCACACGCTAAGAATTAAAAACCCCCCCCCCCCCCCCCCTTCGAAAAAAAGCGAAAAAAGTTTAAATAAAAACAAATAAAGTTCGAAGGAAAAAAACAAATACACCCACCCCCCATAATAACATCAAACCATCGATTTCTGTCATATTAATTCCCCCAGCTCATTTGCAAATGAAGGGGAATAGCCAAAGACTCTTCGACGTGTACCCTTTTCGTTGTTCGGCATGTTCGTTTTTTGTTTTTTTTTGTTTGTTTGTTGTTTTTTTTTAGTTTAGTTTTGGTTTTGTTTGGTTGGGTTTCAGTAATTTTTTTAAAATTTTTTTAGCTACTCCTTTCCTGCTTTATCTCGTTTCTTCTTCTTCTTTTTCTTCTTTCTTTCCCTTTTTCTTCTTTCTTCTTCTTCCTTCTTCTCTTTTTCCCTTTTTCTTCTTCTTCCTTCTTCTTCTTCTTCTTCTTCTCCTTCCCTTTTTTCTTCTTCTTCTTCCTTCTTCTTTCCCTTTTTCTTCTTCTTCTTCTTGTGTCTTTCTGTCTGGCTTACTTTCTCCTTTGTTCTTCTTCTTCTTTGTTTTCTTCCTCTTTTTCAATCTCTTTTTTTCTTCCTCTTTATCAATCTTCTTTGTTTCTTCCTCTTTATCAATTTTTCTTTGTTTCTTCCTCTTTATCAATCTTCTTTGGTTTCTTCCTCTTTATCAATCTTCTTTGGGTTTTTCTCTTTACAATCTTCTTTGTTCTTCCTCTTATCAATTCACTGGCGTTGTTTTGGGTTTTATTTTTTGTGTCGGTTTTGCTTAGTTTCTGTTTTTTTTCATTTCCTTCTTCCAAAGAGGGCCTTGTCTTATGGAATAAAATTTCATTTTTATTTCATCTCTCTCTCCTCTTCTCTCTCTCTCCTTCTCCTCTCTTCTCTTCTCCTCTCTCTCTCTCTCTCTTGGTTTGTCTGTCTTTCCTGTCTCTCTCTCTCCTCTCTCTCGCCTCTCTCTCTCTCTCTCTCCCTCCTTCTCTCTTCTTTTCTCTCTTTTCCCCTCTCTCTTTTGTTAATTCTATTTTTCCACTCAAAGAAATGGTCGCTAAATCTAGTTTAAAAAGAGCGAATGCAAATAAGTGTACCCACATAATGACAAGCCCCAGCAAGTGTCCTAGCCCCCAAAATTGAATTACATATTGAATTGCATATTATTATATTACCCTTCAGACGAGGGGAAGAAAACGACAAGTGTCATTGTACCCAGAAAGCCCCCAGAGCCAAAACAACGTCACACCCCTTGTTGCCGGCTGTTTGTGTTGCTCGTTGCTGTCAATGGTGATGTTAAATGTGAGAGCATGATTTTACTCTCTCTCCTCTTTCCTCTCTCCATCTCTTTTCTCTCTCTCTCTCCTTTCCCCCTTTTTCTTCTCTCTCATCTCTCGTGTTTATTTATTTTTCCATTTTCCACTCAAAGAAATGGTCAACACATCTAGTTAGAAATAGCAAAAAGCAACTATCTGTACCTGTCCACAATGATAACAATTGCCCCAGCAAGTGTCCTCGGCACAGAATCGAGTCATGTATTAATTTTTGTATTATTATTATGATGATGATTAGTATTATGCTCATTATTTATTATTATTTATTATTATTTTTATTTATTATTATTATTATTATTATTATAGGCTTCAGATGAACAAAACAAAGACAAGAGCAGTTATGGAAAGAAAGAAACAGAAGAAAAATGTGTGGCACTTCAAACGGAAAGCTTTACAACAGTCATGTGTGCTTTCTTTTAGAACAGGGATTTAAACCAACATACAGATCAACCTTACAACAGTCATGTGTGCTTTCTTTCAGAACAGGGGTTAAACCAACATACAGATCATGCCTTACAACAGTCCCTGTGTGCTTTCTACAGAACAGGGATTTAAACCAACATACAGATCAAGCTTTACAACAGTCATGTTGCTTTCTACAGAACAGGGATTTAAACCAACATACAGATCAAGCTTACAACAGTCATGTGTGCTTTCTATCAGAAAAAGGGGTTTAAACCAGCATACAGATCAGGCTTTACAACAGTCATGTGTGCTTTCTATCAAACAAAGGGGTTTAAACCAAAATACAGATCATGCTTTAACAACAGTCATGGTGCTTTCCCATCAGAACAGGGATTTAAAAAACCAACATACAGATCATGCCTTACAACATCCCTGTGTGTTTCTTCAAGAACAGGGATTTAAACCAACATACAGATCAAGCTTTACAACAGTCATGTGTGCTTTCTATCAGAACAGGGATTTAAACCAACATACAGATCAAGCTTTACAAGTCATGTGTTTCTTTCTATCAGAACAGCGATTTAAACCAACATAAAAGATCAAGCTTTACAACAGTCAGTATGCTTTCATCAGAACAGGGGTTTAAACCAACATACAGATCATGCCTTTTCAACAGTCATGTGTGCTTTCTATCAGAACAGGGATTAAAAACCACATACAGATCATGCCTTACAACAGTCATTTTGTGCTTTCAATGTCAGGGGCGAAAATGATGTTATGAAAATGATCAGGAAACATAACAACTAATCACAACGTTTTAAATAGTAGGAATACTACACAGTATGCATGTTTGTAGGTTTACTAGTTAGAGAACGAATAAATACTTAGCTAGGGCAACCGCCCGAAACTGGTTGAGGGCGTTGAGCTAGGCTTGGTATTTATTCGTCTCTCTCTCTCTCTCTCTCTCTCTCTCTCTCTCTCTCTCTCTCTCTCTCTCTCTCCTCTCTCTCTCTCTCTCTCTCTCTCTCTCTCTCTCCTCTTCCCCCTCCTCCTCATCTTTCTCGTCCTCTTTCCACTTACGTTCCTTCTTTTTCTTCTACAGCAAGCAGAGATTAAAAACAAATATGAACATCTCAAATCACACGCTAAGAATTACACCCCCCCCCCCCCCCCCTTCGAAAAAAAGCGAAAAAAGTATTAAAATAAAAACAAATAAAGTTCGAAGGAAAAAAACAAATACATCACCCCCCATAATAACATCAAACCATCGATTTCTGTCATATTAATTCCCCCAGCTCATTTGCAAATGAACGGGAATAGCCAAAGACTCTTCGACGTGTAGCCCTTTTCGTTGTTCGGCATGTTCGTTTTTTGTTTTTTTTTGTTTGTTTGTTGTTTTTTTTTTAGTTTAGTTTTGGTTTTGTTTGGTTGGGTTTCAGTAATTTTTTTAAAATTTTTTTAGCTACGTCCTTTCCTGCTTTATCTCGTTTCTTCTTCTTCTTTTTCTTCTTCTTCTTCTTCTTCTTCTTCTTCTTCTTCTTCTTCTTCTTCTTCTTCTTCTTCTTCTTCTTCTTCTTCTTCTTCTTCTCTTCTTCTTCTTCTTCTTCTTCTTCTTCTTCTTCTTCTTCTTCTTCTTGTGTCTTTCTGTCTGGCTTACTTTCTCCTTTGTTCTTCTTCTTCTTTGTTTCTTCCTCTTTATCAATCTTCTTTGTTTCTTCCTCTTTATCAATCTTCTTTGTTTCTTCCTCTTTATCAATCTTCTTTGTTTCTTCCTCTTTATCAATCTTCTTTGTTTCTTCCTCTTTATCAATCTTCTTTGTTTCTTCCTCTTTATCAATCTTCTTTGTTTCTTCCTCTTTATCAATTCTATCTGTCGTTGTTTTGTTTTATTTGTGTCGGTTTTGCTTAGTTTCTGTTTTTCTTCATTTCCTTCTTCCAAAGAGGGCCTTGGTCTTATGGAATAAAGATTTCATTTCATTTCATCTCTCTCTCTCTCTCTCTCTCTCTCTCTCTCTCTCTCTCTCTCTCTCTCTCTCTCTGTTTGTCTGTCTGCCTGTCTCTCTCTCTCTCTCTCTCTCTCTCTCTCTCTCTCTCTCTCTCTCTCTCTCTCTCTCTCTCTCTCTCTCTCTTTTGTTAATTCTATTCCCACTCAAAGAAATGGTCGCTAAATCTAGTTAAAAAGAGCGAATGCAAATAAGTGTACCCACAGTAATGACAGCCCCAGCAAGTGTCCTAGCCCCCAAAATTGAATTACATATTGAATTGCATATTATTATATTACCCTTCAGACGAGGGAGAGAAAACGACAAGTGTCATTGTACCCAGAAGTCCGCAGAGCCAAAACAACGTCACACCCCTTGTTGCCGGCTGTTTGTGTTGCTCTGTTGCTGTCAATGTGATGTTAGTGTGAGAGCATGATTTTACTCTCTCTCTCTCTCTCTCTCTCTCTCTCTCTCTCTCTCTCTCTCTCTCTCTCTCTCTCTCTCTCTCGTGTTTATTTATTTTCCATTTTCCACTCAAAGAAATGGTCAACACATCTAGTTAGAAATAGCAAATGCAACTATCTGTACCTGTCCACAATGATAACAATTGCCCCAGCAAGTGTCCTCGGCACAGAATCGAGTCATGTATTAATTTGTGTATTATTATTATGATGATGATTAGTATTATGCTCATTATTATTATTATTATTATTATTATTATTATTATTATTATTATTATTATTAGGCTTCAGATGAACAAAACAAAGACAAGAGCTAGTTAGTGGAAAGAAAGAAACAGAAGAAAAATGTGTGGCACTTTCAGCGGAAAGCTTTACAACAGTCATGTGTGCTTTCTTTCAGAACAGGGATTTAAACCAACATACAGATCAACCTTTACAACAGTCATGTGTGCTTTCTTTCAGAACAGGGATTTAAACCAACATACAGATCATGCCTTACAACAGTCATGTGTGCTTTCTATCAGAACAGGGATTTAAACCAACATACAGATCAAGCTTTACAACAGTCATGTGTGCTTTCTATCAGAACAGGGATTTAAACCAACATACAGATCAAGCTTTACAACAGTCATGTGTGCTTTCTATCAGAACAGGGATTTAAACCAGCATACAGATCAGGCTTTACAACAGTCATGTGTGCTTTCTATCAGAACAGGGATTTAAACCAACATACAGATCATGCTTTACAACAGTCATGTGTGCTTTCTATCAGAACAGGGATTTAAACCAACATACAGATCATGCCTTACAACAGTCATGTGTGCTTTCTATCAGAACAGGTATTTAAACCAACATACAGATCAAGCTTTACAACAGTCATGTGTGCTTTCTATCAGAACAGGGATTTAAACCAACATACAGATCAAGCTTTACAATAGTCATGTGTGCTTTCTATCAGAACAGCGATTTAAACCAACATACAGATCAAGCTTTACAACAGTCATGTATGCTTTCTATCAGAACAG